>VFFE01008050.1:1102919-1160116 GCA_008921705.1 Burhinus oedicnemus | reverse complement strand
CCTCTCCTCTCCTCTCCTCTCCTCTCCTCTCCTCTCCTCTCCTCTCCTCTCCTCTCTTTTTTTCTTTTCTCGAGCCAAACAGGCTAAGGGTTGACCCCTGCTATTAATCAAGAAACAGCTTGTTTCAGAGAAATATGTCAAGCATAAGCATCTTGTACCAAGACTAAGCAAAACTTAAGGTCAGTTTCTGTAAAAAAAAAAGTCAGTCAACACAGACAGTGGCATAGGGAACTAATAGCACTGTAGAATTTGGTTGCCTTCTTTTAAGAGGATGACAACAGAGCTGCTGTAGAAATTATCTAGAGTTTTTTCATTTTTCTGTTATCTTCCCTCGTCTTCCCTCTACTTTGAACAGAAAAAACCTTTGTAAGCTGTGTGTTGAATTAGGAATTCCATCACACAGTGTTCAGTGACTGGAATTTGAAGTAGAACCAACTCAGCCACTCAGTTTAAAGTTTTAGGTTGTTGTTTTTTGGGTTTTTGTTGGGGTTTTTTTGGGGGGTTATTTGGATTTTTTTTGTTTATTTCTTTATAGTTTGGTTTGGTTTGGGTTTTTTAATCATTTGGAAGTGATAGAGTTATTGAACGGTTTTCTCTGCTTTTGTTCTAGGATAAATCACATACGTGGATAGAATCTATTTTCCAGGTATCTTCACATGCAGTTAAACATAAAAAACAAAACCAATAGCCTTATTTAAGGACCAATACGCAGCTAGTTCTGATTATGTATTTCTCCTGCATAGCACATCTGTGGAAAATATTGTATTTCTGTGCAAAACTGTACTGTCCCAATGTCACAAGGGCTTACTGTCTACTCATATTCCACATGTTGTCTACCAGAACCCTCAGGCCCACTTTATGCAAAACTCTTTCCTAACCACTTGTTCCCCAACATGTACTATCACATGGGATTGTTTTGTCCCAGATCTTAATATTTGTCTTTGCAAGAATTTGTGAATCTTTTCCCAACATCTTTTCCAAACAGTTAAGATCACTATGAGAAGTAGCCTTGCCCTTCAGCGTATCAAATGTTACCCAGTTTGGTATCAGCTATAAGTTTTCAAAAGATGCCTTCTGTCCCATGACCTAGGTCATTATTGAAGAGGTTTAACAGCATCAGCACCCTGAGCAATGCCAATGATAATTGGACATCAGCTGATCTTCCTGCTGCTGATCACAAGCTTTTCAGCTAAGATGTACAGTCAACTTTCCACACACTATTCTTAGTTTTCATATCAAAACCACATCTCTATAGTTTGATTGCAAGGATACTCTGAGACACTAGGTGGAAAGCCTTGCTAAGGTCAAGATAAATAACATCCACAGTACTTCCCTCTTCCATTGAGGTAGTTGTCTCATGGGCAAGGGCACAGCACTTGATCAATCCTGGGGATGTAATTTACTAGAAGGGCAGCAAAATTAATGTACATTACATATGGCACAACTAATTATACATTATGGCTTTAAAGTTTCCCTTATATAACTAGAAAAGGAAAGTATTCCTGTAATATTCCTTTATGATGGCCATTATAGTCTGTCGCCTGGCACAGGGACATTTATTTGACTCCCAAATGTGAGTTGAAAACAATGTAAGGAACCTGCTCCAAAAAAGATAAAGGAATCCATACAACTAAGTTTAAAAGGACTTTACCAAAAAAGTTCAGATGGACCTCCTCAGATTAATTAAAAAACATAGATATTACCTGAAAGAAATACATAAATAACATATTTTTTATAAATTTCACAGAAATAAAAGATTCTTAATCTTAATTTTTTTGTAAATTTTAGAATGCTAGAAAAAGATAATTCTTATTAGCTAATATTTCTAATCTAAATATTGCCTGAGCAAAGTGTTAAATTGTGAAGCAGTAAGTCTCTCCTTGAACTTGCAATTGGGAATCTCACTGTGTCTTCAATACCAGAAGAATTTCAGGACAGATAACTTCTTTTATTTTCTAATCACTAACATATAGTTGAATTCTTACAAATATGGCAAACAGCTACTTAATTTATCAATCTGTCTCTGATGTAGCAAGACCTATGGGACCTAAGTCATAAGTGAGATATAAGGATAAGATTCAACTTTGTCCTATAATTACATTGTCATTTAGTATGAGGGCATCATGGATATCAGACTGCGTGCACACACAGTGCACTTAACTTTTTGATTCCCTGGGTGGTCCAGGAATTCCCCACCTTGTCTCTGAATAGATGAGACAATGAACTGATTTGGGACAAGAGACCCACCTGAGACAAGGTAACTACCTGAACTCCTATCTACCCTCTCAACAAAAACTTTGACTATTTTTGTAGGTGAGTAACAGGCGTTGTGTGTACATTCGATGTGTTGTTTAGCCTCCTGGGTGGAGAATTTATCAGTTGCAGGACTTACTGCTTCTACAGACTCCTGCCTATAATAATTTCCTTTGATTCTTCTTCTTTTGACATCTCTCTCTCTTTTGCCTGGCTTTTTCTAAAAGACTTGTAACACCTATAATGCCTCAAAAAATTTAAAGGCTTCTTAAAATACCTGTAAACATCTATCAGTATTGTCACCAGTTTATAGTAATAGTAATATTAATCAACATAAAAACTATTATGTTGTGATCTAGAGAAAGCATTTAATTTTGGACCCATGATGTTTAATTTCATAGTCCATTCTCTACTGTTGTTTTGACTAGTATAAATTAACATCTTCAGTGACGGTGCTAAGGCAGCGTTTGGGGCATTCTATCACAGACTATACCCAGAAGGTTATAGGGACATGACTGGACTTGGTTTGGCTATTCAGTGTCCAATGCTATCCTAACAAGCTTCGTACCCTTCATAAATGCTCTATTGTTTGACTCCAGATCATGTAATACTGTTATGTACATTCTCTGAAAATATCCTTTACTTTACTACAGACGTTTTGAACCAATAGGTTTTCAATTTCAGGTTAGAGTGGTGCCACTCATGACACAGTAGTGGCCCAGGGCAAAACACTGTTGTGGTGTGGATGCCACTCAGCCTCAGGGACAGACAGCTGTCCCATCCCCTGCTTTATTTTGTAGCAGAGGCATAGACAGCAGTTGCAGCCCCCCCTTAACTTCTGGAGGGCAAGATTATTGTCTGCTGGTAGGATGGTTTAGAAACCCTTACGTTTTTCAGTGGATTGCAGTAAAAGACACTGTAAAGGACCTGTTCTCCAAGTTCTGTTAGGCATTTACTGTGCAAATAGAATCATAGAATAGTTTGGGTTGGAAGGGACCTTTAAAGGTCAGCTAGTCCAGCCTCCACTGCAATAAGCAGGGACATCTTCAACTCGATCAGGTTGCTCAGAGCACCATCCAACATGACGTTGAATATTGCCCGGCATGGGGCATCCACAACTTCTCTGGGCAACCTGTTCCAGTGTCTCACCACCTTCACTGTAAAAAATTTCTTCATTATATCTACTCCGAATCTGCCCTCTTTTAGTTTAAAACCATTCCCCCTCGTCCTATCACAACAGGCCCTGCTAAAAAGTTTGTACCCAAATTTCTTATAAGCCCCCTTTACGTATTGAAAGGCCACAAAAAGGTCTCCCCAGAGCCTTCTCTTCTGCAGGCTGAACAACCTCAACTCTCTCAGCCTGTCTTCATAGGAGAGGTGTTCTATCCCTCTGATCATCTTTGTGACCCTACTCTAGACTTGCTCCAACAGGTCCATGTCTTTCCTATGCTGAGGACTCCAGAGCTGGATGCAGTACTCCAGGTGGGATCTCACAAGAGCAGAGTAGAGGCACAGAATCACCTCTCTTGATGTGCTGGCCACGATTCCTTTGATGCAGCCCAGGATAGGGTTGGCTTTCTGGGCTGCGAGTGCACATAGCTGGCTCATGTCCAGCTTTTCATCCACCAGCACCCAAGCCCTTCTCGGCAGGGCTGCTCTCAATCCCTTCATCCCCCAACCTGTATTGATACCAAGGATTGCCCCGACCCAGCTGCAGGAACCTGAACTTGGCTTGTTTAACCTCATGAAGATTACATAGGTCCACTTCTCGAGCTTGTCCAGGTCCCTCTGGATGACATCCCATCCCTGAGGCATGTCAACCGCACCACTCACCTTGGTGTTGTCTGCAAACTTGCTGAGGGTGCACTCAATCCCACTGTCTATGTCATGGATGAAAATATTAAACAGTACTGGTCCCAATACAGACCCCTGAGGGACACCACTAGTCACTGATCTCCATGTGGACATTGAGCTGTTGACCACTACCCTCTGGATGCAACCATCCAACCAATTCCTCATCTACCAAACAGCCTACTCATCAAATTCATATGTATCCAATTTAGGAGAAAGATGTTGTGGGGGACTGTGTCAAAGGCCTTACAGAAGTCCAGATAGATGACATCCATAGCTCTTCCCTTGTCCACTGATGTAGTCACTCCATCATAGAAGGCCACTAGGTTGGTCAGGCAGCACTCGCCCTTGGTGAACACATGCTGGCTGTCTTGAATTACGTCCCTGTCCTCCATGTGCCTTAGCATAGCTTCTAGGAGGATCTGTTCTGTGATCTTCCCAGGCACAGAGGTGAGGCTGACAGGTTGGTAGTAGACCTTGTTCCTTATACGACAAAATTATATATGTTGCTCAGATTTCTTCTTTCTCCATGAGTTGTTGCATTACGTTACTATTAGTCAGATGCGTTGATCTTTCAACCTGCATCCAGTTGAGAATCTCAATTTGTAGTTATTATTCAAAAACACTGGATAAAAGCTTCAGGAATCTTTTGAATGAAAAGCATTATATAATTGTGAAATCATTCTTATGCTTCTTTAAAAGTGTTAGAAATTATAAGAAATAATAATTTCCTCTCTGTATTTCATTACTAAGTTACTTAGGTAACTGTACCTTTGTAAAAATTATTAAGTATTGAGCAGTAATTTAAAACCAATATTAAAATCAGGGGTGCTAGTAGTTTTCTTTGTTGTAGCATGTCCTTCTGATCTTCCCTGAGTCTGTTGTTGAATGTTGTGAAAATTCAGTGTTATTTTTCTAACGTAAAAATATTATTGTGCAAAATAATGTTTCCCTACCAAACTACCACATGAAGTTTCTCGTGTTTCATGAAAGGACCTAAGTGACTTACATGCCTTATTTACTGAGAGATCAATCTGAAGTGCTCTTGATGACAGCTTGAACTAACTGAAGTGGAACTGTTCCTCACAATTGTCCTCAAGGCTTCTCAGAGGGTTTTTGTTTTCAGTTTCTGACGGTGTTGCTAAGTTGGTAGAAAATGGAGAAATTTCCCTATCAAGTACAGCAAGATTCTGAATGGTTTTTGAAAGCCAATGACTTGAACAAAATTATTTGTAAACTACAAATATCAAATACTACTGTGATCAAAATTTTTTGAACTGTTGTCTTCTCAAGGGCAAATGCTCCGAAGACAAGCATTCAAAGTTGAAAGTAGTTGTTAATGGATCTGTCCCTTTACCTAAACTATAGCTGTAGCAAATTCAGAAATAAAGATATATAGTTTCCCCATGTTCATCAATTATTTAATGATCATACAATTTTTATATCTGTAGTCATTGCCTAGCCGCTAACCATTCATTCAGGAGAGGTTTGATGCATTCTCAGAATAGACTTGCAACTGTTGGTGATTCTGCTGATAGCCAAGGTATTTAGAATGGAAGATGTTTATCTTGCTTAGCATGTCTCCATAGTAGTAGGCTCAGTCTTCTGTATAACTCAGATAAGATTCCCATATCAAGATTTTAAAAAGTGACTAATTATTTTGGATACCTCATTTTCAGACAGGCACCTGCAGTAAATCCTTCCCCCCATCCCCCCTCCCCTTCTTTTTTTCTTGCTTTTCAGGAACTGCTGAGCAATCTTTCTCTGAAGGCCAAAAGAGGGCTTCAGAGCTTCAGATCAGAGTCTGGAAATTTGCTAGTAAATTCTCAGGATGCTAGTTAAAAAGAGTTATAACTAATTTTAGTGTTAAAAGAACAAGTGAGAGAAAGAAATCTTAATATTCTGTAGGGAATCAACAGTTTAACACACAGAATAACAAGTAAAAGGAAGTTAAAATAAAAAGTACACTTAAAGGAGAAAAAAATATAATGCAAACCAGATGGTAAATTACAGACCTACTGATAGCTTGGAGAAACATATAGGTAAACTAGTGCAGGCAGAGATTAAACTATATTGGGAAAAACTTTGAGAAATGAGTGATTATGATTATCTTGAATTTCAGTATTCAGATGGGAATTTACCATGGTGTGTATCAATGGTGAAGGAATGGCTGGATCCTGATATTGTTCGTGTTACAAGTGAACCTCTGAATGAAGAAACCAGCACTGAGACATTTTTAATCCAGGAAAAGAAGAAGAGAGCTCTGTTATAAAGTACAAATACAAATTAATATTGCTCATATTTTGATAATTATTATAGGGAAAATGAAGGAAAGATAATAATAAAAAATGTTGAGGGATTAGTGATCTTTTTTAAATGATGAAACTATATTTTTTTAAATATTGCTGGAAAACTTTTCTAGTTCAATTTTGCATGAATGGCAATTTCTTACAAAGTTTCTTGTTTTCAAAAAGTTCCCCAAATATGGCTCGATCCCATTGCTCAAAAAATGTTAAGAGATAAAATGTCCCATCTCCACCTATATTCTCACTGGGTCATTTGTCCACTTTGGGGTAGGGAAAAAAGTAAACAAGCAAGCAAAAAAAACCTGTTCAAACAAACATTTTTAGTCACACTGCGTAAAGGGTTTTACCATTGCCCTTTCTATTCAGTAATTTTTTAACGTTTTGCAAAGTGTTTACATAGCCCAGTCCAAATTCTGAGGGTCTGAAGACCTAAGCCATGGGACATGGAGGGAAACAGAGATTTTCAAGGAGAAAATAAGTTATGGATTTGCCTGATTCTGGTCCAGTCTTTTCCTCCTAAGCACTTTGGGCAGTCGTAGTTGAAAAGGGAAAAAAATGTATTTTACTACATTTGATCTCCCATCTTGTAAAAATTCAACAGAAAAAAAAATACATGCAAAACTATTTCAGCAGGTGCAAATTTTAGTAATTTTCTTCTAGGACTGGGGTTAGAGTGTCCACAGAAACTATTTTTAACCTAAAAGAGTTGAACTTTACAGACAGAAAGAATCTGTTATTTAAGAGAGTGATTCAGAATGCAAAACTGATGTGGGTGCCTTGAGTTTTTCTCTGAGGAGTACAGAAAGCCTTAGAAGATGTATCTCCCTAAACTAAACTTAGTTTCTTATTTCTTTCCACTGGGAATGTTCTTAATATCAACAAAGGTACAAATTATTGATTAAACTTCCATCATTATCAGTATATTCCAATACCTGTCCTCCAACATTTGACACTCTGAGAAATAATTTACTGAGAACATTATGATTTGAGGCACTAAGGGTTTGGTCTAGTGCAGCAAATCACATAAACATAAACACAAACCTTATTTTAAGTATTTAAGTCAGCACTACTCATATATAAGGATTAGCACAACATTGAATTGTGCATCACACACTTCCTTCAATTAAGGGGGAAAGCATTTAGAACCTCTTAGATAGGAGTCATAAAATGATAACAAAGGAATATACATATTTAAATATTTACTTGAGAAATATATTTTTGATGCAGCAAAGAACTCAATTTTGGACTGACTTGATTATCATCTTGTTCAATAAAGCTTTGAAATGTGTTATAAATGTAAGAAGCAAGTACAATTTCACATGCTATAGCACTTATTATCCAGATGACATACAAAAAAACCCAGATATGAGGCACAACTGTTTGAAATAATGTGCATGCTTGTGATCATCACTTTGAATCCAGATTGATAAAGTCAAGTCTGGATATTATATATTTTAGTTGGATAATAATTTTTAAATTGAGGAAAAATATTTTTTATGTGTATGACTTTATTATTACATCATTCATATTATCCTGTGTAAATACCCAAAGGCAGCTAGCAGTGACAGTAACTTCAGATCTACAATAGCAATTTAATCACACATAGGCTGAGAACAACTTTTTAAAAACCTTCTGGTAGATGAAAATTTACTAAATTGAATTTTGTTGTTCACTTTGCACAAAATTCATGTTCAGTGCAGCTATAGCTGATACCTCATAAAATCTATTTAAACAGAGATCACTTAGAGCAACTGAAGGACTTTCCACCTTTTCTGAGATTCTGAAAACAGCACGAATAAGATTATTGTTTGTCAAAAAGCTAATTTTTTTTTTTTTTTAAACAATAGCATTTCAGGTAGGAAAAGGAAGTGAAGGTATGATTTGCAGTTTGGGTAGTGGAAAGAGTAGAATTTGTAGGAGGCATTGGAAAGTAGTACCTAAGAGATAAAACCCACAAATAAAACACTAAAAAACCCCAACCAAATACAACTCACTACAACTACAAGTAAACACTAAGTACAGTGTTTCCGACTCAATCCTGAAAACAATGTTCAGAACTATTTCTTTACCCCAGAAATTAACGACTTTGGGGGGGGGAGGCTAGTTAGATTTTTGAGAGGAAGTTTACATAGAATTTTAAACTTGCATTGTTCTATCTTTTGGTGTGTGACGAGAATCTTAAATAAATCTTTTATTAATTCATGATATGCAGAATTTTACATTAATGTGCAGTCCTTTTTCAATTTCACTAGCATATATAGGTGTTAGAGTGAGGAATTAGGTTGACTTCTATGAGTCTCAATGTCATTCAAGAAATCAGAAAAGGCTTTCCCTCCAACATAGGAAAGGATCAAACATGTCTGCTGTTTCTGACTGCTTTGTTTAATATGTTCTTAAAGACCTCCAGTAATGAGGACTCTACAACCTCTCAGGCAATCTCTTTCTAAGTCTCACCAGCATTACAACTAGAAAGCTTTTTTCCTAATGTTTAATTTACAGGGATTCTTTCTTTAATTTAGATCTATATTTTTTGTCTTCTCTACTATAAATGTGAAAAAATAAACCATTTGCAGAAGCCTTTTACATGCTTCAAAACAGTTATCATATCCCTCCTTGATCTTCTTTAGGATAACAATTCCAGATCATTCAGGCTTTTGTCAGACAGCATGTTTTGATCATTTTTATCAATCTCTTGTGTAATTTGCTTATTAAGTCCATATCTTTCTATATTACTTTATCTGAGCCTTACCAGTGTTGAGCAAAGCAGAAAGATTACGTTATGTTCCTACATGCTATACTGTTGTTTACACAGCCCAGCATGGTTTTTCAGCAACATAATTTCATTTGTTGACTTGTTAACAGATTTGGTCTACTCTAACCGTTGGATTCTACTTAGCTTATTTTTCACCATCTTGTGTTTGTTCAGAGTTTTCCTTCCTACATGAGGTACGTTGCATTTCTGCTTATGGAATAACATAATCTTGTAGGGTTTGGTTTTGGGTTTTGTTCCCCCCACTGCACTCCTCCCTCCATCTAATGCTGTTACTCTCTTATGTAAAACAATTAGCATTTGTCCAGCCTTGTTCTTAATAAATCTCTATTTTCTATTCCTTAGTTCCTTGTCACATTCTAAATATTTACAAGATTTTTTTCTAATTGAAAAAATACTATGTAGTATTTATTTCAGAATTTAAATTAATATCATGACTCTTTAATTTCCCAAATACTCATTTTAAAAGCCATTCATTATACTTGCTTTTCCCCTAGTCCTCTGGAAATTCATCTGTCCTTCATAAATTTGCAAAGATGACCACTGGTAAACTGAGATTCATGGAATCATAGAATTATAGAATCATAGAATCATGAAAAATTTATTTCTTATGTAGAGATGACACCTCTCCCAGTGCAACTTTTGCCTGTTGCCCCTTGTCTTCTCCATGTGACTCATGGGGAAGACAAAGCCCCCATCTTCTTTGTAGCTGCTCTATAAGTACTGGAATACTGTGATGAGGTCCCCTCTGAGCCTTCTCTTCTTCATGGAGAAAAGACCTAACATTTTCAGTTGTTCCTCATAGGGCACATTCTCCAACCGTTTGATTATCTTTACAGTCTTCCTTTTGACCTTCGCTAGTCTGGTCATGCCTTTCTCAAATTTCATCAGCCAGATGTTTAAATGTCCTACAACGAAATTGCTATTCAACTTGAATACACAGAATTTATCCAACTAACCTCTCTAACCCATTCTGTTTTTACCAGACTGAGTTCTTATCCTTCTGCCACTGATAATAATTGTCATAACTGTCTGAGTTCAGTTAACTTTTTAAATAAAAAATTATGTGAAAAATGAGTTCATATCTTCAGCATCAACTATCAATATTTTTCCTTCTCGAAGTGGCACATCAGCCCAACTCTAGCTTTCCTTCCTGATACTAATTAGCTTCTGGTTATTGTTGCACCTTTGTAGCTCATTTGATTTTGTCTCTCAGAGCTTGTAATAAACATTTTCATCCATCTTTTTGATCTTTGTGTGATTGAGCTGTATACTGAGATCATCTTTTGGCCTGAATGCTCTTCATTATACATACAAAATTTCTTCCAGATTTGTTTTCTTAGACTGATCCATTATTACAATCTGCAAATAAATGAACTAAGTTTATTGAAGCATATAATCTGATTTTTTTTAAAAAATATTATTCTGATATAACTTTTCTTTCTGTACTAGGTTCCATGAAAGGTCTCATTTTATTGTCACCATTGTCCAAGTTACCATTCCCTCTGAAATTCTCAGCTGTGTCCTCCCAATTGGTACATTTGCTTTCTAGAAGTAAAGTTTCCACCTAGTTATCCTAACCACAGTGAACATCAAAAAGCATTCCAAAAGTGCATTCCTAAAGCTTGTTGGACAGTCTGTTCTCTTCTCAGTATATACTTAAGTGAAGTTTTTTTCTCTACTCCACCTCCCTCTGCATTCAATGACTTCTGCCTTCAAGTTTAGAACTCATAAAGCTGGACATTGTATAGTAGTTTGGCTGACTGCCTTTTGTAGAGAGATTTGATATATGACATACTAGATGTTTGGAATAAGATGTATGTTATATTTCCATCAAAGTTGTCAGTTCTCATCCCTGAGATGTATGGATCTGTAATATACAGGGCATGCCAACTAAAGATTGAAACGCCTAGGCATTCAGAGTGGAAAATTGGAAAGTTTTGTGTTTCGGAATAGCTCATCCTTGGTCTAATAGCAGTATAATCACTTTCATAGGTGCTAACAACACTGAGGTTTTTACAAATGTATTTAAAATGAAAGATCTTTTGTGCTTGAAATTTTGTACATTTTTTCAGCTTTTTCAGCTGGCCTAACAAACGATATTTATTATATATATATATAACCTGTTAAGGCTTTTTATTATTATTATTACTACTACTATTATTATTAGTCCATTAATTATTAATTAGGTGTTATGTGTAAGTGAAAAACATGTTGTATGCAAATACGCTTTTTATGTTAACACCATTTTGGTTAGCTCAGGCTTCTGTTGTGAACATTTTTCTTGAGCAGCAATGAACACAGTCATAGTAACAGCAAGCCCTAAGAAGAGAAAAGGGAAAGAACATGAGAAGACAATCACTTAACTGTAACCTAAGAGATTGTAAGACTTCAGGTTGACCTTCACTATAGCTGTTAGGAATCTGCAGATATTATCTGTCATCATATACCACAATAAACAACAGCATCAATAATATGTTCCTGATTAAGATCTGAATAAAATTGCAAATTGAAAGTTGGTGCCAAAGGAACCAAAAAAAACTGCCAGCAAAGCTGGGACAAATATATTTCCTATGGAGAGAAAAGCTAGTTTCTCAGGGCCAGCTAATCTAAGTGCCAAACAAACTGTTCACAAAAATAGGTTCAGCTTTTCCTTGATTCTGAATTTCCTGGCTTAGAGATGGGTACTGGGTTCCTGGTGTATTATCCTATGTCTTGGTGTTCCCAAACCAAATGGCTATTCTGGCAGTGGGGTGTGACCTCATTTGACAATGTATTAGCCACACGTATTTATCTGTTGTCATGTATCCTGTGCCTTGATAGAATATTTGGTAAAGCAGCTAAAACTAAAGCAGGCCCAGTATTTCTTTTTATAGCTGAAGGAGCCTAATCAGTTGTATTGGGAAACTGAACCTAGCACAGATATTGTGGTTTAATTCCCCTTCTGTACAGAGAGACACAGCTAACCCATGACAGGGCAGTGCTCAATATTCCTTCTCATAAAACGCCAAGAAAAAGTACATCACTGAGAGGTGAGAGATCCAAATTCAAATCTCTGTCACAGTTTAATTCATACATAAAAATGACATTGCAGAAACAACTGGGCTTCTTGGTATATCGGTTTGAGATCTGCTGTGCTGGTGTGTACTCTTTGCTCCTTAATTTTTCTTTCTTTTTCCCTGGTGAAAAAAGATAAATATCTCTGCTTTATTCTAAGTGACATAAAAACAAATAACAATAATTCAGAATTATTTATGAAATAGGTTTCTTATCCTCTGATCAACTAGATAAGTTTCTCAAGTTGCTTGTTGTATGTTAGCCTCTTGATTCTCTCATCATATTTTAGTAAAGTTTTATTTTCTACATTATTTTCCTAGGATGAAAATAATAGGAAATTTAAACAAAGCAAATCAAGAAAAGGGCATGGACTGCTCCCTGACAAATTGGTCTGGCACTAATTTTTTTCAAGAAGGCTTGACAAGAGGCATTCTTTACTACAGTAACCAGTGCCAAGTCCTATCTGTTCTCAGGTCCATGACTGCAGTAAGAGGTGAGTTTTGGCAGGTGGACAAATAAAAATTAAACTAATAGCAAAAAAAATCCCTTTCTTAGACCCTTATCACTTCCAACTGGCAAGGAGTTGTAGTCCTAATGAGAAAACAGAATTTAAAAGTAATGAAGATTCTTCGTTTCAGTTGTTTACTTTAAAAAGGTCTCATTCTGCAGAGTGCTTGCTTTCAGTTCCAAGTTTTAACAAGAGCTGTATGTGTCACTGTAGGGCCAGTATCATTATTTAAAAAGATAGACTTTAAATGGTATTAGCTTTATAGAGGAAGATTATTTCAGTTCCTAAATTATCTCTGTTCATTAATCTTTATATGAAGATAGGTAACAGTAAGAAGGGAAATAAGCATGCTTCAAACCCACTCTTTTCTGCCTTTAAAGGAAAATAAGTATTTACTTTTGTGGAAATGTTAACATATTGGCACTAATAAAAGCTATCATATAATTAATATAATGCACTAACACTAGCAAAGGAATTTATTTAAACACTAAAAATGTTTTGTTTTGATTTGAACAGCTATATTTAAAGATTGTTGACATTTTGTCTTCCTTGATATGGAAATGAGCTAAAATTTCAAAATCAAGAAAGTTTAGGTTTGTTTTTTTTTTCTCATTTCCTGCTGCCTTTAACTATTCGATATTTTATAAATCTTAAAGTTTTAGTGACAGCATTCTGAAAAACAAACACGAAAAGCCAACAGAGGATATGATTTTTAGAAACATTTCTACCTTTTACCACTTTATGTTAACTTAAATGGATATTGTTTATCTTGACTTTACCAAGGCTTTTAACACTGCCTCCTGTAACATCCTCATAGACCTACTGACAAACTACAGACTAGGTAAATGAACGGTACAGTGGAATGAAAACTAGCTGAACCGCTGGACTCAAAGGTTTGTGATCAGCAGCATAAAGTCCAGCTGGAAGCCAGGAACTAGTGGGGTATACCAGAGATCAGTATTGGGGCCAGTAATATTTAACATCTTCTTAAATGACCCCCATAATGTGACCAAAGCGGACCCTCAGCAAGTTTGCAGATTGGACAAAGCTAGGAGGAGTGGCTGATACATCAGAGGATCATGCTACCATTCAGAGTAGCATGGACAGGTTGGAACAATAGGCCAACAGGAACCTCATGAAATTGAACTAATGGAAATGTGAAATCCTGCACATGGGGAAGAATAACCCCATACACTCATGAACATTGTTTTAAACATCTGGAAAGCAACTTAGTAGAGAGCAAACTTAGGGTACTGGTGGACAACAGTCGACCACGAACCAGCAATGTGTGCTTGCAGCAAAGAAGGCCAGCAGCATCCTGCACTGTATTAGGTAGAGTGTTTCCAGCAGGTTGACTGAGGTGATCCTTCCCCTCTGCTCAGCCCTAGTTAGACCCATCTGGATGCTGTGTTCAGTGCTGGGCTCCCCACTATAAGAGAGACATGGACATATAGGAGCCCATTCAGTGAAGGCCTACTAAAATGATTAAAAGACAGGAGCTTCTGCCCTATAAGGAGAGGCTAAGACCACTGAGACTGTTCAGCCTGGGGAAGAGAACGCTCAGGAGTGACCTAATCCATGCGTATAAGTACCTGATGTGTTAGCAAATAAGATGGAGCCAGATTCTTCTCAATGGTGCCCAATGACAGGATGAGAGGCAATGGGCCTAAACTGAAACACTGGAACTAGAAAATTTCTAGAGCTGCCTTTCAACCTCAATGATTCTGTGATTCTGTGATTCTCAAGATTTAAAACGGTTTGTTTTATGCATTTCAAATAAATTTTTACATTTACAGATTTACAAGAATTTTACTAACAGGAAAAGAATTACATGGGTTTTTTTTTTTCTTGTTAGCAATATTTCTCTCTGGTAACTGAAGCTACGTAATGTAATTTATATATGTGTAAGTAAAGGATCATGTGTACACCAACTATTCCAATCATCAACTATTCCAATCACCAGCTATTCATAAAAAAGCAGAGACTTCTTTCATTGGATCTGACATGAGCTAATAAATGCTAAGAAAGATATGTTTCAGAAAAAAGAAAAAAGGTTCTTGTCTGTCCAGCATATCTAGCATTATCAGTAAAAATATAGCATATGTGATTGTAGAGCTGATCATGACATGACTGTAAATTTGATTTCAGAGTTCATGTCAAAGAACTGGATCAAACGACTGCATCTCAGAATGGGCCCTATTCCGATATGCAAGCTCCCGTAGAGCAGTGCCTTCTGGCGGCTCAGACATCTGTAGGTGGGTTCAAAGAGGCTGAAGAGAGCTGTGCAGAAACTCTTGCTGTGTCTATGCATTTGAAACGGGGACTGCAAATGGGTGGGGATTTGTTCAGCGATAGATGAGGAAAACAATGACTTTTTTTAAAAGGCTGTATTTAGATATTGCTTGAGATTTCTTTTTATTGTGAAGCATATGAATATCTGTGAATGATTACCACATTATTTGTGTTTGTTTTTTCCTCTTCCCCAAATATTTCTGAGTCTTTGTTTCCTAAAGCTTCTCAAATGCAAGTAAGTGAAACCAAAGCAAGCTAAGTGCAACTTGGGTTATATTTTAATTTTACGAATAAAATAAAATAAGAACAGTCCTGACTGACAGACTCCTATCTTTCTTTTTCTTATGCATTAGAGTGCAACTTATATTACTGCCGTTTGCAGTTAGTTGAATGTGTATGCAATAGGTTGAAGAAAACTTGTTATTTTCACTATGTTTAGTACATAGTGGGAAGGAGAGAGGAAGGAAACATTAACAACAAAATTACTTTTATTTCCCAAATGTTACACCTATGATAGGGTTTTGTTTCAGTCTTATCCCTTTGGGGTACATACATATGCAAGTGAAAGACAAAATGTTTTATTTTCATTTTTTCATTTAAGTGTTACAGAGGCTTACTAATTAAAATGGTAATTGTCTGCCACTAAAATAAGTTAATTACAGAAACTTGTTTGTGTAGACTGATGAGCAAGCTAAAAAAAAGTTACTTTTTAGAAACTAGCTGCTGCCAACATTCTCTTGGTAGATTCACCAGAAAAGCTGGTCTCTGAATTTCTCTGATCAGAATCCAGAATGCATCATGCTTAATTCCTAAGCCAAAAAATTTTTAAAAATATCATTTTTAATGCTACCTTTTTAAAAATACTTACAGATATATCTTAAGGTATTTAATTGTGCAGAATAATAGATTAGTACCTACTGGCATCTTTAAAAATACTCTACCTCCTACTAAAATAATTAGAGTTCGGTATTATACTAATAGGCAATATAGAAGATCATGAGAAAACAGGAAAGTAACTTGTATTTGTATCAGACTTGCTATCTAAATATCTTGCCGATACACCATTAGGTTGGGTTTTTTTCCTTATATTTTCAATAATTCCTTTTTTACACTAAATTAATGTATGTATTCTTCAGTTCTCAACCTGGAAAGTCAGTTGTATTAGAATCTCTTGGTAAGCATTATAAAGTTAATAAATATTTTGTTGCACTTAGTGGATTTCTTAGTGGATGAGACTATTAAATTTAAAGCAAAGAAATTCTGAAAAGCTTTGAGTGTCTGAGTGCAACTGAATTAACCACACATGTGAAACCAAGTTTAATATTCATACTCAGTTTACTGAATTTAAGCAACCGTATAGGCAGCCAATTTAGATAGTCAGACTACCGAATATCCTTTCTTGAACTAATATTTATTTATTTCCCCTGAATGATGAAAATTAATACTGAATTGTCTTTATGCTCCTACCAGAAATGCTGTGAAAGATATGTTAACAGATTTAATAAGCCAATAGTTTCCTACTGTTTTTCCTAGAATCACAAACTTATCTTGAACAATAGCTAGTCAGAATAAAGAAAATCATAGATATGATTACCTCTATAATGTTTATGTATGAGATTTCAGAATTCTATGTCAACACAAAAGTTCAGTTTCTGAGTCAACACTTCAGTATTTGTGCTGATTAACTGCAGTCCCCAGAAAGATGTTTTTATTGGAAAAAGTTAAAAAGCTTTTGGGATTTCCTTTTATCTGTTATGGGAACATGGGAGGCAGATGTATTTTTATTCCTAATTAATTCCTAATAGAAAACTGAGTTGAAAAGATAGAAAATTATTTTCCAAAGCCATATACAATTTATATTCCATAGTTGCAGGCAAGAGATGAAGTAGAAAAACCTGTTCCATACCATGAACACCATCGATAAATCATTCCTATGCCTAGTTGAGTGTTGCTCATATGCTCTGATTTGAAATAAGAGGATAAAACTTGTGTTCCTTGTTCTGGGTTACGAGGAGACATTATTTTGTTGGTAAATTTATTCCACTCTTCTATAGCATCTTCCAGGCCTCTTGGGCTTTTTACCTAAGACATGCTCTGCTACTGCAAGGATGTTGAGCTTTGTAAATGTGTACTCTGGACTCCAACTGTAGCGTTCTGGGTTTCCTGAGTCTAGGTTTAAAGTCTGTAACAGTTTATTAGAATCAGTATCACAATGTGACTATGGAGAATAAAATTAATTGCATACTTCTGGATATAATAGGTACTGGAGGACTAGATTTATGCTACACTTGACCTGATAGCCTGAGTGATTTCTCCTTCCCTTACATTATACAGAAAAAAAAAAAAAAATCAAAGCTTAAAAAGTTTGGTCCTACAGGAAGTGAAGTTAATACAGTTTTTAATTTTATTTTTTTTTTTAATTAAAATGTGGAAATCCTTTTCAGGAAAGGGAAAGTGCTCATAACGTTATGAATTTATTCTAAACGTTCCTGTTCTATTGTGTGGATGCATGTGTGTGTGTATATAGATGGAAGTGTATCTATCTGCATTTAGAGCATTTATATTGAATCTTTAATTCCTATCTGTATAAAAGATAAGAATTTCTGTGCAAGGTTCAGACACACTATGACTATGGGAATTCTATCAGTGAGACCACTGTAGTACATGGTAGATTTCAATCACCTGGTAGATAAGTGAGCACATTTTAATATCATACATACTAAAAGGGAAGAGTTCTTTGTATAATAGCACAACAAAAATGACAAAGGTTGCAAACAAATGACTAACCTCTTATACAGCATAAAAATTTTAGGATGAGGTATGCTCCTGTATATTTCAGGGCTGGGTTTGCCTTCCTGCAGAAGGAGAAAAGGATAAGCTCTGCTTTAGCACGCAGAGCCCTGTAACTGTGCTTTTGCACATGTGATGCATGGCACATAACACAATCCATTACAGTTTCATATAAAGTTTAGTTCACTGTAAAGTAAATAATGTAAGCACCTATGTTCTCAGCTCTCTGAAATGCAACATATAGCAGACCTTAGGCATCATAAAAGATAAATTTGTAAAAAATTGCAACAGTTAAGTCTCTTCAATCATCATATTGACATCTGAATGGAGAACAGTGTGAGAGAATGATAGCAACAGTTACTTATGTATGTGTCCCAGACTGAGCTGTTAGAAATGTTCTGGGAAGGGAAGGGTAAAAGATCATGGTGACACCTTGCATCTTCATAGCTCAGAATTTTTGGACTCCCTCGTACTCCAGGTCTGCAAACACCCCAATTCTACTGTATAAAATCCTTCACAGTCTCAGGACCATAGGAGAGGACCAAGCCTCCAACCCTTTTAAGCCTTCAATCTCCCTAAGACTTCTGGATCCTAGAGATCTCAGTCCACTGCTTACTGCAGGTCTTGTCATCTTCTCTGCTCCTTCCACACTGTCAGCCTCCCACTGTCTTTCTTCCACCTTTCCCATATCTGTTTCCACACCTAAACCTTACATGTGTTCCCTACAAACCACATCAGTCTTTTCTGTGGCAGGGATTAAAATAAAATGAAATAAAATAAAATAAAATAAAATAAAATAGTCTTAACACAGACTACAGTTATTGAAATAAAAAATTCTAGTGGGGCAGGGCTCTGGGACAGAAGAAAGTGACTGAGTTTCTAAAGAAACTGGATCATTAGGGACTCCCTTGATTTACTACATACTCTAATAAGCAGCCTCATAGATCATCCTCACAGTAACAGGAGAGCTCTTCTAAAGCAAGATTTTTCAGAAAGCCACTTCCACCCACTCAGATATCCCTTTGGAGTGATCAAATAAATTAGTTGGCCATATTATTACTGAAAATTGGTGCTTTAATAGCTTTACAGAACATTTTAAGTTATCTGATCAAATTACCTCTTTTCAACTCCCAATGCATCTTTTTGCAGGTATGTTTTCAGAGCAAAAGCACAATATAAGTTAGTGCTTAGAAAAGTTACCAAGTAATTTTAGCTATAAATGAAAAAAATCACATCACAAAAATTATAATGATCTAAATGTCTCATCACACAATCGCTATGAAAGTTTTTAACCCAAAATATTTCACTGATGAGGTTTTCAGAGGCACTTCACAAATTGAATCGGAATATCTGAAGGAATAAGGGACTGCAGAATGAAACTAGAAAGAAAAGCTAGGAGAGGAGACGTCCAGGAATTCACACAAGAGTTTAGTCATCCAAGAAAATGTACCAGAACTGTATCTTAAAGCTGTGAAAACCTGCTTTGTACTGAGAGATTAAGAGTGCTTTTAAAATCAGTTACCACAACAGAGTTGTCGGTGTGGTAACGAACAGTAAGAAAGAGGTTACATCGTAAGCCAATATCCTGCTTTTCAAAGTGATCATGTAAATGCACCTAAACACTGTGGAAACAGATACCATGCACAGTAGCGAGAGGTTTCAAAAGAATTTGTAAGCTGTAGAAATCCTTTTAAGAAATTAAATTCTGGCAAAAATGAGTCTGATTCTGCCATGTAAGTCTTTCAAAACACTTAGATGCAGATGTCTAGAGAAACTACTAGCTGTTTCTTGTATTTGCTGGTCACTACAGAAATATTACACAGACAAACTGGTGACAAATCCACTGAAACCTGAAACCCTTTGATTGAGAGCCTATTTCAGTAGTGGGTGGAGGACACTGGGAGTGGGGAAGGGAACATTGTGGAGGTCTTGCTATCCTTCTGTTAACTTATGACTGCTTGTTCATAAATCCATTAACTGCCCAGTCTCTTAAGAAATATATTTTCCTTGTATTTCCAATTTATTGATCAACCAGGATTTTTTTCACTATAGCTGTAGCCTGTCAAGTTATTTTAGAGTTTCCAAAGGAGACAGCCTTGTTAATGAATGGGATGTGGGAGAGCCAGATTTTCTTCTCTGGTGATTAAGAATCTGATCCAAAGTCTAATTTGCATGAGATGTTGCACTGTTGACTTCAATGCCCTTTAGATCTGACTTTGAATTCTTCTTTTGTTCCTCCACTCATCATCTACTCATTTTGTATTTGACCCCCATTTAAAAAAAAAAACACCCTGCTTTATTCACTTAGCAATCAAGCTGTTTAGAGACTGTGTTTTATCAGGACATATAGTCTCGTTATGTGTCTGTATAGTGCCTGAGACAACAAAATGAGAACTCTAACAACAGTCGCAACAATCAGTTAAAAATGTTTTTTATTTGGCCAAAGATTTCACGTAATGCAGTGACATAAATCAGAGGCTCTTACCACAAGACATAAAGCTATTGTACTACATTTACCTGACAGCCTGAGTCCGTGTAAATGCTTGTAAAATATCTGAGGTTGTAACTTTACTATTGTTTGCTAATTTTCATTACAGCATTATTTAGATGTTCCAACTACAGCAGCTCTATTATACTAGGAAAAACACAAACAGGCAAGAATGCAATGTCTTTGTTCAGAACGGTGTATAGTTGACTAAGATAAGATGAACAAAAGGTGAAAAATCAAGTGTGCAGAGAAAAACCTAAGCAAGACAATTTACACATCAGGATAATGTGAAAGCCAGAAATAAAACCCTATCTACCAGAACATTCTCTATCTCATTTGATATTTTTGTTTTCAGGCCAAATATTATTGATATTAAGTATACTACTGTAAACTTTCACTATGTTCAAAGTAGTGATAATAACAATGGATTTTATTTTAGCAAAGTTTCAGCAAAACAGTAATAATTTTTAAGTTACTCAGATATGAAAAATGCTTTTCCTTTTACTGTAGAAACTTACATTCAGATAACTGAAAAATTATTGTAGCAAGAAACTTGGCTCGTTTTGTGTCTCCTTAAAAAGATAGTCTTCAGATTCAAAAGATTAACCCAGACATTTTCAAGCCATCATGAGAAACATTTAATGTTGCCAATTTCCCACTTATGCAATAAGATCTTTATGCTTTCTACTTTGAGGTGCAGTTTTGGATTTCAGAGCTTAGAACTGTAAAACTTTGGACTCTACCAACTTTTTTCTCACTTTTGGCTGGTTATTAAAAAAATTCAGCTCAAGAGAGGAACTTGACTGAATCTCTCCGACACAAGTTTCAGTGTTGACATGCAACCCTAGTCAGGTATTCCAAACATCTCAAAATCCCTTGTGGATCCAATGGGACACATTTTTTGAAAATCTGTCTTTGGGTGTCTCAGATCAGATATGAATCATGTGGTACTCTGTTACTTATTGTCCACTTTCACCACAAAAGGCTGTATCAGTATAAACTCCCTTGTTTATGTTTGGCATGATACCAATATAGAATTTACCAAGAAATTTTGTCTGTTACAACACTGAGTAGTGTCAAACACAATTGTTTGTGTGTCTGTGTAGTAAAATTCCTCAAACTATCTTTCAAGAGTCTGAAAGGTGAAGGAAATATTGCTGTACAAGAAACTGACCACATTCAACAAACTCTCCTCTCAGTTTCATGGAGTCAGAGAAAAACACAGGTTGAAAGGGGTCTCTGGAAGCCATCTAGTCCAAACCTCTGCTCAGAGCAGGGCCAAGTCAGAGAAGGTTGCACATGGACAGTCAGGTTTTGAGTATGTCCAAAGAGTGGGATTCCACAGCCTCACTAGGAAACCTGCTACAGGCTTTGACCTGCTTCACAGTGAAGATTTTTTCCTAACTAGAGTATGTGTTTTGGCAACTTTTGCCATTAGGCTTTGTCGTTTCATGGTATACATCCAAGAAGAGGCTGATTAGAGTGGGTCCAGAAGAGGTCCATGAAAATGATCACAGAGACAGAACACCTATCCTATGAGGACAGGCTGAAAGAGTTAGGGTTGTTCAGCTTGGAGAAGAGAAGGCTCCGGGGAGACCTTATTGTGCCCTTTCGATACTTAAAGGGGACCTATAAGAAAGATGGAAGAAGATTTTTTACCACAGCCTGTAGTGACAGGACAAGGGGTAATGATTTTAAACCAAAAGAGGGTGGATTTAAATTGGACATAAGGCAGATTTTTTTTTTATGATAAGGATAGTGAGACACTGAAACAGGTTCCCCAGAGAAGTTGTGGGTGGTCTTCATCATTGGAAGTGTTCAAAGTCAGGTTTGATGGTGCTTTGAGCAGCCTAAGCCAGTGGAAGTTGTACCTGCCTGTGTGGCAGGGGAGGTTGGTCTAGATGATCTTTAAAGGTCCCTTCTACCCAAATCATTCCATGATTCGATATTATGCCCACTATACTTGCCATTATGTAGCTGTCTGTAGTAAGATCCCACCTTAGATGCCTTCCTAAGGTTAAGAATAATGCCTACTTTCTCCATTTTTTTTAAAGATTTTTAGTTTCCACTGTGCTTCACACTGCCCTTTCTTGTGGCTTCTCTATTTCTATGATATCCTTTTGAAAATAAATGACGAGAATTTCTCAGGGCATGCTCTAAGTCACTTCACCTTGCACATCATTTGAATGGTATAATATTTTCTGTAATTTGCATTCACTGCACGATCTATATTATTTTTATTTAATGGTTGAAACTTTTTAGGTTTTTCCACCTTAGATTACTTTCTTCTGTTGGGTGTTTTAAAGCACCTCGTTATTAAATTGTGCTTTTTCACTTTGTCAGTTTCTGCAGTTTATCTTCGGAACGTTGAATCAGATGAACCATTTTTTATTTCATTGCTCAGTTAGTATTTCACTGTCCTTTATAATATTGGCTGTTCCCATTTTGAGGTATATTTACTTCATATTCCTTCTTGAAGTTAATTTTTCTTGGCCAGTGTCCTCATTTATGCCATTCTGATGAAAATATAAAGGTCTGCATTAACAAAAATGCAATGATTCTAGATTTGTATAGTGTGAGAGAGCAGAATCTGTCACCCTTTATCATAATATTTCCTTATGGCTGTATGCTAATTATCATCTGATCTTAAAGCACAATTGTATCCTTTCAGAGTCTGATTAATCTTGGCCCTTTCCTAATTACTAACATCTGATCCAATACTTTCAAGGATTGTTTAGAGAATGCTTATTTTAATACCTTGATGTGATTGTTCCAAAATCTGTTTATGTGAATAATGTCACAATAGTTGATGTTGTATATTTTATAAATCAACCCAATAGCTATTCATGATAACATCAGATCTGATTTGGACTTTGGATGACTTGGTGTCTGAGAGATTCAAGCTGCTTATGTGCCTCTACCTGATAATCTAGGAATTAAACTAGTGTCTCTACAGTTGGTGAGTCATTTTAGGTTTTTTTCAGGAAAAGTAAAATTTTGTAATATAACGTGAAGTTAGGAAATGCTTCTGTCCAAGGAGACATATGATGAAAAAGCACAAACAGATCTGAATAGAATTTTCAAAGAAAATTATTCTTTTTTTAAATTATTATTTTATTGCATTTTCTTGGCTGCATTTCAAGCTTGGCTCATTTTATTTGCATTCATCATCAGTACAGTGAATTTGCTCTTCTCTGTAGACCTGTTTATTGTATTAGGCTTCCATTACACCTGCTATTTTAAAACATCTTTTAGAAAAGAAAGAGGGCACATGACAAGCTTAGTGAGACTTGCCTTGTTTTACTGTCAAATAAAAAATGAATTCATAAGAACAAGACAACACAAACCCAAAGTCTACGGTACAATAAACTTGCTTTCAACACGCAGACTGAATTTGAAAAAATATTACTTGGGAGACCTTTTCAATCAATCCAAACAGTCAAAACCCTATTAACCTCTAGTGTTTGTCCTTCCTATGACTGGCTTTTGTTAATCAGAAATATTTCTGTTGAGCCACCGCTTCTTATTATTTTTGCAGAGATTTAATCAAAAGAAATATGTACAGTTAAAACCGGACAAATACTTACAAGGAATGTGAATCATGGTCAGTAATGAGTGACTCATGCATTTCCAATATTAATTAAAATTTTTGGTAGGACAAAGTAGATGTTCTTGATGGTACATAAGCAGATACTAATAGTGGAAAGCAGATATAGATACATAGACAGATATATAGAAAGAGTGAATTTGAATTTAGAAGAAGACTTAAGTCTACTGCAAACCAGAGTGGTAAATGAAACTTCCTGTCTCACATCCTTGTGCACATCAAAAGCATGACTGAAAAAATTGTTTGAGAGGATATTAACTCCTTAGAAACATGAGAAAGAAAAGAAGGGAAACAAGATTGAATACTTGTGGCAGACCTGAGAACAATAACGTGTTAGCATAGGCAGACAGCAACCGTTTATTCTGCACCATTGGTGAAAAGGAGTGTTCAAGCTTGCCTAGATGGATGTTTAAGACTTCAGAAGCATAAAGTCATGGGCAGCACAAAGGATCATTAGTTGCTGGTGCCATAGCTAACAAAGGTGATATGGCTAAAGAATCTCAGATAGGATGTGGAACCTCACCTTGGCAAATTTTTGCAGTGACGAAAGAAGGTGGCAGCTACAACATTCTCTGATTTGTCTTTGTGGCTTGAGATAGTAATATCCAATTGTTGCATATAAATCTAACTTGAACTGAATGTTTCTTAACTCCACTCTGTAAACTGAATCATCATCATCATTGACAACATTACAGAAAAGAAATGCAGACAACTTAAAAAAATAAACATGGCAAATCCCATTATTTTCCAGCCTTTCTTCCAATAGCGGCAATTGACTAGAAATCCCTTTCTTGCACAGAGCTCTTGCAGTTGTTACGGAAACCAAGAGAACTTGAACATATATGTACTTGCTCCTAGTATACAAAGATTGATGTACTGCCAGTCTTTTATTATACCAAAATAGTAAGTGTCAGGAAAAGATAAAAATCTACAGTGACAAATCATTATCAGAAAGAAAAAAAAAAAGGGTATTAAAATTCTGTATGATCATAAACCAGATTTAAAAAAAAAAAATCAAATTATTTTCACAGTAACAGGTTACTTGACTCTTGTGCCCTCCTGTTCCTAGTTCTATTCTACAACACAGATTGCATTCTTCAGAAAATCCTCTGCCAATTCACACAGCCCTTTCCAGGTGTCATATGAATTTCAATGAAGATTCAAAAATATAATGTACCTGTTGCAAAAAGACTATTTCCTCCCGTCCCAGCTTTATTCCTGGGAAGGCCTAGAGATCAGCAGAGTACCACTCTGTAGGTTCCACCTGAACTTGCAGTTGTGTGATTTTTTTCTGGGAGGTGCGATGTGTCAGAGGGCTTTCTATACTACAGAAGAAGACTTGAACATCAACATGAGGAGGTGGAATGTGTGCATAACCTTACCTGATTCTTGCTAGTGTTGCTCACCACTAAATCTACAGTAACAGATTACCGGGGATGGGACATCCACAACTTCCCTGAGCAACTTGTTCCAGTGCCTCACCACCCTCACAGTGAAAAATTTCATCCTGAGATCTAACCTAAATCTACCCTCTTCCAGTTTGAAGCCTCATCCTATCACTACATGTCCTTGTAAAAAGTCCCTCTTTATCTTTCTCGTAGGCCCCCTTCAGATAATACTGATTATCTCCCATTCCTTACACACTATAATTGCCACTTTATCTGTAAAATAACTTTTTATTTTCCAAATTCTGTTATTCTCATCAAATATACCAACATATAATGATTGTACTGTATCTTTTTAAGTCTTATGAAGTGATACAATATAGCAATGTGCAAAGAGTTGAGATTGTTCAGCCTGGAGAAAAGAAGGCTCTGGGAAGACCTTATGGCAGCTTTCCATTATCTGAAAGGGGCCTACAAGAAAGCTGGAGAGGGACTTTATACAAGGGCATGTCGTGATAGGATGAGGGGTAATGGCTGCAAACTGAAAGCATGTAGATTTAGATTAGATCTCAGGAAGAAATTTTTCACTCTGAGGGTGGTGAGGCACTGGAACAGGTTGCCCAGGGAAGCTGTTGATGTCCCATCCCTGGAGGCATTCAAGGCCAGGTTGGATGAGGCTTTGAGCAACCTGGTCTAGTGGGAGGTGTCCTTGCCCATGGCAAGCGGGCTGGAACTAGGTGAACTTAGGTTCCCTTCTGACCTAAACCATTCTATGATTCTGTGATAAACCATATTATACGTTGTTTTCTGTTCTTCATTCATCGGACAATTTGTTGCAAGAATAGTATACTCCTGTCAGGTTGTAAAAACAAAGTCTTGTGTGTTGACAGGGATATGGATTTCTTTCAGCTTCCTTTTCACTTGATGAGAGAAAAACTGTTTTGGGAATACTTCTCATTCAATATTGAGAAACTACCTTCTCAAAACAGCAATATTGTACCTACCTGTGAAAAGCAAAGTGAAAATTGTAATCTGTGATGACTGTAACTGCTTACAGCAAATGCATTCTCAGAAGTGTCAGGGCAACTTGAAACCTCCAGTGTAATTGCTGCCTTATTCAATTATTGACCTGCTTTGAAGCTGAAGAAGAGAGATTGTCCTCCTTGGTTAAAATGTTACATTGCAGGAACTCTCCAGTCCCTGCAATGAACTATAACCGGGGTTGGAGAATGTTACATACATGAAATAAATAACCACCCTCTAGAAGACGCCTTCCAAAGGAAATTTAATGTGGCATCCAGCACACAGCTTTAACTTGGAAGTTACAGTATGAATACTATAGTTCTATTGGTTACTAGCAGTTGGCTAAATACAGAATTTAAATACTAATTCAAGGTGGGGGTTTTTTTCAGGAAACTGTAATAAACAGGATATTTTGGACAAAAACACTGGAAAAGTGATAATCCTTCTAAGTACTATACTACCATGGGTCACCTTTTAAATCACTCTGTAGCTTATCTTTTTGCAATTTTGGAAAGAATGTATACTTGTAGAGTCATTATCAAAAAATAAGTTTCTTCTCTTTGATAACAGACCCTAACAGAGCACAGTTAAATTCTATTCAGTAACTGCTGGGAATATGTTGACTTTTTTGATTTTAAAGAGTATATTGAATAAAAATTGAAAACTCTAGGACAGGGATGACTTTGGCTGGTATTCCAGTATTGCTTTATATAGAGTGGTCAATCTTTATCTTAAATGTAGTCAGGATTTTTTTTGGCCCTGTTATCTTGAAAGACTGTTTCAGAACATCACTGATGAGAAATCTCTTTTCTTTATTTTCTACCTAAAGGTACTCATTGCCGGTTTTAATACCTTTTTAGTTGTGGCAACACAGTCCTGTAGCCTATTACTTGTCTAGATATCAGTTAATTACTGGCCAGCTAAATAAATGATCCTGTGATGAAATTCACTTGTTTAAGTAGCAAGGAGACTGTTCAACTGACCTTACTAACATAGCACTAATAACTCAGTGCCTTCAGCAGAAAGAGAGGAACATTATGAAATATAATTCATAAATTCCAGTTTCTCACCAATCTTCTTGACTTTTCCTATGGTGTCACTGAACAGAGTTAAGCGGATCTGTCTCTTCCCAAAAGAATGTTTTAATCTTATTTAGAGACTGCTTCGAGGCAAAAAAAGCCTGCATTTAACATTTTTTTTCCCAGACAAAGACTACAGTTTTCCTTTTCTCCTTTTTTATTTGGAGTTGCTTTAAACAAATATTTACTGGTCTAGACACCACTGAAGAGAATAGATCCAGTCCTTTTATGGAGGCTAACATTTGAAAGCCCTATGCAATTAACTTAATCAAAGTTCAATCAAATTTCATTAGACTTCGACACGCTTGTGCCTGTATCAAGGACAGAACAAAAGATATATTTGGAAAAAGTTAAATCAAAAGGTCTAACTATAAGTATATCAGTATACCACATGTAATATAATGAAATTTGATATGTTAAAAAAAGCCTTTCTTAGAAAACTGGATTGTCATGGTCTTTTATCAGTAAGTTTGAATAGTTGTTTTCTCTCACATGTGTACACCCGCAATTGTTTTCTTAGCTCTGTACAGCTGTCAAGCATTCACAGAAAATTCACAGAAGCAAAATATGATACGTGTAATTCAAATTTCTTTCTCTTTTTGGTTTTTTTTTTGGTACCTAAATACTTCAAAAAGACTAAGTGAACTATTTCCAGTAAAATATGTCCATCAGGCTTTCTAGGTCCTTGAGAATCTATTTCAGCTCCTGAAGATAGCTTGTAGCTCTGATCAGTTTTGTTGTTGGTCTCCTAAAAATGCTTTCTCTATGACAGTAGAATAGATGTAGGAAAAAATCTATCAGCCCCAGAGGTTTCCTTCACACTTGGTTATGGAAGCTGGGTGAGAGAGGCAATACTCAGTGACTCTGACCTGCTTGGTCTGAGTTACCTCCTCCTTACCAGGATAATGCATGAAAGCCATGTCAAGCAGACTTGAAAAACTCAAGCTCTAAATCCAAAGTTCATTTCCTCTCACAAAAATCTGTGGATAGCAGAAGGGAGGGCATATGCACACAAGTTTTTATAAAATATATTTAATGGATAGTATTGTACAGGATTGTTCACATGGTGATTTGGAAATACACATTTTGAACCTTAAAGATAAAATCACAGAGATGAGGAATGGAATTATAGATATTGGCACTGTACTGGGATGTGTATTATCTGACTCCATAGTTCTGATAGACTAATAGATATTATTACTAAAAAATAGGATGTTAAAACACTGCGTGCTCCTTGTGAATGATTCTGTGTAAAACTGGGCTGCTTTTATTAGAAAAGCTGAATGCATCTCACAATTGCTATAGCACTATTCAATACAGAGAAACTATTATGCTGTAAAACAAGTTGGGGTAAAGTATTAGTAAATGCTATAAAACTAAAGACGACACTGAATTTCAGGTTTGATTCTGGTTTAACTTATGCTTTCTGTTACATATTTCTTAATTCCATTAACTGTGTCACTACCAGTAGCTACGGAGTCACTACCAGTTTATGCTGGTATGAGGACTGTGTCCACATATGAAAACATGACGTGATCCTACATAACTTTCATCAAGTGTTTTAATCGCATTTTCTTGTTTCCGTCTAGATGTCTATCATTCACAATCTTTTCATATGACACTACAATGATTTCTAGCAAATATTTTCATGTTGAGTTCATCAGGCAAAGATTTTTGGGGTTTTTTTCCTAATAAAAATGCTCAGATTCTATTTTCTTGTTCTGTGACAAGTGAAAATACAGAATGCTTGTGGCTTTATTAGAGTATCCACAATGGTCATATGATTCTTCTTGTGGCAGAATATGTCTAAGTAACTTTACTGACCCTATAAACAGAAAGACTTATTTGATGTTGTTAAAAGTTTTAACAAGATGTTTTTTATTTTTCCTTTTTTTCCAGATGAGACAGTAAAAGGAACTTCTAGGTGATAATTTTGTAAAGCTATGCCAAGAAGTAATACTCACTCTTCAGTTCAGATATTATATCAAAAAGTTATTCACTAATATGGCTACATGATACAGTTCTAGTTTTTTTAACCTCTTTATTCTGAGTTAAAAGCTTATAAAATAAAATTTTAAAAACTGATCTAAATAAAATGCATATTTACATCTAAATTATTAAGCTTTTTTTATTGTCTGTAAAACATTTAAAGAAAAAGAACCTGATCTCCATTTCTACTCTTTCTCTCATATATAGTACTATGGAGTTACTTAGCTAGGTGGTATGTTACGTGAAAAAGGTTGGTCCAGAAATTACCACACCATGTAAGAAAATTTGCAGCTAGGTCCGTCTTTGGCACAAACTTCCACTGTAACTCAGTGAGAACTTTCACAAATATCTGAATAGAAAATTATTCAAATCCTTGTCATCTGACCTTCCTGTAGTTCAGATACAAATCAGTATCTTGCCAAAAATTCAATGACTGAGGCAGAAATAGAGCTCTTCCTCGATGACTTCTCATTCTTCACATTTATCAACACTTCATACTGCCTCCCATTTTCCTGTTTATTCAACACTTCCATTAAATTAAACACTGATAGAGCTGACCTATACATTATTATTCTGGACTATTCTGTTATAAGTGCTCAAAGTCCACTCTGTTGTTATGGAGTCCAAGGGATAACATTAATATCTCTGCCTTAACACTGGAAAGTAATCTATAATACTTCTGGTTTCAAAGGATACCAGCTGGTTTATAATAGGTGTTTCATGGGTTTTATGTCATCCTGCCCAATGTGCTTCTCATCACTCCATCATCATAATTAGCTTTTCAATTAGCAGTTTTGTGTTTGTGCAAGATTAGCAGCAGCTGAATCAAATTCACTTTGCTCATGACAGCAATCTTTGCAATGACTATTGCTGTTAAATAACACATATATAAACAACAGAGAAACAGACTTTAGGAAACAAAGTTTATGCTTTCCACGTTCCCACTCAAGTTCAAGGTAATGTAATTTTGGGGTTTTTTGGTCACATTAAAGCTATATATGCTGAACAGACGTGACCTCAAAAAAAACCTTGTACATCCCTACCAAATTAATTTTCTGTGTTAATTAAAATTAACACATCAATAGAAATTACCGAAGTGTAAAAAAGTAGAACATAAAATAACCTGGATCAAAATCTGTAAATTCTTTACTTTATAGACTTGTAGTAGTATTAAGAATACAGGTATCATATACTAAATTAAAATCTTATCCAAATAATACTGAATAAATCCTTAACCATATAAAATGGTAAAAAAATTAATATGTATCTTTAATTAAACTTTACTCCTCTTCCTCTGCAAATTTTACTTTGATTAGGTATCTTCCAGCTAGAACCAGACACAACATATAATTCTTGGATGTGACGACCTAACAAATGTAAATGGGAAGTAGATAATACAGACTTTTGGTAATGATGATCTTGCTGGGCATACGGTTTTTCCTTGATGAACTCAATGGGAGTTTTAAATGGGAGCTGAATCATGGTTTTTTGTAGGATAAATCTAACAATAAAAGCTTAGCAAATTGTCCAGATCTCCACCTTCTGGGCCTCTCCTTTCCCAACTATCATCTCGTACATCAAAGTCAAAACAATTCTTGACTACCTGTTAATGTTTATTCAAGAAATTCTTAATTTTGACTGAAGGTTGATTTATAACACTGTGTATGTACAGGGAAGCTGTCATAACTATGTATGTAAGTATAGTTCTGTGCATGAAAATCATTCAGGAAAAAAACCCAGAACTATTCAAATGAGTATTAACACCAATTATCTTTGTGTGGCTACCTAGAAATGATTATTTAACATTGTTATTTCACTGGAAATTTAGATTCTTTGCTGAGATACTGAAAATGAAGTCACATATCTTCTTGTACAAAATATGAATGTAGATGACTATATAACCAGGACTGAAAGTGTGTACTCACAGATTTATTTCAGTAGTCAGATCCTGTCTGTGATTGATCTTGGACATTTTTGCCAGGAAGAAAAGTCTGTGCCTCTGGGTCCAGGACCTCAGCGCTATATTCATATGGTAATCTACAGGTTACTACAGAGATGCTAAGGTTAAAGACAAATCAATTAACTTAAGGTGGGTTTTTTTCTGTTCTACTGTTTTCAGTTCACACCTACTGCACTGATACATCCAGAATAATTCTGATACTGACCTAACTTATTTACAGTTATTTCAAGTATGCTTAACTTAAAATGCATAATGTTGGCTATACTTATTCTATTAACTTTAATTTAAGATCTTTAATGAGAGTTTTCGGCTGAGGAGAATGACTAGAGAGTGTCCAGAGCTGGTGCTAGAGACTGAAACTCAAAGGGAAATTTTGGAACTCAAATCTGCCTGACAAAGTTAGGAGGAAGGGAAATAAGGGATATGGCTAACAAAGATCTTCATGTACAATTCATCTGCAACCTCGACATCCTATACTCTGTTTTCAGTTTTCGTTACTGACCTTCTGTAGTCTATTTTCTGCCTGATCAACTCTCCTGAAAACGTTCTTGTTAGCTGTATGTGCTTTTCTTGGTAAAAATCTAGCATACATTCAGATGCGGTAGAAGAGCAGTTCACTGTGGTTACAGAACAAGAACTATCTTCCTTTTTGGAATGAAGAGTTTTGCACTGCAAGTAGCTGCAAGCTGTTGCTTTTGCTGGTATATGTCTCAGGTAGAGAACTATATTTCTTAAATAAAAATACTGAATAAAGACTATAAACATTTTCAGGCAAGAAAGTCAAACAATCTCCTTGACTCACTTGCCTTTTTCCCATTCTTTTAGAGTATTTCCTTTCCCTTTCACATTTTCATGAGTTTTTCAGAATATTTTTTGATTTGGTTATTTTTCTCTTCGCAAAGGGATGACTTTCCTAAGCATTGGATGGGATGGATTGATCAGAATGGTTTAGGTTGATATTTTGAAAACATATTTATCAATGGAAATTCCAAAATAATTTTGATTCCAAAAAGGGATAAATTTAGAAAACATCAGATTGCAATTTTCTCAAACGCTTGTGGAATTTGGATAATGAGGCAAAGTCTCTGTGCTCAAAGAACAATTAAGACTGGCCTTGCTATCTCTTGTGCAGGCCGGGGGAGTGGAGACTCACCTGGCCAGCACGGGACGCAGATAAGGAGGGAGCCCTGTGGAGGCAGGACAGCCCTGCTTTTCCTCAGTGAAGACAAGATAACAGGAACTTGTGTAGTTCTTTGTTTCCTCAAAAGGCTATCGTGCCCGATGACTGACCTCTGCCTCATTACCTGTGACATGCATATTAAAGTTGACACCCCTGCATATGCTAATGAAGATTATAGAGATCATGCTAAACATATATGACTACAGCACTCATCTCTCCACCCAAATCATACTATACATCACCTAGGAGAGGGAAACCTTGTAATTTTGGGGATAAAAAGACGGAGAAAATGACCGTTAAATGGGGAGAGAAGAATCTCAATACCCGATGGACCAGTCGACAGGCTGCGTTCTCTTCCTCCACCCCAGGCAGGGACGCCTTCTGGGTAAGAGCTGCGCCTTTCACCCTCTGGTAAATGTTACCCCGGGTTGTTGTATTATTATTATTTTTGCTAGCAATATTAACCTGAATTAATAACGATATTGCAATCAGTGCATTTATCAATGGCAATCGAATCTGTTCTGTTGCTCTTAATAAAATAATTAATTTCAATATTTGTGAATCTGACTCAGTGAAAGTCCTTTGCTGGGAGTCTGATAGAGAAATCAGTGAAAGTCCTGGGACTTTGACAGACAAATATCGAAACTGCATTCCTTTTAATGCGACAGTGCATTTTTCTAATAATTCTTTTGTTTGAGAAAAGAGTCTTTGCCAGCAAGGAGGTATTGAAACTGTTGATACATTATGTTTCTTAGGGCTCAGATCTTAGGTAATGTTTCAGTGATTTCATTTATTTTGTACAGCTCACCCTGACACTGTAATTCCAAAAGACAGTTCAGTGAAAGAAGTAAGAATGAATTTAAGTATGATCTATCTGCATCTATGTTCTTATTTTGCACATAACCTCTCTGTACATATTCCTGCACTATTATTATGGGGATAATATTCACTTTTTTTGTACAGTAAAATGCTCAAAGGAGTACACTCTGTATTAGTGGTGATGTGTTGGAGGTACTGGTGGGTGAAAAGCTGGACGTGAGCCAGCAATGTGTGCTTACAGCCCAGAAAGCCAACCCTATCCTGGGTTGCATCAAAAGAAGCATGGCCAGCAGGTCGAGGGAGGTGATTCTGTGCCTCTACTCTGCTCTTGTGAGACCCCACCTGGAGTACTGCATCCAGCTCTGGAGCCCTCAACGTAGGAAACACAAAGACCTGTTAGAGCGGGTTCAGAGGAGGGCCACAGAAATGATCAGAGGGATGGAACATGTCTCCTATGAGGACAGGCTGAGAGAGTTGGGGTTGTTTAGCCTGCAGAAGAGAATGCTCTGGGGAGACATTTTTGTGGCCTTTCAATACTTAAAGGGGCCTTATAAGAAAGATGGGAGCTGACTTTTTAGTAGGACCTGTTACGATAGGACAAGGGACAATGGTTTTAAACTAAAAGAGGGCACATTCAGAGTAAATATAATGAAGAAATTTTTTACAGTGAGGGAGGTGAAACACTGGCAGAGGTTGCCCAGAGAGGTGGTGGTTGCCCAGAGAGGTGGTAGATGCCCCATCCCTGGAAACATTTAAGGTCAGGTTGGACGGGGCTCTGAGCAACCTGATGAAGTGTTGGAATAGATGACCTTTAAAGGTCTCTTCCAGCCCAAACTATTCTATGATTTTCTTCTTATCAAAGTCAAAAGATTTTTTGAACATTGAACAAGATCAGATCATATATTTTTAAGTCTCTTTTTGTTAACAAGCTTTAAACAGCTTTCAGTATTACCAAGTTAAAATTTCTGAAGCTGCATACTCTCATGTTGTCAAGTGAAAAATAATTTTCACTGCAAATACTTGAGAAGTACCCAGCGTTCATCTTCGAAATCTCTGGGGTTGTTTATGAATCCTGTGCTTGTGACCTTGAAGACCCTCGTGGAGCTCTCTATCATTCCTCTTGCAAAATATTGCAAGGAATTACAGTCCCACAGGAATGCACTGCTTGTGACATTCATGTCGGGTGATTTAGTGAAAGTTTCAAACATGCTGATATAAATTAGTTTTCTTTAATAAGATAAAATAAAATCATATTTCTGCCATTATAAAACATGGTTGGCTGCTGTTTCTCACCATACTTACCTGTTTAATTCTGAACTGTTACAGTATTTCAAGGAATTTAGGGTTGAACACTCTTCAGATCATTCCAGATAACTTCAGTAAACTGACAACGTATTGTGAATTCCAGACTTAGTTAGCAAAACTTTGTCTACGTGGGAGGGAACACTCACACTGAAAAAATGAAGCAAGTTTAGAGGATATCTACACGTCCTTCACATTACTCCATGCATCATGAGGAAACAAACAGTGATGATGCAAAATGAACATTTCAGTCACTCTTTTAACAGCCTGGATCTTTGAGGCAAGAACTAGAGTTTTATCACCTATGTGTTTCTTAGTAATCGATTTTTTCATCCTATGAGTAAGGTAATTCTTAATGAATTTACCTTAAAATAAAATATTTCCATTAATCACTATTAACATCCTAAATACTCATTGACATTCAATGTACTGTGAGCGTACAGTCTACAAGCACTGGACAAAACAGAGAAAAAGGAATAAGCAATTCTTAATGTCTAAGAGTGTACCTACAATTTGTTTAGATTAGGAGTGCAAAACAAATCTACTTATTGTTCCCAGTCATTGGATTTCAGATTGCATCACAGTGCAGGCTGTGAGCTCACAAACTAGATTCCTCTTAGTTGAAACTAAACCAGATAATACAGCCCAGAAGCACACCTAACACGTTCTTCGCATTAATGAACATTCATCTCTTAGGATCGGACAACAGCTAATCTGAAGGACCCCTCCTGAAAAGCAGATGTTGCATGTTGAATCTTTGGCACCATCTGTTTTGCTCTATAGATCTTTTTCTCAAGGGCCAAACTAAAGTCTAATATAGACATATTCTAAGACTTTTGCTTTCTTCTCCCTCTCTTCCTTTGGCCCAGTCCCTTAACATCTGTTTCCATCATTCCACATATTAGATAGAGGAACAGACTCTGTGTTATATAACTTATAAACTATATCTGTGCATAAAGTAATTTCTGGGCCCACTGATGGCTAAGAGACCATGTGTGCTGTTTGGACTATTTAGCAGCTTGGATGCAGCTCAGGCTTCTCAGTTGGCTAGTCCATCAACCCATGTATTCCTGCTGGTCGTTCAACCAGGGTTTATGTAAGTCTTTGTTGACCTACCCAACACAATCAATATTCCTCCCAGCTGGCTGGAAAATCAACATTCTGAAACTATTTTGAGGAGAGTTAGCAGCAGTAGAAAGCTGCATCTGTACTCTTTTCCAATAATGTCGTTAAACTTGTGTCACTGTTACTGTTTCCACAACTTTTCCTGGTTTTGGAAATATAGGAAAAAGAAGGGGGCAAGATGTATTGCAAGAGTTCAATGGGAAGCTGTCTTATATGGGAAGCTGTCTCATACAGTAAGCAACATCAGTAGTGGCCAAGTTGCTCATTTGAGGTGTATTAATTTCATAGGCTCTTTGTTATTTTGGGTTCTTTTTGCATTTCTCTCATATTTTGTTTTGTAGAGGGTTTTTTGTTTGGTTGGTTTTGAGTTGTTGTCATTCATGGGCTTTTTTGTTTGTTTTTCCTGATAAAAAATGAAATTGCATTCAAAACCTTGACTTTTAGTGTGGAATAAAATTCTTGCTTTTGAGGAAGTTTATTCACAGGTACTACAGAAATACTGTTTATTATACAAGAATACCTGTGGTTATGTAATACTAACCAGTATTTAATAATAATAATGATAATAACGATGATGATGATGATTTTTATGCCACTTGCCTAAGAAAGGATTGTTAAGTAGTAAATGTCCATCAAATCTTGACAATTTTCTGATAGTTTCATTGAAGATTATGAGAAAGACAATTAAATATATTTACTTTAACAGGTGCTGATAACTCATTTCTATATTCACTGGTTTTAAAAGTACTCAGTAAAAAGCTACAGTATTTGAATTCCTGTGCAGTGTAGGTGTAAAGATTTGTGACATCCCCAGACAGTTTGTCAGTTTGCAGTTCACTCCATATGATTAGATATAATAAAACGTTACCCTTTTTTTGAAGATACTAGAGGGGATTGTTTAGCATATTAATGACTTCCTCTAATATGTCCATCAGCACAGAAAAAGAGTAAAGAAGTTTGAACTAAAGGAAGGAGAAGAAAAGCAGAAAATATCTTTTTTTGAAGCGTCAGTCAGTAGTTAGAAGCGTATGTACTGCAAACTACTGGGCCATACATCATAAACTGTAGACAAACTCCAGCTGTATACCCTGAACACAAAGGCAGGGTTCACAGTTGGTTCCTGCTGGCCGTTTTAAACTCTTCGTAGTCTGAGGTTAGCTAGTGTCTCTGCATTTTCATTTATGCCACGTATTAAGAGCATCCAATTGGCCTTTGTACCAATATACATCTAGGGTTTTGTAGAAGAACGTTCCCGGTATTGTTGATGTGCTCAGTGGGTTGCGGGAGGTGATGCAGAAGGGCTAAGGGCACTGGAAGCCTTGCTGTTACACCTCTCCCAGATCTTTCTGCATGGCCATATCTGTCTATTGTGAATGCAAGGACAAGGATAAGGGAAAGGTACGAGCATAATGACACCACAGTATTATTTAGTCTGTAAAGACAGATGGATCTGCAGTTGTATCAAATGCATAAAAAAGCTAGGCACCAGGTAAAAGACCTTCAGAGAATTTCATAGTTAAGGATGCTTTTATCTGGCATTTAATCATAACTACTTTTTCACCATACTTAGTATACTCGATGAAAGTCAGCATCGTTTTCTATTACGCTTTCATGGAAATGTGTGGTGTAGCTGACTTCCTACTGTTCACCTTCTTCTGTGATCTGTAGCAGACATGTGGCTCATAATGTTCTAGCTTTATGTGTTATCTAGGTGAACTGCAGTGGAAAACAACTGCAAATTTTCTATCTGAAACTAGGTATAAGGTGCCATTTTTTGTCCTGATACACAAATAAAAGCCTCTTTTTCTCCATTTTCTCTATTTATCTTTGTATTCACACTTCTCCTGCACCACATAAGGTGGTTTTGAAAATGAACCAACCAACCAACTAAACAAAAGCTGTTGTGTTGTTATTTTTTTATTTTATCTTTAAAAATATTGATATTTTAGAGTTGAATTTCACAGCCAAACAACAGAGAGGTTTACACTGATTTTCAGGATTTCATCCTTCATTGAACTGTTGTTCAATTAGTTCATTCACCCATTGATGAAATCTTGAAACATCAAGAAAATAATTATATACTTGTAGACTACAGTTCCCATTGCAAAAGAAACTCTGAAATTTCATCTAGAAATTTAAATCAAAAGACCTTTATGGATCTAGTTGCTGAAATGTCTACTGAATTAGCTACATTGGTTTAGTTTAATTGACTGGTTGAATAAACAATAAAAAAGAAACAAATAGCTGAAGAAAAACTACCTCTAAGCAAATCTTTCCATGCTGATAATAGTCAAGGGCAAGATAAGAAGAGGTCTGCACAAAAGACATCAAAGGGACTATTGCAAAGGAAGAAGGAAGAATAAGTGTCTCAGAAGATATGTTTTAGTAGTTTATAACCAAGAGGTAGAAAATAATTCTGTGAGGTGAATGAAAATTCCTCAATTTTAAAAGCTTTCTTCTTGAAATTTTTTTTTCCTTTTTTAAGTTTAATTGCTTCATTACCTAATGTTCTTAACACACTTACAAAGTGAATAACATCACTATCAGAGCTCAGTTGAATCATCTGGGAATGACTGAAGACTTGACTGTAGCTTATAGTGCCCTAGTGGTGGCAGAATTATGAAATTCCCCTGAGTACAGGAAATTGAGTGGAGCATAATTTGTGGAGGCTGCACACAGAAGGAGAGGCTGCTTCAAACCTGTGGCTGAATATCAAACAAGGCCATCATTCCTGGAGAATGGGAGCTCTTGTGGCAATGTGGTGTGGGCGGGAAGAAGAAATTGATGTTTACCAACAGTGGTGATAGAAACAAGGTATAAAATGCAGGGACCAGTTTTGAAATATCAATTAATCTTCCAGTACTATTAACTGGTAGTGTTATATGTCATGTTATGAGTGGATATTCAGCTAAATTTTTCCTCATCTTGTGTTTAGGAGGCAGTGTCACTCTCCCATCATCAATTACCAAAGATTTCCTAAGGAACACTTCAGCACAATAAAGCCCATGTGGCATAAATTATTTGACAACTTGACCCTGAAAATTTAGAGATTATGATTTTCTAGTAACTTCACATGGTTGAAGCAGCAGAAGAAAACTGAGAATATTTTACTCCCCAGATGCATACTGGAGGACATTTCCAGTCCTTTAAGTTTCATTTGCTGTTCTTCACACCATAAAGCAGAGTGAAGCATATTAGCTAGCGTTCATGATAAAAAGCCTAATTTAGAATTCACAGCATTTGCTTGCAATATGTTTGATGCTTTAGTCAGGATAGAGGTGTCTAGAGATTAAATCTACAGCTGTTGGAACATTTTGGAATACTGGGTGAAAACAAGTTATTAAGTACAGCTTGAAAGTAGAATTAAACCTCTGAAGTGTAAGGTTTCCTTACTGTGGCAATCTAAATTTGCATACAAAACAAGTCAGGTAATAATTTAATTATTAAGGTCTTCACCCAGCTCTGCATCAGTGTACCTTCGCAACTGCACAGGGTTCCACTGGTTTCATGGTTGCTTGAATTTAGCTGAGGGTAATTTTGGAGTCAAAGGACAATCTTTTTAAAGATTTATTTTGTGTACCATTGCTTAAACATTCTATTGGGTTTATGTCTACCAGGATGTAGGATGCCTGGAGTAGTAGATACAGATGAAAAGACAGACTGTATTTTCTGCGCAGAATTTTTCCCTGAAATAATTGGCTGCTTTGAGTTTCAGAATTTTTGCCTGCTTCTTTTTTACATGGAGACTTCCTCTATCAAGAAAAGAAAAGAATCTTGGAACATCCTTTCAAAAACATGTTTTTCTTTCACTCTAATACTTACACATACAAAGCAGAGGAGGGCCAAGCTTCATATTAGTCAAAATTGTTTCAGGCTTTCACTTTCAGACAAAATATATATGAGATGGTCACACATGCCTAAGAGTTAACTTGCTTTTTCAAACAGTGAATAATACCATCAAAGGTTCATGTTGTGAGATACTTGTCTTACATCATTAGATATTGACGTTCTTTGTTTTGCCTTTAATATCTCCTATAGAAAGCTGAAAACAAGATTAAAAAAGAACAAATTAGTATATCTTCTTTATAGGGAGCATTCATTACCTCTCATCTAAAAAAATTAAATAAAAGTGGTGCAAAGTGTTGCTCTCAAGTGTAATATCTAAATAATTCTTTGACATTTATTATCGACTATTGAAAATATAATGAATATGAATATCTTTTAATTTGATGACAGATTTGCTATTTTCTCCTTTACTATGCTTTGATTAAATACTTGAGTTGCAACAACCTTACAAAGAAATTTTTCAACTTTACCCAGAGTGCCATCTATTGGTATTGTTGTCTCAAATGAAAAAAAAAAAGTAGTGTGGGTCATATTGAAGATTTTATTTTAAGATATAAATGAATTACATCACTGTATGTTGGAATGCAGCCATCTATTTGTTCAGCTAGTAGAGCAGGGTAGAGCTGAAATGATCCAATCTTTATATTGTTTTCTCATTGGATTAATTCACCATCAACATAAATTCTGCTATTTTAGTGAAACAATAAGACTATAATATTTAGAAAGGGATGAAAATGAAATAAGAATGTAGTAGAATAATCACATTGTCTTTTCCCTCATTCTCCTCTCCTCTCCTCTCCTCTCCTCTCCTCTCCTCTCCTCTCCTCTCCCTATTGTTTTCTGCAACTCTGAATGTTACCTGACTCCAATGCACCAAAGTGTTCAATACTAAGCACAAACTTAAATTTCAGCTCCAAGGATTTATATAACTGAAGCCACAACATAATCTTTCCTGATTTAATTTGTTCTGTGAAACACCTTGCATATATGTGCCACCTATGGCCCCAGCTGGTGTCTACAATAGGTGTCCAATGAATTAGTTCAATTTTGCACAGATTCTCTCGGTTTGACCTCCAATTTCTTGTTAGGGCCTGCACTGACTGTAAATCCTACGTATACTAATGTCTGTAGTAACATGTCAGGCTTGCTTGACTGTGAAACAACATTTAGCTTGAAAAGCCTTGTACCGTATGACGCCTTGGCCCATTATACTCCATTTACTTTTACTGCAGTCTGGGAGACCTGAATTCATCTCACAACTGTGCTGGCTTCAAAGAAAAAATGCACTGCTAATAATGCACTTTATATTGGTCCCCAGATAATGTTTTAAAAATTGAATTGATTTTTTTTTTTATCACATGCAATTTTATTCTTCACGATACGAGAAGTACATTGTTGAGAATGGAAAGGTACAGCAGAGGGCAAACAAAATGATTCAGGTTCTGTAAGTCTGAATTATAAAGAAAGATTTGCCTGTATAGTTTAGAAAATAGAAGTCTAAGCAAAGACCCTGTGGACAGGGAAATAAGATTTTGAAAGAAAGGAGTGTGTTAAGGTTAACTGCCATGAAGTGTTTAATTAAAAAAAAAAATTAAAAACAGAGTAACTGGCCTAAATGACAGAAGATGGCAAAGAAATGACATATTGTACTAAATGCTTACACCCATTCAGTAAAGCAAATTGTAATAGGCATAGAGAAAGAATAAAAAATGAAAGATACCTTGTTGAAGGAGTAATACAGAAATACACCGAGCTCTTGCATACCAAGCTGTCATGAGGATGAACACCTAGGTGCCAACAGGAACTGGACAACAAATTGTGTATGAGTGGTAAATAACCTTTTTGACTAGCATATCATGCCTTTCATAGCCACTTAGAAAGAAAAATATAGGATGAATAGTTTAAATGTGAACTACTAACTTAAGTCCAAATGTGACTGTAAGTTTTTATTTGTCACCAGTGTGTATGTTTGAGCATATTTCACCCTGAAGCATTCCCATTCATTTTACGATCAGGATATTGAACTGGAATACCCCCCATTCCCCACATCTCATTTTTTAAATCAGTAATTCAGTTTGAGTCTCAATAGCTTTCATTCTCTCTCTTTTTTTGATATAAAGATAAAACCATCACAGACCACAAAAGTTTTGGGTTCTCTTTGCCCACAGCTGCACTCATAAAATGGAAAGTACTTTTCAAATTCAATACAGAAATTTTAGGATAAAAGGCTTGACAGCTGTAAGCTTTTTCCTTAGGATATACTGTACCAGGAACAAAAAATTCCAGCAATCCTGCAAGAACAAAATACTCTAATCTTTATTTTGGACTGTTCTTCAGACTGAAAATTTCCTACAGGAACTGAGAAATTTTACTGTTCTTGGACTGCATATCTAAAACTGCAAACTATGATAGATAAGACCATGTTTTGAACTTACTGTATCCATTCAAATCCATTAGTTTTACCAGGATTTTTTCTGTGGAAGAAAATACAATCTGACTTAAAATATTAAATAAAAAATGTGGAGTCTCATATATTACTTTTCATTCTTTTTTATATACGATTAAGATTCTACAAAGAAAAACAGAAAGAATAAGAAATAGATTCAATGAATTTACCAATGGATAATTTTGTGACACAGTGATTTTATCAGACTGTTTCTTGAGAAAAATACTCTTGCTGTGCAAGACTACTGTGTGATTTTTCAACTTCACATTGAAGTGTGACTAGATCTTGAATAAAGATTGTAAGTTATTCCGAAAATTTATAGATAGTTTTCCTGGACTACTCCTTGTTATTTTACTGATCTTTTCTTTGAAATAGCTCCTAGAGAAGACTCTGCCAATTACCTTACCTTGATATCTACTGAATATTTTATGTATATTATCTTTCTAAAGGAATCATCACAAAGACCTGTGATAGTGCTAGCTAACTATTTACATATAGTTCACTGCAAAAAGTCTGCTAATTCCAATGCACAGAGGGTCGCTAATTTTTCCCTTACAAAAGTAAGGAATAAAAGAGAAGTATAGCTCTTTTTTTCTTAAGATGATGTTAAACCTTGTATTTTAAGGATGGCTGAGCCTAATTTCACACTTTCTTTTCATCTACTGTCCACATTTTGCCATTTACTTTAACACTAGTTACTTCTTTGAGCACAGGTGGGAAGCGAAGCGGAAAATGTGCTGGAGTAAGAAAAGGTTGTACAAGAATTTCCATGTCTGTGCTGTTTGTGTGTGTACTGCATCTCTGTTCTTTTTCTTGCAGTTTCCATACACATATATAACTGAATGCTGTTGCACTCGTGGTCAGAATGTCTATTAAGAAACAAACGAACAAACAAATAGCTAATTTACTGGGATCTTTTGAATAGTATAATGTTTGCTTAGGAAATTGAATCTCTGTGACAGGATGGTTGGTCATAGTCCAGGGGGTGTACAAAACATCTCTAAACTGTCTCATCTATTTGCTTGTCAGTCTGACCTTGGTGCTGGGGAAGGTTATGGAGCAGATCATCTTGAGTACCATTATGGGGCACATGCAGGACAACCAGGCAATCAGGCCCACTCAGCATGGGTTTATGAAAAGCAGGTCCTGCTTGACTCACCTGATCTCCTTCTATGATAAGGTGACGTGCTTTGTGGATGAGGGAAAGGCTGTGGATGTTGCCTACCTGGACTTTAATGAAGCCTTCAACATGTTTTTGCAGCGCATTCTGCTGGAGAAACTGGCTGCTCATGGCTTGGACAGGCGTACTCTTCGCTGTGTAAAAAAACTGGCTGGATGGCCAGGCCCAAAGAGTTGCGGTGAATGGAGTTAAATCCAGTTGGTGGCTGGTCACAAGTGGTGTTCCCCAGGGCTCAGCACTGGGGCCTGTTCTCTTTATCAATGATCTGGATGAGGGGATTGAGTGTACCCTCACTAAGTTTGCAGATAACACCAAGTTGGGTGGGAGCATTGATCTGCTTGGGGGTAGGAAGGTTCTACAGAGGGATCTGAACAGGCTGGATAGATTGGCCAAGGCCAATAGTATGAAGTTCAACAAGGCCAAGTGCTGGGTCCTGCACTTGGGTCACAACAACCCCATACAGCACTACAGGCTTGGGAAAGTGCAGCTGGAAAGCTGTCTGTCAGAAAAGGACCTGGGAGTGTTGGTTGACAGCTGGCTGAGTATGAGCCAGCAGTGTGCCCAGGTGGCCAAGAAGGCTAATAGTGTCCTGGCTTGTATCAGAAATAGTGTGGCCAGAAGGACTAGGGAAGTGATCATCCTGCTGTACTCAGCACTGGTGAGGCCACAACTCAAGTACTGTGTTCAGTTTTGGGCCCCTCACTACAAGAAAGATATTGAGGTGCTGGAGCATGTCCAGAGAAGGGCAACGAAGCTGGTGAAGAGTCTAGAGCACAGGTCTTATGAGGAGCCGCTGAGGGAACTGGGGTTGTTTAGCCTGGAGAAAAGGAGGCTGAGCAGAGACCTTCTTGCTCTCTACAACTACCTGAAAGGAGGTTGTAGTGAGGTGGGGGCAGTCTCTTCTCCCAAGTAACAGGTGATAAGAGAAAAGGAAATGGCCTCAAGTTGCACCAGGGTGGGATTAGATTGGATATTAGGAAAAATTTCTTCACTGAAAGGGTTATCAATAATCAATCATAGGAAATATTTATAATTTCATCCAGTAACAGAGAAGATGAATAATGATGAGACATATCTCTAGAAAATTTGTTCTACTACTGTCTGCACAGGAGTAAAAGGAAGGATTTATGCGTGTGTCTTCCTTTTGAACATACATAATTTGAGCATTCTTTTCTTTAACAGCAAGCAACCGAGATGCTTGGCTACAAATCCCGTTAACAGTAAGTTTCAGAAAGCTTCAAATAAGCTTCAAGGCTACTGGTATATACCCACACTTATTCATGTGAGGTTACAAAAATAGCTGTGCACAGAAATAAATAAATTAATAAATTAAAAAAAAATTGAAAGGTGATAAATTCCAATACCTTTTATGTTTGCTGGCTGACTTAAGCGGCTTTATTTCATATTTCATAGTTCCTCTAAATCATGGTATGCTGTAAATGCATATTAAAGAGACTCAGAAGCAAAATCTCAAAAGAACTCATCTTAAGTATATTGAAATAAAAGCTGGAAAAGTACCTGATTCCTAAATTCCATTTGAGTTCAGAAAGATAGCCATATAAAGTGCTCACAGCTTTCAGTTGTGGAGTCAGGTCCTGAGATGAAAATTGTGACCTCTGAGCAACTGTGAACTCTGTTGTGGTAATTGCCTCAAAATAAGTGTATGAAGTCACTTGTAAGCACTAGCATAATGCTTATTTCTATGTGCTTTACTGGAAAGTTGGTAACATTTTTTGTCAATGATCTCCATTCTATGAATTCTCCATACTTTTAAAATGTAAATTTAAGAATGTGTTCAATAGAGAAACATGAATATGCTGTTCTGGCTGAATGAAGAAGAGAAAATTCTATCATAAATTTTTTGGGTTATTGAATGCAGTGTGTCAAATTTATCCTTGGTGTAATAATTTTGGTGTGATACACTAACGTTACACTAACCATATGTTTTGTCATATGTGTTTATCTAGACAATCGGTACAATATTATTCCATTTGTATCTTTTTATAGGTGTTACATTGGAGATAAACTCAAGTGTTCAGAGATTACCAAATTTATAGTGGACTGAAGAACAAAATATGAACATAATTTTCTATAGTAAAGTGCTAAAGCTGCAATGGACTGGGGAATCATATTTTCATCAAAGCAATAAAAGTCTCAAGAGGATCTAACATCCAGTTATCACTTTCATCCATTTCAGTCTTTAATTTTGTATGTATTAGACTTCTCTCCAAACATTGTTTATTTTTCTGTCTTCTTGTTAATTTCTTTATTCTAATGTTTTTATTTCTAATGTAATTTTTTGATTTGTCATTTCTACAAAGATGCACACTGATATAAAAGATGAGAAACTCCCTGCACATTTTAACAACCTTTCTAATGTCGATCACTACACTTGGGTATCTCTCACACTAGGATTACAACATATATGACAGCAGCTGAAGCACTAAATAAAAGCAGATTAAAAAATGTTGTTGTGGGATGTAAGATTATGTTTCTGTGAATATAATGTATTGATTCCCAGATGCACTTATACATCTGTTACATATTCTAGTTGGACATCTTTCTAGTTTGTGCATTCAGAATTATTAAGTAGGTAAGAGTAAGCGTTTTTCTTGTAGATGCTATCAGAGATAATTTTGTTTACTGGATTTTGCTTTTTATCCCTGCACATGAATATCCTGAAAATAGGGTAGAACATCAGTGTGGTGGTGCAACCCCCCTTGCCGCTCTCAGGCCTCTCGATACTTGGCGTGATTCCCTCTCCACCTGGGCCACATAATAACACCATGACCAGAACAATACAGAATGGTCTAACATTAAAGGGAAAATGGTGGAAAGCAACGAACTAGAACACTAAAGGCAACCCCTTGGTGTATCTTGTTCCCATGGCTCCTATCGTTTGAACATAATAACTTTAATAGATCATTCCTGACAACATATGGATCGTGGCCACAGTGAGGGGGGTTACCAGGACCACAAGTCCTAACAAGTTCTGGGCTTGTGCAACCAGTGGAAAGTACTGGACTATTCCATTGTCCACACTGGGCTGGAGTGGAAAAGTACCTGACGAAAGTCAATTATCTCGGATCCTATAAGTAGCGATTCTAATGAAGACCCTTTGAGCGCTTCTGGATCGCAGCGGGCTGTGGCCAGGACCTCCCCTGTCAGGTAAAACTTCGCGAGTACAATAAGACCAGGGCGAGCGACTCTCTCTTTATCTCGAGCCTCAACAATCGCCCGTTGAGGGATGTTGCTGTATGTGAGTATTTGCTCTAACTCAAAAGGGGAATTTTAACTATAGACCGGTCTCTCTCGTTTCATCCACCTCTCTATTTATATGTTTGTGTGCTTTGGCTTTATGGATGTGGACGTTCTTCTATTTTCCGTGCACGTGTAGGGGTTAAAAGGGATATATCCACTGATTCAATAAGTTGTGTGTATGCACGCTCATATGCTTTGTTTATATGTATATATATTTTAATCTGGAATCTGTATATTTCTACTGGTTTGGGATACCTTATAGTAAGTTAGTGTGAATCTTGCCATCTTCGAATCTGTAATCAAGTCGCTGTTCATTTATTTAGTTAAATCACTTTGTAAACCTTTAACTCAGTTGATGATTAAGTGCTGCTAGAACTCAATCCCTTGATCTACTTCCAATCACAAATAAATCAAATTGCTGCTAAATCATAACTGTGTCTCATACTTCCTTCCCGCGACAAATTGGCGTAGTTGGCAGGATAAGTAGTTTGCTACGTAGTTCGACTGACTTTTTGGTACAAATATGTTCTTGTTGACATTGTTTTTCTGTGTGTCCCTCTCCATAGGGACCCTCTCATATTGATTCAATTCCCAAATCTTTCATTGTTTTCACAATGTTGTTTGACCATTCTTATGTAATTGTCCCCTTTACACAGCAGCCTGCATGATTCTTCCCATATCTTTAAAAACGAAATATTCACATGCTACTGCTATCAGAAGCTTTTTGTCTGCTCATCCGTCTGGTTCAAATCAGTTCAGATTCAGTTCAGATTTCCTGTTCATGTTTGTTACCACATCGCTTCTATCTATCTCACTGATAACATCTTTTAATCATTTACAGGTTGAATCAAAAGGCAGGTATTGTTTCTTCATTAGTCCAGGCCTAATGTTCTTATCCTTTGTAGAGGAATGATTTTTTTTTTCCCTTACCTTAGATATTTGGTTGTCATCTCATACTAATCCCCCACCCTTACTCAGAATAACGTTCTGAATCTGAGATACTTAAGCCAGTGTAAAATGTGAGTTGCGTGACTCTTTAGCATCTCTCTGAAAATGTTTTCTACTAAACCATGACCAAATGCTGAATTACATGAGCATTTGGTAACATGTTCTGGCATCCTTTAATTGAATAGCATCTTATTCTTCAAGATGTCCAGCTCAATGCAAGTAAAGTATACATGGAGAATATATCCAGCAACTGTGAATTAGGGAGCCAGAATATGGCCTCAGTAGAACATGCTGTCAATCATCAAAGAAAATATTTGATAAATATTTGAGTAGCTAACAACTGAAAATAATGAAAATGAGTGATAATATAATTTACATTTGTGGATGGATCTAAGAAAACCTGAAGATTTTTTTCTCATAAAGTACTTGGACATCTTTTTTTAAGCCAAGAACATTTATCTTGTTGCAGTTGTCTCTGTAAAACTGATTTGCATTTTATTATTATTAATTCATGAATGAGTGAAATCTTTCATTGTTCGTTCATATAACTATCCTATCAAAATTAGTGTTCTCTTACCTGTTTTACATTACCATAGCCCAAGCGATTTAAATGCTAAATTAGCCAGTTATGTCTAAGGAGACTGCTATCACCAGTAAAATGAGACGTATGTGGTGCAATGCTTGCAATACTAACTAAAAGCCTTAAAAAAGGTGATTATTACTATGATGAGAGAGGTAAGTATAATTTCTGAGAAAATCCTGCAGTTTTCAAGTTGAGATTTTTAAAAAAACATTCATCAGCTAAATCAGACATAAGCCTTCAAAACAGAATATACGACAAATTCTAGCTGTGCATAAACTTTGTGTTGGCCTCCTTCAGAGAGAGGTATGTCATCCCGTCCTCACACAGGCAAAATTACTGTTGAGTTAATCGGGAATTTGTACTGAAGAAGGGCTTTAGATTTCTGCCTATTTATGGTTTATTATAGTAGTTTAAATTCTGAGATAATGGTAAAGCATATTTTTATTTCTGTCACAGTACTTCTAGTGATGCTTTCTAAAGCTGTACAGAACCAGTCGATTCCCTTCCCGGTGAGCTTCTCTTTCTTGCCCCTTCTTCCAAACAAGGGAACAAAACCCCAAACCCCCCAACTCAGTCCTTCTCCCTCCCAGAAGGATCTGAACAAAAAGTTCATTATAGCTTCTGGATTTGACTGGCTTATGTGCTCATTTGTAAAATGTACTGCTGACAGTCTTAATTTTCAACTCATTATCAGTCCTACACAGCCCAGCATGTTGAAAAATACTAAGCATTTTGTAAAAAAATCTCTTTCTTCTTAAGAAGACATCATAATTATACATTCTTACAACGTAAAGGGCTCTGTAATCACTCCATTCCTGGTGTAACATTGATAGAGCACGTTTAATAAATCAGGTTTATAGCTCATTCTGAAATGACAATACTTGAGCTGTGTTATATTTTCAGCTGCATCTGTATGGTGCAGAGTTCTGTTCTGTACCTCAGTGTTTGCCAGTTATAACATATAAATAAGGGTTAGATAACAACGGCACTTAAACCATGTGCTAGTTGTTTTAAAATGTGTTGGCATCACAGCATTTAAATCATCAGTCTCTGGCAAGATGCCCCACAGCAGTACATTGTCTTCTGCTGTCTTAAGTGTATAAGACAAATAATTCTGCATTGTTTAGTGCTATGGAGCAGGGTGAGATAAAGACTAAGTATGTTACTTAGCTTCAGTTACTCCAAAACCTACTTTGAAAACAGTTTGTGTCTGGGACTGTGGCATAGTCCCAGAATGGCACAGCTAGCATCTATGGCAGTGCAAATCTGCTGAGGATTGATCTAGGGACCAAGGTGAAGTACAGCTATACTTACAGTTCTGACCTGGCATTGGTGACAGCCACAGACTAAGAGGAGTGTGAAATCTGTGAACACTTGCAAGGCACACTATGAGAGAGACTGCCTATTGCCTTTCATTCATGGGGACCTTATGGTTGTTCTCTTCACTAAACAAGACATGTCATGGACTGGGAGATAAACTGTACCAGGTAAAACACAAAAAAACCAGACTTCTTGCTTGTTGTAACAAATTTAGGGTTCTTTACCTTTTCTTGGATCAATACAACAGCACACTGTGTAGTCATTTAATTATTAGCCACTAATTCAGATACCTAATTTTAAGCACCTAACTCTATATGTACTTACAAAATCTGCAACAGCAAGATACACTTCCTTCTCATTCTGCACAAAACCCAGAATAGGTGGTATTAATCCCGTTGGCAAACACACAAGCTATCACTGTTCACGAGGCCAATCTGATGATGAATATGTTATCAAAGTTGAAATGGTGTCTGGTATAAAAGTGATATCAGCAGTACTGTGCTTTCCACGCTGCTGTGCCGGTATGTCTCAATCCTGACATTGCTCAGTGATGGTGCACTGAAACTCCTCTCACACAGTGTTAAATCCATTCTGATTAGAGAGATGGTGGGAACTTTAGCAAGATTTTACATGGTTACAGACTTTTACTGCTCATCGCTCATTGACTACACATAGGCTGCCAAGCATTAGCAGTGTTTAATGCTGCCCTGACACAGTTTTAAATAAAACACGTTTATTATCATAAGCAGAAAACAGGATGTACAGAAGATAGAATCCAAGTGTCAGGTATTAAACAGTGCTTTGTCACCTCACAAGAAAATGTCAGAAACAATATTTTTTCTTGAGATTAAAAACCTGTTCAACAAGAAAAATCTTGGTGGTGCTCACTAAGGACTTTCAGATTGTGCACATTATTTAGAAATTTCTTTGCTACCTGCAATTGTCTGTTTTGAAATGTTAGGTGGTTTAGTGTGTTCTGATCCCTCCCTATTCTTTTTCAATTTATTTCCCCAGAGAGTATGGGTTAGGCACAGCAGCTGGCTGTCACTGTGACTTGCTTTTTACTCAGTTGTGCAGCTGAGCTGAATAAGGAACAAGGAGAAAAAGTCAGCAAAGTTGCCCAAAGTCAGTCAGTGCCATGGCTGAAACTGGAATATGGAATCATCTTGACTCCCAGCCTAAATGCTGCGGGAGTTGCCTGCTTTTAATTAAGTACTGTACATTTTGGAAAGTTTCTTGCTATTCTGTCACATTTTACTTAAGCAATTCCTTGGAAAAAAGTCATGGTAGTCATGAGGAAACAAAAAACAAAGACCCCACACTGTGAGCTAGTTACTTTGAGTTACTGTATACGGCAATTTCTATATTTTTGTACACACGACTCTGCTTATTATTTCAATTCAATATTCAAGGTTTGTGAATCTATTGGAAAACAGTAAAATGGGTTTAACATGGGAATGAAAGCATAGAATAGAGGACAGCATGGAGACTATTTTAAAACGCTTTTCTCATTGAATAGTGATCTATTTTAATATATTTTAATTAATGTGATTTAAATAATATGATTTTTAAAAATACCAGCCATACATCTAATGAAAGCTCATGTTCAAATAAGGACAAACAGGTCCATTCTTCTTGGGCCCAAGTGATATGCTGATATTTCTTCACAATGAGTGAAAGTGTATGGTTATTTCACCTCTTACTTTATTTTTCTAAAACTATCTATACTACCTACTGTGGCTTCGATGTTATTTGCATGGTTTACACTCTCTCCTTAAGATTTTTGTTTGTTTTAAAGAAAACCTGTTTAGTTTTAGAAATGTAGGTAATATCTGCTCCAGGTAATATAGTGCTATTCAGAGACATTTAAATGAGTGATACATAAACTAGTTCCACAGCTATATATGCTACAGCTGAGTCAGTGCAGTGCTTTACTTCAACTGCGTAATCAGTAATCTTGCTGAGAAACCAGGTAACTGATTTGGGATACGTGATAATCTGAACGAGTACTTCCACATCTGCTACGTTATTTCACATAGGGATAACTGAATATTTGAAGCTAGCTTTTGTTTTGTGGATGTATCCATGGAATCTTGTGTGATTAATCAGAAGTAGTGGTAGCGCTCGGACTACCAGGACCCACAGAAAGGAAAATAATATGTTTAGTAGGTAGGGGTAAAAAAGGAACACTTGGTAATGGAGCAAACAGATACAGGTGGGGAACCGAACTTAAAGGTATGATTGTGGGCAATTATTGAAGTAGAACACAGCTTCTGAAGACAGATTATAAGAGAAAGTCATTCAACTTGTGAAGAAAGCAGATTTGTTTAAGGAAAGACTCAAACAATTGTTACTACTGAAGCAGTATATGCAGGTTTAGGCAAAAGAAAACCAGAGAAAGGCCAAAGAACATGAGCTTTCTGGTCCAGTGTCTACGGTGTAAGAGTAGATACAATAGACTGAGAAAAGCAACAGTCTAATCACTGACCTCCTCACTAATATGGGAAGACTCCCCTGAAACCAAGTCTTCCCCAGGTTGAACAAGCCCCAGTCCCTCAGCCTTTCCTCACAGGGCAAGAGCTGTACCTCCTCACCATCTGACTGCCTCTCTGCTGAATTTGGTACAGTCTTGCCCATACAGTGGGTCCAGAACTGGATGAAGTATTCCAGACTTGGTCTAATGCTGAGTAGAGGGGCATAATCTACCAAGAATGCTCCTGTCAATACAGCCCAGGATGCACCAACCACCTTTGCTCTCAGGGCACACTGCTGCCTCTTGGTCCTCCTGCTGCCACCCAAGACCCCGAAGTCATTTCAGCAGAGCTGCTCTCCAGCCAGTTAGTGCCAGACTGATAAGACCTGATTGTTTCTAATTTATGCCAAGGAATGGTATGCAGAGAGGTTTTTGCTTATACTTACTGCTATAACAACCAAGGTCAGACGACTTTGTTATTTGCCCTGTTGGAGGGTCAGAAGCAGAAAAGCATAGAGGGGTTGCACCTAAGGGGAGGAGCGGACAGGACAGGTGACCCAAAACTGACCAACAGGGTATTCCATCCCATCTGCCTCATGCTCAGTATAAAAGCTGAGGGATCAGAGGGTCAGCCCCCTTTCTTCAAGGGCTGGCATCCGAGGAGGACTCTGTTTGTTCCTCTGCCTTTGATCCTGATCCGTGCGTTCCTGAATCCAGATCCAGACTCCAGTCCCTGTCAGTCGCTGAGTCCAGTCTGGGACTTTCCCAGTGCCTGCTGGTGACGTGATTGTCATCCTGGGAGCTCGATATGGTTTTGTATATATTGTATATATTTCATTATTTTCTTTTTATTATTTTATTAATATTTTCATTAAAGTAGTTTAGGATTATTTTGAACTCATAAGTCTCTTTCTCTCTCTTCCTCTTCTCTCTTCAGGAACAGTATCTGTCGTTCATGTAAGTGGCCAGTGCAACCCAAATCATGACAGTCCCTATGGATGGCAGCACTCCTTGGGTGGTATTGAATGTTCCCCCCAGTCTGGTGTCATCTGCAAAACCCATGAGAGGGCCTCCTCCTGGACATTGATAATGATGTCAAACAAGACATGATCCAGGATAGACTCTTGTGTTATTCTATATGTTACCTTCCTTGAAGCAGAATCTGACCCACTAACCATTAACTTCTGATCCTGAACATGTAACCAGTTATTTACCCATCTAGTTGTCCACCCATCCAGACCATAATGTCCCAACCTGGATTCAGAATACTGGATATTGTCGGAAACAATGTTGAAAGTCTTACTGGTTGAAGTAGGTGACAACCAATGCTCTCCCTCCATCTGTAGACTTGGTTATTTTATCATAAGAGGCAATCAAGTTGGTCAAGTATGATTTAACGTTTAGAAATCCATGCTGACTACTCCCAATCACCTTCTTCATATGGCCATGAATTTATTCCAACATGACTTGTTTTATGATTTCCACAGGGAGCAAACTGAGGCTGACTGGCAGGTAATTCCCTAGATTGTTCTTTTGGCCTTTTTGGAAGTTGGGTGCAATATCTGCATTTCTCCAGTCATTGGGAATTCTCCCTCTGTCTCCATAGAATCATAAAATTGTCTAGGATGGAAGGAACCTTTAAGATCATTGAGTCCAACCATTAACACTGCCAAAACCACCACTAAACCATGTCCCCCAGGACCACATCTACTCGTCTTTTAAGTACCTCCACAGATGGTGATTCAACTGCTTCCATGGGCAACCTGTTCCAATGCTTGATAACCCATTTGGTGAAGACATTTTTCCTAATATCCAATCTAAACCTCCCCTGGTGCAACTTGAGGCCATTTCCTCTTATCCTATTGCTTGTTACTTGGGAGAAGAGATCAAACCCCACCTTGCTACAACCTTCTTTCAGGTAGTTGTAGAGAGTGATAAGGTCTCCCCTCAGCCTCCTTTTCTCCAGACTAAACAACTCCAGTTCCCTCTGCCGCTCCTCATAAGACTTGTGCTCTAGACCCCTTACCAGCTTTGTTGTCCTTCTCTGGACAAGCTCCACTCTCACTAAAGCATCTGCAGTCCAGGTGTTGCCTGAACAGATTCAGAGCTCCAGTGGAGAAGAGATTATAGCCTATAAAGAGCATATCCAGAGACCCTTAATCAACATATATTGCATTGACCACTTAAATGCCATATTTGCAGCTAGGCTATCAGATTGGTGGCTAATTCAGTTATACCTCTAAGCCAAGCAACGCTGCAAAATAGCGATATTAATTTGAACCAAATGGAGGAAAAGTGTTTGTGATGTCTCATAATTACTCTAATAGTGAGGACAGTGGGAAAATAGAAGATGTCCAGTAAGAAACACAAGAATGTTTTACCCTGAGATATAGTTGCTGGGCAACAAAGCAGTGCAATATATAGATATGACCAGAGGATAATTTGAAGGTATCCTCAGAATGGGAAAGGAAGGAAAACACTCATTAGGGATTGTAGGCAGAATGATAGCAAAATATAAAGTATCCACATGCATAATGACATATCCAAAATGAAGATTGTTATCATGCAAAAGGAACTGAAAAAAACGTAAAAAATAAAATACTTCAATGTCCCTACTGCAACTAGCATAGATAAAAACAGAAATTTAGTACTGTGAGGAAATATTCAGATTAATTCATACAAACCCCCTCAACAAAGCAATGAAAAAGAACTGTTAATCTTTGCCAGCCATTGAGGACACTACATGATTTACCAGATTAAACTGCTGACTGTATGTATTTTTACATGCAAAGTATCAGTGCCATTGGAACAGCCTGGCAATGTTTCACATGTCTCTTGGCAAGTATTGTTGGGTACAAAGGGTTTTGGGTATCAACAGCTCCTGTAGGTCATTACTGATATAAAGTAAACTAGACTTTGAAGGGAAGTACAAGCATCTTGGTTATAACAGATGATATTCTTAAAGAAATTAAAGAAGAGGCAATCCATAACTATGGTGTGGAGATGCAACTGTATTAAGCAGCTTTTCAGAAAGCATTTTAGGTCAAACTGAAGCTGAGAAGACCTACTGTCTTCTTCTTTAGAAACCTTTTGATTCTGAAAAATTCTTTTAATGTACTGAGAGCCAGAAAGCCATTACAAATATATCCAGGCCATAGGATATGAGAGTAGGCCAGCAATTTACTTTACAAAAATCAATCAAGAGCCTGAGAATATTGAAGTAACACAAAAACAATGCAGCACAGGAATAATTGGAAATCAGGAACCAATATTTAATGAAGTAATTAAATACATACGTGAGTCACTGATCCTGAAGTACTATAATCCAGTGCAGTAGCCTACAATGTAATCATATTATACTGCTTTTTAAAGACTTTAAAGAGCAACATTTAGAAAAAAAGAGATGATAGCATTTTCTCAATACAAGCAAGGACAGATAATGTTCAGAAAAGTAGCTCCTGGTTACATTCTTCAAAATAGGAAAATTCTTCTTTCCTCACCTTTGGGCATAGGATATTTGTGCAGGCAGATCACAGGTTATTAAAAAGCATCATGAAGAAACCACAAATGAGCGCACCCAAGTGTGTACAGCAGATGTTACTGGGACTTGAGTGTTATGATGTGAGAATAAGTTGCTATTCTGGAAAACTACTCATGTTTTAGATATGATGTGCAATGTGTACTTTCCTGAATGTAGCAGAAATGACATGGCTCTGTCAAAAAGGAGATAAAGTCTGTCAATACGTGAAAAAAAGATCAGCTAAGAAATATTAGGAATTGAAATGAAAACAAAACAGAAAATGTCATTATGATGGTACATAAATCCACGTTGTCATTTGAACATTGTTCATTGTTCTCGTCAAACCTCCTTGAGAAGATGAAGCAATACTGGAAGCAAAAAATGTTATGGGGTAGGCTACGAGAATATCAGAGGCATAGAAGACCAAACAAGATTTTAAACTTGAAAAAATGTACTCAATATAAAATCATGAATGACATGCACATGCAAGTAGGGAATTATCTCTTTTCTTATAAAAAATAAGGGGAGTGAATTAAATTACCAAATATTAGTTCTAAAGAAAATGAGTATTTTTTTCGCATCATACAAGGTAACTTTGTAGATCTTATTCCTACACGTTTTGGATAACAAATAAATCAAGAATTTGAATAAGAGAAACAGCCTTTTACTAAAAATGAATGTTCAGTTACTGCATTCTGAAAACCTTTAGCCTAGGATGGACTCTTTTTCATACTCTTACCGTATTTTTTCCATTCAATTTTTGCTACTAATCACTTTTAGCCACTTTGGATGCAACTGGCTCTCCTTGCCAGATGTGCACTGACTGTAAGATCTAATTACTCCAAACCAGCCTGAATTAAGATACAACAGAGTGCATTTATTTAAATTTTTAGGGTTGATTAAACTAAAAGAAACAAATGTCATAAGAAGTTATCCCTTTTATTATAAGAAAAATAAACAATGTATATGAAGCATAGGTGAGACCTCAGCTGATCAGAAGCTTGACCTGAAACTGCCCTAAATAAGCATATCAGTTTTCTAATCTTTAAAGCTTGTAACAGAATGCAAAAACTAAACTACTATGATGGTGCTGTTAAAAAATAGAGACAATTCCAATGTGCAGAGTGACATGAACTTTTTTTCAAAGTATGCTCTACTAGAAAACACAGTATGGCGTAATGTTTTTTCTTATTTGCACTTTTACACCAATTGACTCAAAAATTACTCTTAATGTAGTATTTGTATATTTGTAAACCAGGGATAGCTATATGAACAAGAAGAGGATGCAGAAACCCGTTTTACATTACTATTGTTGCTAGGGAGAGTGCTCCACTGGGATCCCTCACTAAGCTTGTTTGTCTCACTCTGCCTGGGATTTTCAAAGCGACAGCTCGGTGACATAGTGGAAACTCAGAATGATTCAGGTTTTTCTGTTTGTCTTTCCATCATCTTTAATTCTGTAACTGTGGAATTTCTAAACAATAGGTCAAATCCTCAGAGGATAGTAAGTAGTTTTGGGTTTTTTGAAACATATGGAGCTACAGCAATTTGACAGCCCAGGGTTGGTGGCCTGTTAGTGCCTACAGAGAACTAAAAAATCCCAATGAATTTAGAGGCAATCAGTTACTTGATTTAGGGTCTGACCTGATTCCTGCTAAATTCATTCTCAGGTTTATGACTGACTTGAGGAAAATTAGAATCAGCCCCAAAAAGTACTCATCATTTTTCTTCTTCTTGATTTTCTTACCTTTAATGTTTTAGATTCTGCTCTTGATCCTTTTTTCCCCTCTTTTTTTTTTTTTTTTTTTTTTTTTTTTTTCTTCTTTCCCTTTTCCC
>VFFE01008050.1:1090485-1102899 GCA_008921705.1 Burhinus oedicnemus | reverse complement strand
TTTTTTTTTTTTTTTTTTAGTATTCGTTTCTGTCTTCCATCCAGTTCGACAATTAAAAGTAATTTAATGTTATCAAAACTCAATGTGGGAAACTGTACAAAACAATCTACATATTTTAAAAGCAGATTATGTTATCCAGGCAATTGTAAAGTGCTAGAGTGTGTGACTACATACTATTGTTACTTCCTTTCCAGTTCACAGGACCTCCAAGTCCAACGTAGTTTTTAAGGAGTATAACAACCACAGAGCATTCAACGTGTTTCTTGCTTTGTCTTATTTTGTGCTTAACTTATTTTTTAATTTCACTGATTTCTCTGTATAGTTGAGTTGTAACTTGTATTGCAAAATGGCAAAGCAGAAGTGTCTGTGGAGAAAGAAATCCATTAAGTAGCGTGGAAACAGGGAGCATAGTTCCTTGGAAAACCATGAAATAACTCATATCCCCAAAAGGTTTTGATCCAAACTACCTTGTGTGATATTGAGCTCCTTCAGTCCAGGTAAAAGCTTGATTTCCTGAAGCTTTTTCTGCATTTGTCAGAGTATTTCAAGAAGAGGCGCTGTTATGGTTTGAGAAACCCACAACAATTTATTGTTGTTTAGACAATTATTCTATCACCCGATGACCCCTCCCCACCCAGGAAAGGGAATCAGGAAGAAAACAAGGAAAATCAGGGCTTGAAATATAAACAGATTTAATAGAAATAGATAATTAACATTAATAACACTAAAGTACCAATATTGATCCCGATACTAGTATAAAATATACAAGGATTATACTCAGCCAATTATATCAGTACGGGGCTGTGCACTCCCAACAGTGGACAGCAAATGTCGGACATTATGAGCGCTATGGCTTTGGGAGGAAGGGATGGTCTGGCACCAGGGCAAGTTCTCTGGATCGCTGCCATCAAGGGAAAGAAAGCTTTTGCAGCAAACTTTCTAATTTATATTGCATGTGACGTTCATAGTATGAAATAATCCTGTTGGCCAGCTTGGGTCAAGTGCCCAGGTCTCGCTCCTCCTCATCCCTGCACCTGGTGAGCCCAAAAACACTGAGACCTTGAAACCCACACACCATAGCTGGTTATAAAGCAAATATTTTCACAAATTCAGACACTAGAGTCCTCTAAAAGTGCAGTTTTCCCAAGCATTAGAAGAGAAGTTAGTCCTCCATCGCTCAAACCAGGACAGGCACTCCCTCACAGGTGCAAATGGTCTAAAGTGTGCTCTGCTTAACCTGTTTCATAAATTCAGTTTTGCTCCCCAAATTTCTTCAGATTTCTTCAGTTAAATGTAGCTTGATTGGCCACTCTTCATATTTGCATTAAATTTCAGTACTAATATTATATGCTGTAACATCCATGATAAGACACATAAAAATCTTTTATGGGCTTTCATGTTCTTAAATGAACCCATGAGACCTATAAACTAAAAATACTGAGGTGAGATGAGATTCATGATATAAATTTTCCAAAATACTGTAACTTGAGGAACTGATCACTGTATTAAAGTATCCCTGACACTTTTGGAATCCTTTTTCCTTTTCAAATCAACTGTTGATTTGACAGTTGTTGATATTTATGCAGAATTTCCAAATATCAAGGGGTTTTTCATCCTGCAAAATGCCTTCCCATTTGACTCAGACTTTAAAAAATTCTCTGAACCCCTTAGAAGAAGGTTATAGCCGGACCACAGATTTTTTCCTAATCACTTTTTATTTCCACTAATATCTTTTTCTTTCTTTTTTTTTTAATATCTTCGCTGTCTAATTCTATCTGTATAAAATCACAAAAAATAGGTAATTTTGTTCTTGTCCCTAGATTAGTGTCATAATCCCTTTTTTCTTTTTTTTTCCAAAACAAAAGTTTTTGTTTGTGATATTCTCCTGGAGCCAGAATGGCATTAATATGTCAAACATTGAATTTTTTCAAGGATCAAAGAATGAATTCAGATGGCTTCAGAGGGTAAAGGGCCCTCAGCTAATGGAGAGGTCTTTGTGTTAGTGAAGAGCGCAGATGTTCTGACATGAAGATGTATGATGACTCCATTCATACCACTACACCTCCATTATAAAAGATTTTTCAAGTTCTTTTATTGCATTCTACAGCAGCGTGATCTTTCAGACATTTCCCTCTAGAAACTGATAAAAAAGATGGTTTCTTGCTCTCAGTATTGAAATACATAGATAACACAGAAGAAATGTAGTGAACTTAACTTATAAATAGGTGCAGCTATACCAGTTGTAAGTAAAAGCCAGCAAGTATATTTAACTGGTAACCTAATAAGCAGCTCCTGTGTAATTGGGACAGAGACCAAGAAGCGAAAATAGACTAAGCTATTTAATTGCCAAACAACAGATAAATACAACGTGTTATCTAACAGCTATCAGACACCTCATATAACATGGCATTTCCCGTGCTTCAGTCTCAAACACCTTGTCACTTATTAATGAAGAAAAAAGGAGAATTTTTCCCCCTGATTTTCTGACTCTAATCCCATAGCAGTGATAGCAGTGAAAAGAAATTATCAGACAAAGGAAGAAAAGAAAGGAGGAAAAGACAAAGGAAGAAAAGAAACACCTCATGCTTTTAATAAGGGTGATCATATTTTAAATGGAAATAAGAAAAATCCTGAACCCCAGATTCTGGGACAGATTTGTTAATCTGTCTTCTGTTAAACAAGTTGAGAGCTGCTACTGACTGTTTTCTTTCCTAGTCCTTAAAGTCTCCCCTGGTTGAATACTTTTAGTTTAGGAAATGGCAAGTCTGTGTTATCCAGATTGTTAATTCCTGATGAAATGATTATATGCTTTGGCATTTGCTAACATTTGCTTCACTATGAGAGGCCACAGAGCCATTAGGCACGGACACACACTGTCATGTTCCTGTTGTGCTCTGTGGTTTCACTAACGATGAAGTTGCAGAAGCCATGAGTAAGAGCTACTATATGACATACAGAAAATTACGGGGGTGAAGAAAGTCTCAAAGGTGAGGAGATTCTTTATGTGGTCTTTCCATACTAGATAGGAAAAGCAAACTTAATACAACAGGGTAAAGCAAAAGAAAAACCTGTCAAAAGCAGAAGCACAGAGCTACATTTTCCTAATTGGTTAATTTTGCATTTGCATGTTTTTTTCCTGCTGTGTCATTTCACTGATTACTTGTAATTTTTGTTTTTCTTGTACTAAAAGAAACAGCATTGTGGGGTTTCATCCAACTCCCATTATGTGCAATTTAACAATATTTTATAAATCCAGTAGGTGAAGAAGATCTCCTTTGTCCAAGGAATATGACTGTTATGCTCTTGGTATTACACAAAAGGAGGGGTTTGCAGATTCTCTAGCAATTCTCAATGCTTCAGAAATATTTGTGATTTCTATTTTGTGTGTTGGAGAGAACAAGAAAGTGTTTTCTAGCTGACTGAAATGATGAAGCAAATTTAAGCAAATCAGGATTAAGTCACTCTCATTATAATGTTAATTTCAAAGTCAGATTAATTCTAATATTTTAGGTTTTTGAGCTATTTTTGCTTAGAAAGAGCCTCTTCCCCTACCAGACTATCACCAAGGCAAATTTTCTTTGAAGATATGTCTGAAAGATTTTTTTTTTTCTAGCTTATAACAGACAGATTTGCAGGGTGGAGAGGAGGAAACGGAATATATAACAGTGACTGCAGCAGCAAGAAATTCTTATCAATGGAGAAAGCAGCATTTTGAAGAAAGTGTACAGCTTCTTATTTGTACAATATATATTCAAAATAATTTTGAGGAAGGACATAGCATACTATTTATTTTTTTAAATAACTTAAAGAAACTTGTTATGGGATTTTAGTTTGTTTGGGTTTTTTTGAGTTTCAGGGTTTTTTTTCCGTGAGCAGGTAGCCAATATTCTGGGACTTACAGGTTGTTTCCATTGGTAGGAGAAATTACTGATGGAGCTTAATTATTTTGAGTTCAATCCTGTTAATTTTCATGTGCAAGTCAAATGGCCTTATCAAGCCAGAGGCAACAATTTGCTTCTTCTCAGTTTTCTAACCAGCCTTTTCAGTTTGTACAAGCACTTGTCCACAGTTGTTTTGGCCCCCACGAATCTTTCGTGTCTTCCTACTCCTTGTTGCCTTTTGCATCCTTTCACATCGAAGCACACACCATTGCATGGGCAGAATACAAGTTATACAGTTCCCGCATATTTTATACTGCTCCAGGGAACTTATTCAGAATTTATTCTCATACGTTTTATTGAACTCCTGTTTGGGACAGTGACTTCAGTTTTTTTCAGCCACTTTCAACCTCTGTGTTGTTTTAAATGCTTCCTCCATTTAATCAGACTGACAAGTGGATCCACCAATATCAGTAAGATAAGTCATTGCCCAGTTAACAAAGGCAAGAGGACAGGCAGCTTTCAGCTTTCTCCAGCATTACCATTGTCAGATTCTACTATTATAAAAAGCAACATGTAGGCACTGGGGATATGTACATTAATACTGCTCCAGGAGGTACAGCATCCATGCTTGTCAGGACAGAAGGAGAAAGCCTTGGGCTCCTTCCTTGTTATTGACGTTTGGAGTGAGTGTCTTGCAGTTGTATACAAGGAACCATCCTTCAGTGAAACATGGTACAAACATAACTGAAATGTGGGGAGAAGGAGAAAGGGAATATTTACTGTCTTCTAACATTTCTTCATGAGCAAGGCAAATCTGCCTTCCAGCTTTTTGTATCTAAGAAGTCTGGAAGGATCTTTGTCTTTACTGTAGGTACAACTAGTTGAATAAAAGATTAATGTGATTCTTCCACAGCTGAAAAGCACAATTAATATTGATAAACAACATTAAAATAACATATGCTGATGGAGCTATATATCTTATTTGAAAAGCAATATTTTAAACCAGTAATGTATCATAGTACATCCACGGTCTGAAGTTATCCTGCAGATGAGTGGATGACCCACAGCTTACACTTTAAACACAGATGCGGTTAAAAATTCTGAATGTCCAGAGCTCAGAGCCATTTCTTTCTGGAGTCTGAGGTGGTGTACCTATGCTGTTTTGTATCAGGTGTCCATGGTAATGTTTTGGCAGTGGGGGTACTTCAAGAGTGGCCTCTGTGAGAAGGGACCAGGGGCTGACCATGCTGGATACTGCAACAGATCCACCACAGATCAAAGCTGAGCACATCAGCAAAAAAACATAGGGCAAAACACTGTGCAGCAGTGTGATGGAGAGGAATGAGGGGAACAAAAACATGAGAAACAGCCCTGCAGACACCAAGATCAGAATAGTAGGAGGGGTGGAGGTGCTCCAGGTGTCAGAGCAGAGATTCCTCTGAAGCTTGTGAAGGAGACCACAGTGGAGCAAGTATTTCCCTGCAGACCATGGAGAGGACCGCAATAGAGCAGGTGTACATTTCCTGAAAGAAGCTGCAGCTCATGGAAAGCCCATGCTGGAGCAGGTTCTCCTGACAGGAACAGCGGCTGGTGGAGAACTCACTCTGGATCAGATTTATCCTGAAGGACTGCAGCCTGTGGAGAGGACCCAGGAAGGAGTGATTCTTGAAGGGTGGCAGCTCATGGGAAATATCTATGTTGGAGCAGGGGGAAAATGTGAGGAGGAAGGAGAGGAAGAGAGGAACTCTCATGGTTTGACTGCAACATCTTACTCCCCATCCCCCTTGCACTGCTCAGGGTACAGGGAGATGGAGGAGTCAGGAATGAGGGAGTGAAGTTGAGACTGGGAAAATGGGTGGAGTGGGAGAAAGATGTTTTAGTTTATGTCTTTATTTCTCAATATCCAAATCTATTTTAATTGATGATGAATTAAATTAATTTTCCCCAAGTCAAATCTGTTTTGCCCATGATGGCAATTGGTAAGTGGTCTCCCTGTCTTTACCTCAACCCAAGATCTTTTTCATCTTATTTTCTCCTCCTGTCCTGTTAAGGAGGGGTTGAGACAGAAGCTGGGTGGACATCTGACAGCCAGACAAGGTCAACCCACCCTGCTGAAAGCTAAATATCTAAGCCCTTGCTAGTCACTCTAGGCTTCATTTTGTAATCAGTGGGTAGACATAGGCACCTTTGAAGGAAATGCATCTGGCCTGTCTAAGGACAAGCTGAAGCGAACATTACCTTGATTAGAAAGAGACATGGGAGTGACTAGATCAAGTTTAGATGTCAAGCTTTTAGACATCTAGATTTCTATCCGTGTTTCATTCTTTCAAGTTCTGGATACCAACTTTGATGTGCTGTCAGGGAACATAAAGTCTTTAGACTTTTACTAGGTTTGTTTCCTGTAACAATCATCAGCAAAAGAATAGTTACTTTTCTTCCTTTCGTAATTAATTTTCAGACTTTTTTTTTCTTTTTTTCTTTTTTTCCCCTTACTTTCCTTTTATGCCAGAAGAAAGAAAGATCAAAATGACAGTCAAAGGGGTTTGGAAAAGTGTTTATGAAATATTAAGAATTATATTGTGCTATATATCTGTATGGGCATTACTACAGTCTCCTTATTGATCCTAGTAATACCATCTTTTTCATCATTATCCAAAGGAAAATAAAAACATTTTTGACCCTCTTCTTAAAAAAGTGAATTGTTTTATTCTTTTAGCTGTTTATCAACACTGTTATCATACAATAATTGACTGGTGACAAGAATTTAATTTCTCACTGGTGTCTAATGTAATCTGTATATTATATTACTGAGCCTTACTCATTGCATCTGACATACTTTGCATTTTGACTGGCTAGCCATACAGCCTCTCTTTTGAGATTTAGATTGCCAGAAATGTAACAGAACAAGAATGGCTTCCTGCCAATCAAATTACAGAACACTGAAAAGGTCAGAGTTACACAGTATATTACTGTCTTTCAGAGATTGTACTGGGTATTAAAATTCTCTGATGTCTCATTTCACTGACAAAGTTTGTAATGAGAACAGGAACAGCACAGGATAGATCAGGCTTTGTGACTACAATTTTTATGACGATGAGAAATGGAAAAAAAACCCCACAAACAACCCACCAGAAAACTAACCCATTCTCATTATGTCTAGACTTCTAATATATGGGGTTCTTCAGTTAGGAAAATACAAAGAAAAATTCCTTAGATCAGAACTGTCCAGGCAGCTCTGGGTTAGAGACAGAATATAGTAATTCTTTCTCAGGAACAGAATGTGAAATGAATTGTGAGAGAAATAAATGGTAGGTAAATTGCACCAGACAGTTTTCTGCTGTAATTTACTGTGTGATCTGCAAAATTCAGAGTAGATGTTCTAGCTACCACTTCAGGGTTTAGTGAAATCAGAGCTCAAAACCCCTTCCGCTCTGGATGAATTCCTGGATAAACAGCAAAGTAACATATGTCAGGAAAGCTGGCATTCCTGGACTCAGGGATCCTTGGTGAAATCAGTCTTTAAGCTCATTATTATTTTACCATCTGGGGCTTGGTCCAAATGTTCTGTAGCTTGTGTCTCAGTTATCACACACAAATAGTACCACAACTTGACATTCTAACTCCAGAATGTTTTACAACTTCTTTCCCCTACTGAAAATGGCTACATAAAGGAATGGATAAGTTGCTTTTAATTTCTTTTTAGTCATATGTTTGTGTCTATGTTATGGGAAAATTCATCTTACCATCTCTTTCTCATCTCAGATAAGAGGGAGTAACTGGGAAAAAATAATAGAGGTTTAGGTTGTCTTTCCTCACAGCCATCTTTTTCTATAGTAAAAAATTGCTTAGCTGAAGCAGATAGTCTAGGATTAAGATATGACCATAATAGTAAAAAAAGGAAAAGGTGGAGAGAAAAAAATAAAGAGCAGTAACATAAGAGATTAGGATAAATGTTACCAGAAAGGCCAAGCAGAGAGTATGAACCCTGAGGAGTTAAATATCATAACTTACTTTCCTTAAAGAAAGTAATTCTTCAGAATAGATGTTCTGTGTCAGAAAATATGTTTTTAAAAGGAAGTAGCAGTTATATCGAGGCTTTTATGAAACTTATTTTTTTACTTTCGTTGTTGTAGTTCAATCTAAGTTCTGCAGAAATACAATTCTACAATGTCATCCTTCATCTGCTGTCTCGCTGTATAGTGAACACATTTTCATAGTATCTTCATGTAAGCCAAAAAGTGGAGGATGCAATGGTTTTGGTAGCTTTTACTGGTACTGCAGTGGCAAGTGTGTTTTTTGTAGTCCCACAGGTGTTACCGTGATGGCACTCATGGATTTCCCTATATTTGAAGCTGTCGATAACTGCCATGAAAGTCTGTACTACCTGTAGTATGCACAGTCTGGTCTTTCTTTACTGTTCCTAATAATTTGATAAGAAATACCACATTTTAAAGTATTAATAAAAAATACATTTCTCTTTTCTGACATCCCTTCCCCCCCCCAGTTTATACCCTTCAAAGCATTGGTAACATTGGAATACAACTGATACTTTCAGATGGATATAAAAAAAATAACCATTTAGGGGGAGACAATAACACAGTATTCGGCCTAATTTTGCTTTTGGACATTAAATGAATATAAAGTTTTGTGCAATCAGTTTGAGAATTCAGACCAGAACCTTAAAGTTCATTACTTCAATAAATAAATAATGTGATTATATTTTAAACTAAACTGACAAGTTCTAAAAAGTTGCAAATTTTATAATGTATTTTCACTATGCTAACGTTCATTGCCATTAAAACCGACATTACTCCCATCCCTGACTTAGAGTAATTTTAAAATTAATTTTATTCCATTACAGCTAAACTTTTCAATGTTTAATACAGAAAGATTAATGGCAATACATAGGCAAAGCATTGGCCACACAGAGTAATTACTACTGCAAAATAATTTTTCTTAAACTTTTCTGTTTCATTAATTCCCTCCCTCCCTCTTTGTTTTAGAAAAATTATTGCAACATACTCAAATTACAGAGCCATCCATCCATTTGTTTTTTAGAACAGCTTGAGAAGGGAAAGTATGTTGATTAAATACGAAAACAGTGGTCAGTATTAGACAATATTTCCCTGTAACAGTTTTCAGTAGTAAAAAAGAGATACAAAGTAAACTAAATATTCTCTTATGTGACTCCTTCTCTAAACCATGAACAAGCTTATGCCACTGTGTTCATAAAATATGACTTCTGAGTGTGAAGGGATGGTATTGCAAACAACTTTTGCAAAAATATGCATCATCATCAAAATGGGACCTAATTCCATCTACCAGGCAGGCTACATTTGCAGTAGGATTTGACGGCAGTGAAAACCATAGTCTGGTGTACGCATGTGAGCCAAAACTGTTAATCCATTTTATAATGCTTCATGTTTGGCTTCTTCTAGTCCTCACCCAGGGAACCAGTCCTCTGGATATTAGATTTGGTAGTTATCCACTGTCCATAGCTGACCTAATGGCTCTTAGTGAGCTTTTCATAAGAATTGTCTCTGTAGATCACTGTAGAGCATGAGGGCAGATGCTAGTGCATGACAGGGGATCAGTCGTTGACAGATAAAAAGGAAAGGGTGGGAGAAAAGGTTCCAGTGGTATCATCACAAGCTGAACTTAATTGATCACTTCCCCAAAATAATTTGTGTTTCCTTACTTGGTTGTAGCTAGGAGGTGTGAAGACTTTATTATCCTCTTTGATAGCACCTTTAAAGCTGTAACTGGAAGATGTTGAAAGAGTGGAACTTGTTCAGTGGGAGACCACCAAAATGATTAGGCAGCTGGAGCCCATGCCACAAAGAAAAGCCTGAGAGAACTGGGTTTATTCATTTCCAAGAAGGGAAGGCTAGTGGAGATTTATCATTGTCTCCAAGTCTATTAATGAGAGGTTGTAGCGAAGAGACAGACTTTTATTGAAAGTATAAAGTAAAATGATAGTGAGCAACAGGAACAAGTTGCACTTCTCATCCAGAGAGGATGCAGAACCTCAGCCTTTCAAGATATTCAAAACCAAACCATACAAGGCTCTGAGCAATCTGTTGTAAGTCGATCCTGCTCTACCTGGGGGCTTGAAGCAGATGAGATCCAGCAACCTTTTTCAGTCTGCATTATTCTATGATTCTATAGTTTCTCACCTAATGTGCAGGTAATGTTGCAACATTTATTTGTCAGTGGAAAAACACAAGTTAATTCTCAGCACAATGTCAGAGTCAAGAATATGACCATTCCTATTTCTCAAAGACAGAGAAAGCCAGTAGTGATCCGTAGTGATCATTATTTGCGTACGAATATAGAAAAAAAGACTGTTGTGGAAAGTGAAAAAGCATGAACTCATACAAAGCTTGGAAAAAAATCTTCACTGATTGGATGGGATTCTTGAAAAATGTTACACAGATATGTGTTTTGCCTTCCTTATCATAGGGTGTGCTACTTAGGTTGTGCTATTTATGTTCTTGACACAATCATTAGGAAAAGAAGAGAGAGACCAGTTATAATGTTCCATATAATCGGGAAGTGATTGGTACAAACTATGCAACTCTTTGACCTTTCTAATGTTCTGACAGTCAATTTGATAGCCTTTCTCAAGTCTCCTTCTTCAGAGCATCAATCACCTCTGAAAAGCGGAAGGAAAAAAAAAGAGGCTGCTGCACAGATGAATAAAAAATGTAAGGACACACTTGGCTTTGACTGCTTGGATTTATTATATGACTGCTAGAAGCTTGCACGATTGATTGCTCATATAATGACATTAAGTCCTGTCTTAGAACTGCACTAACGGCTCTGATCTACACTTAAAATTAAAATCCTGTTGTCAAAAATGCTGTGAGAGAGAGCTCAGTGGAGTGCTTGAAATAGATACTTGTAGTTTGCATGGGTTGTTCTTTACAAGGCAATAAGAAGTCTACATTTTAAAGCTTACAGTGTAAATCTAATGTATTTAAAAAATAAAACAAACAAACAAAAAAAGAAACCCAAGCAACACTATTTTACAAACTGGTTTGTAATGGGTTGTTAAGAACCAGTGCTAGTTTCTAAATTCTGCCGACGCAAATTTATGAATCAGAATGCCAGAAGGGATACCAAATGTGACCTACAGTAAAAGCTAGGATTAGCATTCTCAATTGATAGGGTGAACCAGAGAAACAACCAATATGCTTTTTGATAGGGTCTCTGATGCAGTTAGAACTTTCTGTAAGCTAGTCTAGTAGCTAATTATCTCACAATTTAAATAAAAAATCTTATTACTGGACTGAATTTGCTTAGCTTCAATTTCTAGAAACTGTAAATTGTTAAACTTCTGTGGGCAGAGCATATTACCGAGTTTTATGTTTATACACAGAGATTTAGAGTGGGATTCATCTCAATTAATTTTAAAGGTGAGATTCAGTTTGAGATGAAGAACCTTAAACTTATGGGTGCATATGTAAGGGTTTGTAAGTGAGCTATATTTCAAAAAATCCTGGTTCTAGACAATGGAGTCAACAACACTTAGATGTCTATGCAGCTGGACAGCCAATAGGTTGAAGAAAATTACTCTCCAGTACTGTACTGACCAGATGTCCATTGGCAACAACAAGATTTTAGACATTCACTGTACCGGTACTTACCTGTTTAGGTACCTTAATTCGTGCTCGAATCACAGTTTTGCAGAATATCTTGCTTTCTACTGAACACTGGTAACTCAAATACTTTGCCAAAATTTGAAAAAATGGTATGTCTACCCTCCTTCATAAAATGTGTCCAATAAGGACATGCAAACACCTAAAAAAGAGCAGTAAGCTGGGAAAGTATTTCCACAGTCAATAAGCATCAGCCAATAAAGTCCTCTGGCTGAATATAATATACCAAAAAAAAGTAATCTTTTTTTTTGGCATGTGTAGTATATTTCAAACCATATTTTCAAAGGGAAAGCCAATTCAAGTCTCAACCACGCAGAAATTATGACATCTTAAAAACACCGTAGAACTCATCCACAAAGTACTCAAGCATCAGTTTAAGTTTAAGCACTTTAGTATTTCTTTTAGTCAATGTGCCAACTTGAGTGCTGAAAGTTAAGCAGATGGTTAAGTTCTCTGCTGGAATGGGGTCATTGCTTGTACTTCAGAGCATATGTGGACTCATGATAAAATGGACTAAAAATTAAATGACTGCAATTAAACTTCTGTTTATATGTTGTCTCCTGCTTTTGTTTAATCTACCTTTGTACTTTTCAGATCTTGAGGGCTGCCCATAGCATCTGGTCCACCGTCTGCATCTCGTATAGAGATCTGAAATATGCCCGCTAATAAGCTTCCACACATTAACTGATTAACACATAGAAGTTCAAGAATCTTTTAAAACAGGCAAAAAATAGCTGTGAAGTTCAAAACTAACACTGATGAATGACCTTAAACTCTAATCAAGTTGTTTTCTGTCTCTTAAATATTTTTATGAAAGTATCTTTTACTTCCCTGACTGAGGAAAGGAAGTGGGGGTGGGAGGGACTACAAGG
>VFFE01008050.1:832072-1090465 GCA_008921705.1 Burhinus oedicnemus | reverse complement strand
GTTGTGATGCAATCAGACTGCATTTATGAGAGGAAGGAACCGGTGCCAAGGTCCTGCTTCGTTGCAACCTGTATTATAAATATGGATGAAGGCCAGACTGTGCTTACATAAGCAAGGGTGCCAAATGATAGAGGTAGAACTGATCCTCTTCTCTCTATTCATTCTTGAGGTAGACAAAACAGAAATTTCACATTTCGTTCAGTAACTGCCATGTATAAAGGAGACAAGAAACTGCTCATGTCACCCTGATTAAAAAATAGTTTGTGCAGATTTAAATGGAGGTAGATGATTCAATATTTCAACACTAATGCAGCAATGGGATTCTCTCCAAAGCTTTTATATATATATATATATGTATATATAAAAATTAATTGTGAAACTAAAGCAATACAAAAATAATATGACAAATTTATTAAATTCTCAAAAATAATTGTAAATAGGCAATTATCAGTTACTGAATGTTATTCCTGGTGGGGTCCCAGAATTTCTTTTGATTCTTTTGATTCCTTTTATATAAATGTTATAATCACTTGTAAAGTGTTCAGATGGTGTAAAGTCTGGGGACTGATAAAAAATAAACATTACAGTTCACCAACACTGTGACGTGCATTGCTTTGTAAAACAACAAATAATGCATATTTTCCTGTGGGCACATATGATTCACTTGCCTAAGAACAAATGATATGGGACGTTTCACAATATGAAGATTTTCAAAGGACGCGGGGATAATGGTGGATAACCAGCTGAGCATTGTCTTCTAAAATGAAGATGTAGACATCTTAATCCAGTGAATGAAAACCAGAGTCTCACAGGATTAGGAACAGAGCTTTAGTAAAGGCAGAGGTAAGAGGGGCACCAGATGTGTCCAGTCATCAGTGGCAGTGCTGCCATTGGTGCAGCTTCTGAACAACAAGGGGACTTATTCTTGCTGGTCAGTGGAAGAAGCTGATAAAAAGAAAGATAGCACCAGGGTAGAAGGGAACACTAGAGGGAAAAGAGCTAGAAATCAAAAGTATCTGAGGCCTCAAACAGTCTTGCTAAAGGTGTGAGCAACCAGTTTTATGATGAACTCTTCTTTTTATTCAGTTCTCACACCTAATGTTGCTTAAATTACTCAGGATGTCTTGTGTTCCTCTTATGGCAAGATCTTCAAATTGTATGCATTGAAGTACCTTCTCTAGAATTACACAGATTTCCAAAATAGAGGAAATTACACTTAAACATAACAAAACCTTTTTTTACTGTTAGGGTGATTCAGCATTGGAACAGGTTGTCCAGAAAAGCTGTGGAGTCTCTGTTCTTGGAGATACTAAAAATGCATATGGACATAGCCCTGAGCAACCTGCCTTAGTCACTCCTCCTTTGAGAAGAAGGCTGGACTATGCGATCTCCAGAGCTACCTGCCAGCCTCAACTATTCTATGTAGGAGAAGATCTATCCGCTGTTCTCCAACTAAACACCTTCTTCTATATCGTTAGTAGATAAAACTGGAGAACGGACCATTGGTAGAGCGTTGGCAGTGACAGAACACTAAACAATATTCAATATCTCAGGGAAAAAAAAGGAAAAAAGAAAAAAAAATGGTAATGTTCTCTTTAGCCTGGATATTTCTCATTTACCATTAGCTTCTTCAGCACCAAAGTGTTACACAATTGGCAGCTGCAAAGGTGCTCCATCACCTTCCAAGGGATTGAGGTGGGGCTGACTGGCCTGTATTTCCCTGCATCCTCCTTCTCGCCTTTTTTGATAACAGGAGTGACATTTTCTTTCCTCCAGTCCTCAGACACCTCTCCCAGCCACCACGATCAAGATTACCGAGAGCGGCCTCAAAATCTTATCCACCAGATCCCTCAGCACTCATGGGGGCATCCCATCAAGACCCATGGATTTACGCACATGTGGTTTGCTTAACTATTCCCTGACCTGATCCTCTTCCACCATGGGTAAGTTCTTCTTGCTCCGGACTTTTACCCCATGTTCTCTAAAGCCTGGGATTCCTGAAAGCCAGGCTTGCTAGTAAAGAATGAGGCGAAGAAGGGATCCAGTACCTCAGCCTTCTCCATGTTCCGAGTCACCAAGTCACCTGCCCTATTCAGCAGCGGGCCTACGTTTTCCTTACTCTTCCTGTTGTCACCTATGCACTTATAGAATAACTTCTTGTTGTCTTTCACTTCTTTGGACAGATTCAGTTCCAGTTGGGCTTTGGATTTCCAAACCTCATCCCTGCATGCTCTGACAGTGGCTTTGTATTCATCCCCAGATACCTGCCCCTGCTTCCACCTTTGTGTGGAAGCTTTGTGTATGCTTCTTTTTTACATTTGAGTTTGGCCAGGAGCTCCTTGGTCATTCATGCAGGCCTCCTGGCATTTTTGCCTCACTTCCTGTTTGGTGGGACGGACTGCTCTTGAGCTTGCAGGACATGATCCTTGGATATTAACCAGGTTTCTTGGGTCCCTCTTCCCTCCAGGGCCTTTTTCCATGGTACTCTTCCCAGCAGGTCTTTGAAGTGGCCAAAATCTGCTCTCCTGAAGTGCAGTGCTGTGATCTTGCTTTTTGCCCTGCTCCCTCATCTTAGGATGCTGAGCTCCTGACTCTCATGGTCACTGCAGCCACGGCTGCCTTCAACCTTTACATCCTCAATGAGCCTTTCCTTCTTTGTGAGTATAAGGTCCAGCAGAACATCTTTCCTCGTTGGCTCCTCTATTACTTGAGTCAGGAAATTGTCATCAATGCTCTCCAGAATCTTCTGATTACTTATGTCCTGCTGTGTTGTCCCTCCACCAGTTATTGGCGTCGTTGAAGTCCTCTATGGGGACCAGAGCCTGTGAATATAAGACTACTTCCAATTGTCTGTAGCAGTGTACAAGAAACCAGAAACAGGAAGTGATTGGGATTTTCAAATGACCTAACTTTCAGGTACTCTTTGTATACTTTTGACTTTCTAATTCTGCCTTGAATTAATTTAAATGTATTTACAATGAACTCTAACTTAATGAAGTGTTTCTGACCAGAATGAGAAAAAAATAAAAAAGCCAGCACTAGTTTGAAAATGATGGATGTCAACAAACAGAAATTTTTAATGTTCATATTTCACATTGCACTGAGCCTGAATATTTCCACCTGGGCTTATTCATCTCATTTACATCAATGACAGTAGATGCATATCTGAATGAGTTTAATAAAAGCCTTGTTTCATTACTGCACCACTTTTCTGTTACACACTTATGCTGAGAAATGTCAGTAAGTAATTGGAGCATGTACTGGGGAGTGTATACCAGGAATGCATTTTGGGCCCATGTAATGAAATATGATTTATTCTGCATGCCAGAAGTACTCATAGAGCAGGAACGAGCAATGTGTAATGCTGTGTCAGAGCTTCAGAGCAAAATATTACTATCAACATACTTTGTTTTCCAGTATGTTAACTCTTCCCAAGGTTGTACCACTAGTGCATTCCATCCATATATGACTTCAACACTAGAAACAAAATCTCTCCTTTTGCCTTCTTTTCTTACAGCCACCTGAATTTATGACCCACTAAGATGATCTTAAATCTTATTTAAGAAATACCATCCCTGATACCAATCAAGGGAAACCTCTTGTGCATAAGTGCTCATGTATTTCAACCACTCTGTTGACTTTTAATTCGTGGTGAAATAGCGGAGAATGTAAATGTTATGCTGAACTGGGATTCACAGACAGCAGTAGAGATTAGGAATCTTTATCATTAGATTATCATAATCAATAATTGTTGGAAATATATGCCAGGCAAAAAGGACTTTCAATCAATTATTGTCTTCTTTAAGTACTGAAATTGATAGATTGTCCTTTAATGGTTAAAAAAAAGTGAAGAAAAGAGGAAATTGATAACTGACTGACTTCTGTGCCTTCCCATGTTAGGACTCCTAGACCGTATTCAGAAGTTGTTCTTTTTTTTTTTTTTTTTATTCAGGTCTATAAGCTCTAGAGACCATAGTGTTTCAAATCCACCAGTGAGAGATGCATTTTGAATGTATTTATCATATCTTTTTTCTTGCAATTATTAAAAAAAATTAAAAAAAAGAACCAAATCTTCTATTTGACTAAAAATTAAATCTGTTTCTGTCACTGAGCTGGCCGTTAACCTAACTGTAGAAAACATACTTTTCCATCATTGGTTTTAGAAGGTTTCAATTTGAAGTTCCCATTGGGGCAAGTAACTGCCCATATTATAGGCTTTGCTTTCTTTACTTTTGCTTGCTACATGAATGTTTAAATATTACAGGCCAAATTAATCTCTCTATCACAAGGAATTGAGAGAATCAATTCTTAAACAAGCAATATCTAGATGCACAACACTCTTCAAAGAAGTGGCATGCATTGCTTCAAATCCCTTCAGACATAAGAGAAAAGCAACAGTTTTCCACAACCTACATATGGATACAAACCATTGTGTTGATGAATCAAGAGGAAACCATGGTGTTCTTACTATGTATTTTTCTAGATTAATGAAACTATTTTCCTGCTACCACCATTTTTAGTGAAACAACTATTTCCTAGAAAGAAAGAACAAAAATCATTACCTGCAGTTACATAATGTAACTATTTGAAATTGGCAGGGATCTTTTGCCAAATATTAATGTTTTTAATGTTAAAAAATATTAATATTTTAATATTGTGATTCTAAATCTGAAGAAAATTGAGAATTGGCTAAAGCAGGAGAGAAGATAAAAACATAAAAAAGAAATAATCTAGAGTTGAGAATTCTGTTTTTTGAGGCTTTTTGGCAGCGGGATTCATAATCAGCTGAACAACAAAACAATGGAGTAACTTCAACTTTTGTTATCTACTGCTCAATTGTTGGAGATGAAAGTCGACTCATGAATACCCAAGGCTTTCATGAATTTGAAAACAGATAAAACAGAGGAATTTATTAATCACTATTCTTGGGTCATGGTTAAATTCCATCTTGGACAGCCACATTTGGCCTGTTTCTAACACTCAGTATCATCAGATAGATTTTTCTGTTCTCACTTTCTGTCCCATATTGCAGTTTATAATTATTATATCTTGTAGGTTTGGGTTTGTTGGTTTTTTTTGTTTGTTTTGTTTTGGTTTTGGTTTTGTTTTCTTTAATAGGGGCATATAAAAGTCTGAGAAAGTTATTTCTTTTCTGCTGGATCTTTTTTTTGAGGGGGGTATGCTGTATATAATTATCAATTAAGAAAAAAAAAGAAGTTCCTAAATTAAATGTAATGAATTAGAGGTTAACAAAATATCTCCTAAACTTCTGATTTGAGGATTGACTGACATTAGGTGTGAAACAGGTCCTAAGCATCTCATAAATCATGAATAAACAGGATTCTTTTTTTCATTAGTGATTTGGGATTTGCTTTGGGGTTTTTTTTGCTGGTAGTGGGTTTTTTTACACCTTTACACTGTATTATACACTTTAATAAAGAAAGAGTGAGACTATAAGGACAACTGAAATAAAGAAATTACTAGTAAGCCTGGCAATTAGGAAATAAATATGAATCACATCAGAATTATTTTAACTGAAAGGCTGATAAAAGATATAAAATGTTCTTACAGAATCTAGACTACATTTATTTCTGCTACATACAACTTAACTGTCAGAATTTGAGTCTTCTGTTACAGATGAATTAGAATGATTTGGATATTTTCACTCATTTTCTTAAAAAGAAGTGTGGTCTTTTTGTCAAAGAGTTGAAAAACTTAAAAAACTTTAGGATAAGAAGCAAATGCTCAAGATTGCGATCACTGAGAGAATGAAAAAACAGCGAAAAAATTAGAGAAGAACATGATTAAAGAGGGTAAAAATTCTTTTCTTTAGAAAAGTATGTGGAAAAGAATCTTTAATTCCCTTCCAAATGGGTTGTGAAGATAGAACTTAATACCGTGAAAAATAAGCAGGAAATTGCTTGACTGCTGATTCATTTGAGTGTTGCAGAATGAAGTCCAGTGATATGGTCAACCTGATTATAGTGGAGGTCAACACATATGTTGTCTTCTTGATTTATTATGTAATTATAACCTTATTCGGCTGCTAAATAAATCACTATGAATCCTTTGGTTAACTGCAATTGGAGTAGGATAGGAATCTAAATTGTTTGATTTTTTCAGATGTACATTTCCAAATCTAATAGCACATTATTTCTGAAATTATGGCAGAGGGCCTGGGGAAACCAAAACCAAAACAAACAGAAACAATAAACTGCAGCCTATGTAATATCTTAAGGAGTAGTGTTTTTTCGTTGTCTGAATCATTGTTTAAAATGTCTTCTTTTTTTATTACATTGTCATGTTTCTGCACTTTCTATCAATTCAAATCATTTATATAGTAATACAAATGTTTCCCTGTGTGCTTTTAGTACGCACACAGAAATTCCATTGACTACAGATACAGTAAGACCTATAGGAAGAAGCCAACAAGTACAGTAAATTTTACAATGACCTTTTAAAATAGACGGTCTACTTGTTGTTTTACATAGATCAAGACTGCTTTTTTTAGTATGACATTGTATGATTTGTCCAGGTTAAGAAAAAGAAACCTTTATTATACAGCTTCCTCAAATTTCCTGAAGAAAGACTAATTTTTATTACTAATACAATTCTGTATTAAGAAAGAAACTGAATACTTTTCCTAATAATAAATGGTAAATACTTTTTCAGGCTCATGATTTGTAAACACAGACTGTTAATTAAAATGCACCTACAGTTGCCCCAACATGGAGTTATTATTTTGGGAAATCTGTATAGGTGTAATTTTCTATCTGATGATGAAAAGACAAATAACTTTTTTTTTTAAATTTTCTGTATTACTATCAAAACTGAGTTACAGTTACTATATTCAAGTTAACGTGCTCAGAATAAGCAAAGCCGTATTCCTGGACATGTTTTGCCAAAGTACGAACTTTGAAATATCTTTCTTTAGTCTGTAGAGAGTCATGTGTCAATTGTTATTAAATTTGTTTAGCATAAGCCAAGTGTTTGGTGGTCATAAAATATTTACAAGATATGTGATATAGTTTAGGTCCCACGGAGTCAGTATTACCCCCATTTATTGTTGCCTAATAGGGAATCTCACCCTATGGCTGAGGCAGCAGCCATCATCATCTCTTGGTTTCCATCATTGCGAATTAAGCAGTGTTGGCAGTACCTGCTTATAGGTCTTAACTGATTCACAAATTATTCTGTCATCAATGTCCAACCTACCTATTCCGTCATTATAATTCAGGACAATGATGACTTTTCTTGTCAAATCAAACAGTTATAAGGAGAGTAACAGGCAAGATCTGAGTGGAAATCAACAATAAAAAGTAATACTACTGTATAATTTTTGCAAGGTTACAAAATATTTCCTTTCTTCATCCCTTGCAATACCATTTTCTATCTTGCCATGTAGATGAGTTTGCATAGGCAGATATATTTCACTTTGTGGAAGTACTACAGGTATCTCCTGGTATGCAAATATCTTAACTCCTAGGGCAGTTTAATGCTTTGTAGAACTTATTAGCCATCATGTAATGCTATTCATTTAGTAAACTACACCAAGGCCATCAGTCTCATAGCACAAGAATTTATCTTGTCTGCTAATGGCAAAATCTGTATGTAGGGTTTATCTTGAGCTACTGTTATGCCATACCATTCCAGTTTGTAAGCTGAATTATTTTTCTGCCTGACCATAACACCATGAATGAAATATATGATAATAGATGACTTCACAGTGAATACATCATAATCTGGTATAGTTACCCCAAAAAGATTTAAGAGGAATAGCAACAGAGTCTCAGAAATACTCATCCAATATCATGTTGCACCTCATCTCAATGCAAAAAAGGTCAGCACTTACTTTGTTTCAGTCCTCAAGCTTCTGCAGGTCCTCTTAAGATAAAACGACTAAATAAGTGTTCTATGCATGAGGACCCATCAGGGTAGTGGTGGCTGGAGTAGGGGTTAAGAATGAGTGTGAGAGATCTTTTTCATTGGGAGATCTGAATTTTCTCATGAGAAAGCTTTAAAATGTCAAACTTCCATGGTGTTTCCTCACTGTATTTTTTTCTTTTTATTCTGTTACACACAAAATACGAAAACATGGGTGCAGGTCAGTTCACAGAATCACATAATGATAGGGGTTGGAAGGGACCATCATCTAGTCCAAACCCCCTGCTAAAGCAGGTTCACCTAGAGCAGGTTGCACAGGACGGTGTCCAGGCAGGTTTTGAGTATCTCCAGCAAATGAGACTCCACAATCTCTCCAGGCAGCCTGTTATAATGCTCTCATCTTCAAAGTTGCTGAATTAAATTTCATCACCATTTGTACTATATTGCTATGTTAGAAACACAAAAAAAATCACATTATAAAGTTGTCCTGCTTAATTCTTTTTATAGTAAACAAACATAAAGCATATTAGTATGTCACCAGACTACCACACTACTTACTATAGTGGAACTACATGCAATAACTACATTTAACATCATCCAAATTCCAATCAGGATAGAGAGATTGATTTCTTTCAATACTTATTTGTGTGATAAAGTAACTGTCTGCATAATTTGCAGTAAAAATTATTCTTAGAGCTGCTTGAAAAAGCTTTAATGGCATAATCCTCCCCCTCCCCTCATGGTTATATTAAAAGAATGATGATATGAATTTTCAACCAAGGCATTTTCCGATTTTGTTTGTGAACAGCATGTTGTGGAAGGTAACAGTGTTTGAAGTGAGAAAACAATGCAAGTAGCAGTGAGCATATGAACCTTGTGTTATTTTTTCAGGAGGGATTATTTTGGTTTGTTTTTCTGCACATGGGTTTAAGGTCATGATTAATCAATATAGTTTAATCAGTTTGAGTGAAGGTATATTGTTACACAGAACTAAGATGAGTTCAAACTGTTAAAAAGACAAACGCACAATGAACAACAAAATGAGTCTTCTGTGCTGCTACCAAAATCAATTTCAATAACGATCACTTATGTTATAGTGGTCTGCTTGTAATACTGTGAAAGGTCAGTACAATTTCTTGCCTAGTTAGCAATGTAACTTTCAAGCCTCCCTGGGCAAGAGTTGTGATCACAGTGTCTGGCAAAGTCATTTTTCCACAGACCTTGTGTTTGTCACATTATTCTCCAGAGCTCAACAGTTTGTCTGTAGTATTCTTAACTTCACAGCCTGCTTTCTCTTTTTTCTTGATTTCTTAGAGCAAAATTGACGATAACTACACACTTCTTGTCATTAAGAACCAACACTGCAGGGCAGTAATAAATAATGGCTGGTTTTCATCTTACCGTTCTTAAACTTTTCACCCTTAAACCCTCTGCAGCTTTGTCACTGCAGGTGGGGAATGCTATTGCTCTATGGTTGCAGAATGTGATTTGAGCAGTCAGAAAAAAGAAATCTGGAATGTAATTAGGTAACATGTTAGTTGCTTATGAGCTGGTATCTCTGTTGTGCTATAGAAGTCTGGGTAGAAGTAGAGTAAATAAGTTAATTCTGAAATAATCACTTCCTCTACAAATCGAAAAGAACATGAGTGATTCAGAACACTTACTAATGCAAGTATAGTCTTCATATTTTCCCTGAGATAAATGAATAAGAACAGCTGTTAACCTACAATACAAAAGCATTTTATTGTTTCATATTAATTTAGGATAACCTGTGAATTTTCTTCTGACTTAAATTTTGTTATCACTACAGATGTTCACCTAGATGACAAAGTTTTCAGTCAAGCACTGGAAGAGTGTCTGATTTCTGAGAGGTTTTTTGTTGATCAGTTTTCCACTGATTCCAAAGAAAACAGATCAGGTCTCTAATTCATTAATATAATAGTGAGAATTAATAGAACCATAGAATAGTTTGGATTGGATGGGACTTTTAAAGGTCATCTAGTCCAGCCTCCACTGCAATGAGCAAGGACATCTTCAACTGGTTGTTCAGAGCCGTGTGCAACCTGACCTCAAATGTTTCCAGGGATGGGGCATCTACCTACTCTCTGGGCAACATGTTCCAGTGTTTCACCACCCTCATCGTAAAAAATTTCTTCCTTATATCTCATTGATGGAACTGGAAATTTATTTTTTAAATACTGTTTTTTGTCATTAAATTTCACATTTTTGTAAAGATGTTTCAGAAATAAAAATTGGAGAGAATGTTGACCTGCTCTGACTATTAAAATTATGGCTCATTCTTATTTTAGAGTACAATTATATGAAAATTCTTTAAAATTCTGTGCCACACATTGCATATAAAATCTGTGTTCTTTTCAAAGGGTGTAGCCTCCACTAATTACCTACTAGCCACGCTAGTCAATGTTTTCTTAAGAAACTGAGCCTCACAATGTCAAAATCAGCATTGTACATCAAAATTTTTATCCTGAATGAACATAAAATATTTAAAAAGAACTCCCAAAATAAATATTCTTCCTTTTTGATAAATGCATTCAAATAAAGTTTATGAAGGAAAAATAATGAAAAGAAAACTTTCAAAAGAAGACTGGCACATGAGGCAGCAGTGCACCCAGGTAGCCGAGAAGGCCAATGGCATCTTGGCCTGTATCAAGAATAGTGTGACCAGCAGGAGTAGGGAAGGGATCATGCCCCTGTGCTCAGCACTGGTGAGGCCGCAGCTTGAGTACTGTGTTCAGTTTTGGGTGCCACAGTATAGGAGGGACATTGAGGTGCTGGATCGTGTCCAGAGAAGGGCAACAAAGCTGGTGAGGGGTCTGGAGAACGTGTCTTATGAGGAGCAGCTGAAGGAATTAAGATTGTTTAGTTTGGAGAAGAGGAGGCTGAGGGGAGACCTTGTTGCTCTCTACAACTACCTGAAAGGAGGCTGTAGTGAGATGGGAGCTGATCTCCTCCCAAGGAACGAGCGATAGAAGAGGGTTCAAGTTGCGCCAGGGGAGGTTTAGGTTGGACATTAGCAAAAATTTTTTTTACTGCAAGAGTGATGAAACATTGGGACAGGCTGCCCAGGGAGGTGGTTGAGTCACCATCCCTAGATGTGTTTAAAAGTCATGTAGATGTGGTGCTTAGAGACATGGTTTAGTTGTGGACCTGGTAGAGCAGGGTCACTGGTTGGACTAGATGATCTTAAAGGTCTTTTCCAACCTAAATGATTCTATGATTCTAAGGAAAAAAAGGAATTAAAAGGAATGAAAGGGAAACAAGGTATGAGGGAAAAGGAACAGTGTGTAAGAAATGGCCCATAAACTTGAGTATTAAAAATACTTGAATTTTCAACATTCTTAAGCAATGTGGTAACATATATCACAGTAATTTACAGCAGAAACTGTGGTCCTGAATAAGTTATAAACATCAAAAAAATCACTCAATTTCATTTTTTTCTTCATGTTTTACTTACATAAAAGAATACTGAAAAATTACAAAACATTTATGAAAGAAAAAACAGTTTCATCTCTTAGTTTTGGAAAAATTGGTCCTTGATTTTGTCCCCTTGGTCTATGATTTGCAATTACAAGTTATGTCACTGGATTCAGTACTTTTTATTACACCTCTATTTCACTTCTTCTGCTTCTTTTCCTGTAATCTTTTATCATCTTCTGCTGTTTTGGAGAGAAAACTATCAGTTCTCCTGCCTATTTGCCTTTACATTACATCTATTTGATTGTGTTATTTTCCCTTCAATTGCTTTTGCCACTTGGGGTCTTAAGAGAGGAAAACTGTCTCCAAGATGATATTTCAAAAACAATTTAGCCAACCTTCATGCATTGTTTTCTGAAGTAGTAGCACAATCAGTAGATGATACAATAACACCAATGAGTTCTCAGATGTGATGTGTCCCATGACAACAATAGCTCTTACTTAAAACCATGCTGTCTACCTCAAATATATGACTCTCTTCTTAGACTTTTCTGATGCTTTGTAACCTGAAAAAAAAAAAAGATTTTTTCCAAAGTAAATTTGTTCTACCCAGTGACTCGTTCCTGTCTATACTTATACAATGCTTCTACAGTGAGCCCCCAATCCGAGCAAGTAAGTCTACAGCTATTACAAGATTTACATCAGAGAATGCAGCATTGGTTATAGACAAACTAAGTGGCTGTCAGCTTCCTGAATTTTTAGGTATAGTTGTCCTGGGCATTTTCTCTAGAAACTGTTCTCTATTTTGCATAAAATTTAGTTCTGTTTCCTTTACAGAAGTAATTAACTTTCTGACCAGATCCTAGATCTCCGAAAAAGCCCCAGGCTGCACGTGCTGTGTGCTCAGGCAGCAGAAATGGATTAGCCAAGAAGTTGCCTTAGTGTCCTTGAGATGGCTTCAGAAGGAAAAAGCTCGCGTATACTTATAATGAACAGGAGCAGAGAGAGCCCCACGCACCTAAGTGATACAAGGGCTAGATTTTTAGCTCCACCTAGTGGAGCCTTGAAAGGTCTTCTCTGCAAGTTTAGGTCATCAGTACATTTTCACATAAACCACCAGCGTAGTAGCACTGGTTGTCCTTCAGCCACCTCAGTCTTGCTATATTTGTGTTGTTGATGTCTCTCTCTCTCTGGGACAGTGGCATACCAGTCTTCCACAGTGAGGGCTCAATACTTCCATTGTGAAGGTTTTCTGGTGCTCAAACCCCCATATATTTATTTGGATTGTTTTAGAAGTTAAGAGTGCATAGATTCAATACTATAAGTCTAGGTAAAATGTTCCTGAAATGCAGGAACTTGGGAAGAGAAAAATAAGCAGCTTTCTTAGAGGTCAATAGATTCTTCCTCAAGCCTTAGTCTAATACTGTTTGAGATCAGATCCCCAGTGGCTTTTGCACAGCACCACTATTTTTTGGAGAAAGTGGAATTTAAAATGATAGCCTTGAACAAGCTAGACAGAGCTCTTGCTGTGTGCACATGTTATCTTCCAAATCAGATGGATTACACTGTGCATGGAGGGACTGAATTGGAGAAGTATTTTTTAACCAAAAATCCTACCATTTGAAAATATTAGATAGCTTAAGGAGGTATGTAGTAGCACATTCGCTTTCCATGTGTACAATGCAACCCAATGCTGGCCCTTTTCAAGAATTCAAGGGATGCGTTTTTCCTGCAATCTCCTTCCAGAGCAGGCTTTTTCTTACAGATGGGGGTGGAGAGTGCAGCAGGACAAGGGAAATGGGAAGGTATATAAGCCCTTTGAAAAGGGTTTTTCTTTCCAATATTTATTTATGTTCCAGGTTTGAACTTCTCTCAATATGTACCTTGGAAGTCCTATACTTTTGTGTGTAAGAGAATGGACATGCTCAGAGTATGCAGGGGACACACAGACTAGCACAGGAGATGTCACACTTCTCAGACCTCTGGTTTCAGAGTGTCTTCATCTCTCTGGAATGATTTCATTGAGCTGAAAATCTTACTAAGATCTCTACTGTAGTAATAACCAATTTTTTATTTGGATTCCATTGAAATTTGATGTATTTCACAAGTAAGATAATATTAAGCACCCAAAACATTTGACAGAGGCCTCTGGATAATACAGTGCTTCTGAAGGTCAGCAGTGATTGATGCTGCACATTCAGTCCATGTCACTGACTGACCCACAAATCCTTGTCACAACACAGTTATCTCAGTATGTTCTGGTCATTCTTTATTCCTTTAGGAAAATTTTTAACATGGCACTTAACAAAAGATTCAGACTGTTTAGGTAAGTACAAACCTAAATATTGGGGTTTGTGGGAGAAAATGGACTCCCTGGCTGCAGGTAAACAGCTTTTCCTTCATGTCACACAAACTGGATTTCCTCATCGGTTCTAGGGAGTCCCAGAAAGTTAGTCTTTTCCTTTTTTTGCAAACTGTGGAAGTCAAACAAGGGTTGTAGAGGTCTACCATTTGGGGTGGGTTTGAGATACTCTCTGTCTCTGAAAAGGCAGCAACTAGGTCCAGAGTAATTGGAAATCTGAAACATCTAAAAGTTCAAATGCAAAGCTGAGGCACATGTGATTCATACAAGGACTGGAGGAACTGGTTGTGGGTAGGGGACCAACACAGGGACTGAGTGAGTGAGACCTAGGCCCATCTGGGAAGGTCCAGCTGACGCAAAGGCAGGGAGTCTAGCTACATTAAGCTCATAAAAGAAAGTTTAGATGAATACTGTAGTAGCTAAGACCTATGCTAAATTCTAACATGCTCCTGTCTGTAATAAAACTATAGAGCATCAGAGGGTGTCATGCAGCAAAAAGCAACTCTTCATATGCTAGTATTATTTTAATGATGTCGACCTACTGGGCCATTAGAATAAATAAAATTAGAATAAATTGGAAATGTTGCAAACATGGTTTGATTTTCAGGAAGGGACAAACGGAGAAAGAAATAACCAGATGTATCTTCACTCATATTCATAATTTACTCTAACCACTGTCCTTATTTTGGGATAACAAATTACTGGGAGGGGTCCTTTTCGATGTGAATTTGCCTTTTATTTATATTTACGAGTCCTGCAGTACACAATCAGGAGCACCAGCACTGCATTCAGTGTCCTGGTTGAAAGTCACTCATTGGGGCACCATCCAGAGCACCCACCAGCAGAGCAGACCTTCCAGCAATTGACTCTCTGCATAAGTTGTGCACGCCTAGAAGCAGCACCTGGTGCAACGACTGTTGCATCTAAATGCACAACGTGGAAATAAAGTCTTGGAGAGATAATGGATCATAGCAAACATAACTGTGATCTTTTCCTCTTTGCAATCTCTCAGTAAGTAACAGAAATAGAACCAGAGATTTCATAGAATCACAGAATCGCAGGATGGTTGAGGATGAAAGGGACCTCTAGAGATCATATGCTCAAGCAATGTCATCTAGACCCAGTTGCCCAGGACTGTGTCCAGACAGCTTTTGAATATCTCCAAGGTGGGAGACTCCATAACGTCTCTGGTGACCTGTGTCAGTGCTTGGTTACCTTCACAGGGAAAAAGTGTTTCTTCATGTTCAGACGGAACCTCCTGTGTTTCAGTTTGTGCCTGTTGCCTCTTACCCTGTCACTGGGCACCTCTGAAGAGTGTGGCTCTGTCCTCTTTGTATCCTCCCTTCAGGGATTTATATACATTAATAAGATCCCCTCTCAGCCTTCTCTCCTCCAAGCTCTCTCAGCTTTTCCTCATATGAGAGGTGTTCCAGACCCTTAGTCATCTTCATTGCCCTTCACTGGAGTCTCTCCAGTATGTCCATGTTTCTCTACCACTGAAGAGCCCAGAACTGGACACAGTACTCCAGGTGTGGCCTCACCAGTGCTGAGTAGACGGGAAGGATCACCTCCCTCAACCTGCTGGCAATACTTTGTCTAATGCAGCCATTAACTTTCTTCATGGCAAGTGCACATTGCTGGTTTATTTCTATCATAAGCATAACATATCCTTTCACACCTACATGTTCAAGTAAGGGCAAAAATATATAGGAGTCATATTGCATCCAGAATCTTTACCTAGCTATGGCTGTATCTCAACTTCAGCCTAGCTAATTATGTTAACTATGTAAACAGCCATCTTCTCCTACAAGAAAAATGTCTCAATTCAATAAAAAACAAATCAAACAAAAATCCCTAAAGAAATTAACTGGAAATTAAAAACACCAGTCCTTCATTAATCCAGAGTTACAGTTTCTAGGTGATATCTCACAGTGTGCCACAAAAGTTCAGTTCATTAAAATGCAGGTTTCTGAAAGTAAGTACAGTCAAATCTGAAAAGTACTACTGCCTAATATTGTCCTTTTCAGAAAATGCCCCTGACACAATACACAGTATAAACATAACTTCTGTCTTTGAAGTACACTGAAAGTGAAGGTACCTACAGTTGCCCTGTAGTCACTTAAGGTAAATTTAGACTGTGGAGCACAGTGCCGAGTTTCCAAGGCTTGCAGAGATGAGAGCCAGTACAGCTGCAAAACCACTGCAGTCTGAAGGGGAAAGATTTATTATTTTGGTGCAGGGTTGCATGAATGAAGCTGTATTTCTTCTAGACTGAAACTGGCTTGTATCCAGACATTTGAAGCCCACTGCACCCTCCAGAACTGTGTATGGCCACATTAGTGCATTTAAAGGCCCCACAGGCATCCCTTCATGTCCACACAGATACAGAAACTCTTTCCTGTCCTAATTACTTTTATTTCTTAATTCTGCTTATCCTCTGCAACTTTTCTTTCAGCTGACCTAGCCATAATGGAAAGGCTTAACATACCACCTACTAAACTCAATCTGAACTAAAAATATTTCTTTTTATTTGTATTCCCCAACATTGCACACTTTTAAGACTCAGCTGGACAGGGTATTGGGCCATCTTGTCCAGATCGTGCTTTTGCCAAGAAAGGTTGGACCAGATGATCCTTGAGGTCCCTTCCAACCTGGTGTTCTATGATTCTGTAATTTTGGTCTTTGAAATTATAACAAATGCACCATGTGGAAATACCTCAATATGTGTTATGTTATATATTCCAACTTCTTGCAGAGAATGAACATAACACTGTCTTGATCAAATTCATTGTACAGCCATAAAAATATGAGGTTGAATTTCCCAAAATGATTAATTGTGATGTAAGTAAAGACATCAGAAAAAGTACAGGGTAGAGGTCTGACAGTAATTAATTTGTATATTGTGCAGTTATCACTGGGTACAGTGTGCTATGAAACCGTAAGGTTAATAAAATTTAAAATAACAATATTACTGATAATATCTTGACTTAATTTCATAACCTTTTATACAAAGATGTAGAACTCTTGTGTTCATTTTTTCTTGTGTGATACTGTGAGCAAACTAGCAAAGGCCTGCTACAAAGCCAGTCCAAACTGCATATTTATAGAAACTGTTGGCATATTTTACAAATAATCAAGAAGTCAATATTATGCTTGTTGGTGTTTCAGTTTAATTATGTTTACAACAGTCATGAACATTTAATGTAACTTCAGTAATCTATTATATTTTATAATTAAGAAGTTTCACTTAGGTTTACTGAAGACTTATTGCAATATGCAAAAAGAACAAACATTTAGTTTTTGAACCATTGCTAATACAGGATATATTCTTTTTAAAAAAAAAAACAACCAAACAAACAACAGAAGCACTTATGAATATATGTATATAACATTTGTTTGTATAGCTTGTTCTCCTGGTACTGGCATGGATGGGGTTAATTTTCAGAAGAAGCTGGGACAGTATGGCTGACCCAAGCTAGCCAAAGGGGTACTGGATACCATATGACATCATGCTCAGTGTGTAGCTGAGGGAACAGGCTGGCAGGGGGGGAGGCAGGAACTGGTGCTCGGGAGTGGGCTGGGCATTTCATATTCCAGTCGGTGAGTGGTTATGCATTAATCATTTTTGTATATTCCTCTGTCAGTACCATTGTTGTTGTTTTGCTCTTCCTTTGCTGTTCTGTTAAACTGCCTTTATCCCAACCCAAGAGTTTTGCCTTTTTCTTCTGGTTCTCCTTCCCATTCCAGCCGGAAGGGATGAGTGAGTGAGCAACCCTGTCATTCTTTGTTGCTTGTTGGGGCTAAACCATGACATTTGTCTGTAACAAAGAAGTGGTAAGAAAACATTCTCTCAGGAAATGCAGTAAAAAAAAGAAAAAATCCCATTCAAATTCAAAGTTCAGATGCAAAGTTAAGGCACATGATGAATAGGTAAGGGACCAACATAGGGGAATGACTGAGCAAACCACAGGCATAGCTGGGAAGGTCTGGCTGAGGCAGAGAGATCTGGAGACTACCACAACCTTCTTTCTTTGTTTGGTAGGTAGGTTGCTTCTTGCTGCAGGGAAAAAAAAAAAAAAAGTCTCGTCTTGCATTCCTAAGGCCAGTGACAGCATTTTCAGAGCCTTTGATTTATTAATTCTAAGGGCTGCCTGAGATACTCTCCTTCATGCAGTTCCTTCAGCGGGTACTGCTCTAGGAGTATGTGCTTCTCAAGCCTCTGCAGAGGGACTGACAGTAGATCCATTCTCCTTCCTACTTCTGGCCAAAGCCTTAGAGAACACAGTGTGTACATTCAAGGGAACAGTCAATGATATCCCCACTCCCTCCACAGACTGCAGCTAGCTAATGGATCACTATCTGTCTCTGCATGTTCTGCATACCTCTAACTATCATATCTTTCTTACTTTCAAGAATAAATAACATAGGGCAGCTCAATCCTGTCACACCCCTTCTTCATATTAGGTGTTCTGAAGGAGCCTGGAGATCTCATTCAGTTCACTGGAAGAGGCATTATTAGCAATGAATCCCAAATGCAATATCAGTTTTGGCTCTTAAAGGCCAAGGAGCAAAGGTCATGATAACCTGTGACTGCTCTCACCTATTTGTTAGCCTTTTCTAGTTCATTCAGTTTTGTCATCTAATAAATTGAATTTCAATGAGACAATTTGTATTGCTTTCTGTTACGTGTATTCCCAACTGTAGGCTAGATATAATTATTTTTTGAGTCTTGAATTGAATAACCAAACTGTTCACACATATTGTATATACAAGGTCTGTACAGTTCTCCATTGAATTAATTACCATGCTGAAAAGCAGGGAACCACAGGAGTTAATAGAAATCTCCAGAGATTCTAATTAATTTTATATGAAAATTAGACAAATAATATGACCTACAGTTTATTACATCTTCACCTAAAAAAAAAGAAAAAAATATGGAAAGAGAAACAACTACTACTTTCCAGATTTTTTTTTCCCTTAGAATTGTTTTTTCTGCTTGTTTTAAGTTGTAAGAAATTACAACTTAAATAGAGTTCTCAAGACTCCATTGCTGGAACTGAAATCCTTTAGGTCCCATTGTTCAGCATCTATGAGACATCAACATTTTCAAAATTACCACTTGGTTGCAGCCTAACCTCAAGGGCTCTAAAAATCTCTCAGATGCCTAAAATCCTCACTGCTGTCTTTGATAAAGCTACCTAAACTGAGATGTCTCCTGTAGCAAAAAGGGTACTATTAGCTCATGGCAAAGACCCAGGAGACCATACAGTTCTCAGGACTAAATACCAACAAGTCTCAGTTGAACTGGGATAATCGGAGTTTGATTAACCTGTCTGAACTATCAATTTCTGCAACAGGAGGGTGGAAGGAAGGTTACCAAACAGTGGAAAAGCAACATGAGCATAAAAATGATTGGAGGGTGTTGGGGTGGGGGGGTGGGGTAGATAAACAAAACACAAAGAGCAAAAGAAAAGTAAGTAACAGATATAGGAGATGGAAACAAATTTTGTCTTACAAGGATGATTGGTTGTCTGATTTAGGCTCTTAAATCCAAAAGAAGGTTCATAGCTGAGGAACTGAGAGTTACACCAAGTCAAAGAAAAGGAGAAATGAATAGAGGAGGGATAAATGGTCTAAGGAGATAATGAGATATTTTATGTAGGAAAGATTTTTTTCCAATCTCTTTTACCCCTCTCCTCTGGTGTATAAGGATATTTACCCTTTTCTGCAACCCCAAAGTTCCCTTCTGTCCTCTCCTTCCATTTGTACCTCATGATATCTACTCCCCTGTCCCTCTCCCTCTCTACATATGCACCCATCTATTTCTCAGAATGTCAGAATACAGTTATGGAAGGAAAGAAGGCTCTCAGATGTGCCAATTTTTCTTTCAAATTTGCTCAAATGTGAGTAAAAGTTCAAGTAATAATGGTCTGAAATAAGTGTGGTTTTTAAATTTCATCTCAGAAAATTAAAATATTGTCTTTCATCTATGTTAACAGCACAGCAAAAACCTTTAAATATTTCAGAAGAGTGTATTCTAATGTTTCAAAATCTCAAATGTCTTTATTGTGTTAATTGTAGTGCAGTATATATCAACAGAATTCGAAAATAATTGCAGTGAAAAGTTCTGATAACATTGGAGTAAAATATTTTGACTTTGTTCATTTAATCTATGAACTATAGATCATGTAATATTTTCCTGTAAATCATACTGTCAAAATTTGACATATGCATGCAAAAAAGGAAATTTTAGATAAAACAGCTCTTCTTGATGGACAGCTGTTTCATCAAAAAGAGAATTCAGTTTGCTTTACCTGTAGGCATAGTACACCCAGATTATCTCAGGACTAGGAATAAGGACATGTTTAATATACTTAAATATTGATGGGACCAGAGCAAAAGCCTGTTGCAAAACCAGAAGTAAATCGTTATGAAAAAATATCAAACAGTTAATGTTGCTTGTGATTTAGGTTGTATGTCAAACATGAGTACCTTCCTACCATCTCTGTTTCTTTCAATCTGATGTTTAGTGATTAGAGGTGGTTGCCATGTGCACGTTCTATCATCAGTGGAATCAAGGATTTTATCATATGGATTATCAACAGCTCTGATTTACTACATGCTTCTTCCTCTTAAGACTTTTTCCTAAAGTTTTCTTTCTCATCTCTCTTCCACAGTAACTGCCACTTAACTTAGGTATTTTGAGCCAAGATCAGGTGAGTTTTGTGTTTTCCTTGCTGTGTAGTCCTCATGAAAAAAATACTTTTTGCAGGCTTCTTTAAGTTGTGTCACTGTAGATATATAGAACTGTCCTAGTTTGAGGTAAAACAGAACCAATTTTCTGTTCACTAATTTTATTTTTCAGTTAAGCCTCTTCAAACTAACTGAACTCTCTGAAATTAACAGCATATTGTACAGACACTGTCCGCTTCCAGAGTGATAAGACCTGCTTGTTTCTAATTTATACCAAGGAATGGTATGCACAGAGGTTTTTGCTTATGCTTATTGCTATAACAACCAAGGTCAGACGACTTTGTTATTTGCCCTGTTGGAGGGTCAGAAGAAGAAAAGCATAGAGGGGTTGCACCTAAGGGGAGGAGCGGACAGGACAGGTGACCCAAAACTGACCAACAGGGTATTCCATCCCATCTGCCTCATGCTCAGTATAAAAGCTGAGGGATCAGAGTGTCAGCCCCTCTCTTCAAGGGCTGGCATCCAAGGAGGACTCTGTTTGTTCCTCTGCCTTTGATCCTGATCCGTGCGTTCCTGAATCCAGATCCAGACTCCAGTCCCTGTCAGTCGCTGAGTCCAGTCTGGGACTTTCCCAGTGCCTGCTGGTGATGTGATTGTCATCCTGGGAGCTTGATTTGGTTTTGTATATATTGTATATATTTCATTATTTTCTTTTTATTATTTTATTAATATTTCATTACAGTAGCTTAGGGTTTTTTTCTAAACTTGTAAGTCTCTTTCTCTCTCTCCCACCTCTCCTTGGACATAGAAGTGGGGGAGACCATCAGTCATTCATTTCAGTGGCCAGTCTGGCCCAAACCACGACAAGAACGAGACACCCAAGAAACTGTATTTCATATTCACAAGGCAGAACATACGGCAGGGCACTGTTCTTGTGTTACTTTCAAAACCCAGCATGTCTTAGCTCAATACGGATAGTAAAGAAAAGCAGTTTGTATTTTGATTTTCTTAATTAAAAGATTGATTGTTCCTATAATATCTTTCCCAGTGGCTAAATATCTGTAATGGAAGGACACAGAATATCTTGACTGCTTGTAAGCCTGAAATGTACCTCAAATGTTTGCTTAAATTCTGTTGTTTTTAAAGGTTTTTATTTATTAACCTCCTGATTGATACATGGCCAAATGCTTTAAATATAATTTTAGATTTAATTATATTTTACAAAGGAAAAGATTATCACTTCATTTTTAAATGTACATGTCACGAGATTTGCAAATCCTACCTTTCTACCAGACCTTCATATTGCGTGATATTGGGGTATCCAGCATCTGTTTTGATTATTGTTAGTAGAAACATGGAATAAGAGTTTGAATAAAATAAAATCAGTTCTGAAGTTTCACCCACCACTGAATAGTAACCACACGTACTAGCTAAAGGAAACCATGCAACAAAATGTAGAGGCAAATCACCTGCTCAGTGAAATCAATAACCCCTTGAAAATTGCAGCTGCTTCATTTGTTTTGTGCTCCAGCTTGTTTTTCAGTATTGTAGCATATTAGGACCTCACTGCTTGACCCTCCAAACATGGCACATTATATCTTGGAAACCTCAGGGAGTGCAAGACCTAAATCTAGCAGTAGTGAAGCACTGAACAATCTGTGCTGATTGCCAGAGAACTACCGTTCTCAAATACAGGTCGTGAACTAGCTTTCCCAGAGAAATCTTGCCAGGAGTGAATCATTTTACAAGAAGGCCAAACACAGAGTGGAGGAGACAATAAGATGACTTTAAAGAGGAGGTACTGATTTCACTGTGAGGTTTTAGGTAAGCTTGTCAAGGCGATTCGTAGCTTAAGGAAAAAGTAAATCAGAATTATGAATCTAATCTTTCTTCATTGGCTGAGAACTAATCGTATGTTTAGCTAAATCAAATAAATGGCACATTTAGTCAGTCTTTGGGTCTGTGGATAAATGTGGGTATAATAAATCTATCTTATCTAATTTGCATAGTTTACAAGGTAGGCATTTATGCTCCCAGCCGGAATTCAGATAAAGCTGATTAAATGACATGTTGGACCAGCCAACAGAGCCTGCTTCATGTCATATCCCTAGGCTTAAACAATTTACTGTATTGAGTTACGATACAGTTCCTTCCTCTATGATACTCCACATTAGTGGGTCTCAACAACTGAAAGAATTCCCTTCCTTTTCTTTTTTATCATTCGGTTTTAGGAACCAAACTCCACTGCAGTCATGTCACCTAAGAGCCTATATGTATTTGGAGAAATGTTGTCTGTACATGCACGTTTACTCGGGGTAGTTACTGGAGGATTTATAAGTGAGCAGAGGGGAAGTGTAAACTTCCCATTCACTTTCCAGCAATTATGGCAGTGCCATTGTTTAAATATCAGTATTTTGCCAGTGCAAGTATTCTACATAATTCTCAGGTCAAGACACAGAAATATTTTATTTCTAAAACTACCAGGGAAGGAAGCCTAATAGTGGGGTAGGCAAGTTGAAAGATGGAGAGCCTGCATCAGCATCTTTTCTTGTGCTTGTACAAGCACAAGAATATTGCATGTGAATTTACCTTTTCCTGCCATAAATAAGAAACAAATCCACTGAAATTGAAAGCATTGCATTTGTATAACTGAAGGAAATAAAATCTAGAGACCATAGACCATATCAAGCTCATTTCTCTGCTATGACAGCAAATATTTACATATCATCTCTTTTACAGGTCAAACCTGCTCCTGCAGTCTTTTCATTCCTTCTGTTCCTGTTAGAATGCTATCCTAAAGTTTCAGCTTAGTGGTGAAATATCTGCCAGATTCCACCTTAAATTTTATCCTGGTCAGTTTATATATATTTATGTCATGACATTTTTTGTTATTTCTGGTTTTCTTCCTGGAGAATTCCTAAGGAATTCAACTGTATGCACCCTTGATCTTCTTTTCCTAAGCTAGATAAATCAATTTCTTTTAATGTCCTTCAAAAAAATAAGTTGTCTATTTTCCCTATCATTCTAGTAGCCATACTTTCACTGCACTCCAGCCTGAATTAATTTTTCATTGGTACAGAAGAATGAGGACACGTCAGTCTCACCTGCTTCAGTTACAGTGGCCAAAACCACTGGAAAGCTGAAGCATGAAGAAAACCACAAGAGGTAATACCAAATTCAAAGGCAGATATCCACTCTGACCTCACAGGAGCTTACGAAAAACACCTGCTTTTACTGTTAGCTAAATCTGGAGCGTGGGTGTCAAGGATGTGCACAAGTCAACCCTCAAAAACTTTAAATTTCACCGGTAACTAATAACTAGGAGTAATAAGCATTAGAAACTGTTTGGAATAATTAAAAAATCCTCTACCCTGCTGTATCTGAAAACAATGTTATAAATTCTTTATCATGAAAAAGCATGCTTAAATATTTAATTATATTCTTCAGGCACTTATATATAAAGCTGTATGTTTTAATCCTGACATAGAACTTCCTATTAATGTGCTAATGATAAATGTTTCTATGTTTAACTAAGTTCTTTGAAATTCCTCTGAGCAACATCAGCTCTGCTCAGTAACATAATTGCAGTAATTGACAATAATGTAATAAAGTAATAAAATAATATAGTAATAAGATAATTGGCACGGATGTTCTGAATTACTAAGTTGATGCTCCTATCAGTAATTATTATTAACATTAATTTTCCATATACTCAAGGAATGTGAAATACACTGAAATATCAATTAGGTTATGAAGAACTGAAATTTAGACTAGTTTGACTGTAGTTAATTCAAGTATATATTATATATATTTTTATATATATACATAAATGTACTTGGAAATGCAAATACATGTTCAACTATTGAATAGTTCAATCTACATTTCAATGTAGGTATATACACACTCACACATATTTATTTTTTACAAAATGAAATGTTCCCATAGATATCCCTGGTATCAACATAATTCTCAGTTTGAGTAGATCTGTCAGAGACATTATTCTTCCTGTGTTTCCTTCTAACAATAAAAAGCAAAACTTGTGAGGTTAATTTACAATTAACTGCACTGCTGTAGTTACACAGGAATTCATTTCCTTAATATTGTTAGAGCTGTGAGGTACAGCTCAAGGAAATACCCGGGCTACCAGAAGAACACACAGCTTCACCTGACCTTCTTACAAAAGTGAAGAGGTAATTTAAGAAATATCCATCTCAGTAATATGTTTACTTACAATGAATAATATAAAATTTCTCATATTTTCTCTGAGGGAGAGGACAATGCCATTTTACATAAGAAAGGAGAATTAATTCCCATACCAGATTTCTTTTGCTGTATAAGGAAGCCATGTTATATAGTCATAGAAATCTACCAAAAAAAAAAAAAAAAAAAAAAAAGGCATAAAAGCCCTGGGCAGGAAGATGCAGCCTTCTTATGGATGTAGGACGACATTCTGGATATTCTGATGGTGTAAGGAAACTGTCCATTAGGAACCACAAGTTTCAAATCTGTGAAAAAGTAATGTCTGTGGAAAAGTGAACTTGGTTTTGGCTTGACCAGGGATGGTATGCTGCTAGTTTTTAATCAGGCACTCACAAATTATATTTGCAGATGTGTCTACTGCTTAGTCATTAAAATAACAGACAAGACAAGGAATGTTGGTGACTCTGACAAGGCAATTTCCACACTGTCATGTAGTTGCCAATTCTGTGCTATCCTATTAACATTGTATATATTTTATTTCAGTCTGTTGTGACCCAAGTCAGCTGATCCTCTGCCAGTCCTTTGAAGATATTTATGGTGACAATTTACAGATCTTTATGATGAAACTACAGAGTTTATAGATATCTGCATAGCTAAAATGTCGTGTCTTGAAATTTCTCTAAGTATCTCTTTTTTTCCCATCTCAAATCAGACCTCCTAGTTTTATTCCTGTCAAATTTGATCCAAGGCTCATTTTGTCAGTATTCTTCCTGAATACAATGGAATCATGAGATATTTGGTTTGACCCTCCAGAAAACTGTCTGAAAATAAGGCACCTCTTTAAAGTTAAGGTTCTAGGTTCCTGTTATTGACAACAGCATGCATCTAAGTAGAATTTACCCATCTACTACAGGCTGAGAAAATTAATGTTGGTAAAATTCACCTTCTGAAGATGTTTGTTTGTCTTGATTAACTAGCTAGACAGCCTGTTACCTTAAACTACTCTTACAGCTGTAAGTAAGTAGCTGAATCCCATCCTAGCTCTTAAAGCTTGGTGATACAAATTTTCTCTGCAGAAAAGCTAGAACTAAGTCAGAAAAAAAGAGGGAGTGAAAGAATCAAATAGAATAAAAAGGGGAGAAAGGGGAAAAAGAAAAACACGTGGTCCAAGGGACCCTCCAGTGACTACTGCCTGGAATGAGAATGAAGAGATAAAATCAGGCAATGGTATACTCAAAACTGGAGTGAATGCAGCATGACCTAGAGGAAGGGTCCTCTTTTGAAAAACAAGAAAGAAAATAAGGAGTACAGTAAAAAGTGACTGAAAGGAAGACAGTCAAATTCTTGTGAGACAGAATGAGTGGGAGATAAAGAGGTTAATAGAAATTGCCTGTGCAGAAATGGTTTTTCCGGAGATGGAGTATGAAAGAAATTGATATCATCCTGTTTAACTCATATAGGATTAATTTTTCTTAATCTTTGTACTACTAATTCTTAGTCTGACGTATAGTACTACAGGATCAGATTAATCTCATCCAGTCTTATCCATCTAAAATGTAGACATCTAGTTTAAGCAAGTACCATCTATCATGGTGGTGTGGGGAACTCCATAGAGTGATCTATCCTGGTTTTGTTCAGATAATCTCTGGTAAAATTCTTCCTATTCCTTATGGAGAGATTTCAGACCCACATCATACTTCTTGGAGAATAAGTAGCAAACAAAAAATAATCATCGCCTATTCTAGACTATATGTAGATTTGTGATATTGTACCTTCTAACGTTGAGGTGATGTAATTCATTTGTAAAAAATAAGCAAAAACTGCTGGAAAAAAACCTGATTTATGAAATTCCTTATTTAGGCACATATCAAACACCAAGTCTTTTCAAACAAAAATATGTCAGTGTTTTTTCACATCTAGAAAACTCTTGCCATCTTTTTTTCCAAACTGGACATTTTATATACACTTGTGTCTTCATGTCTTTTGTAGTCTGACTGCACGGTCACACTCAGAGCAGACCAGCTACACCGCAGATTAGATCCAGAGATGTCCATATAATAAGAACCAATTTGTAGAAATTACAGTTCAAACAATTTACAATGAGGACAGAAAAGACAGAAAGAGAGAAGAATAAGAAAGTCTGTGTGTTCCCACTGTTACAGTTAAGGAACAGAGGGACTAATTCTGTCTACATCTTGCAGTACAGTGCTCTGTCCATGACAAGTTAGTTAAAAGTTACAAACTAGCTGAAGAGGAAGGATGCTACTTAAACGTAAATGAGGAGCAGAGGAGAAATGAGGAAGAAAGATGTGTAGTGATGTGACTGCTACTGGAAAAGTGGTACAGGATAATGCGGCATATGGAGAATGGCCTTAATCATGGTTAAATTCATTGCTGGATGCATCCACCTAAAACGAAGTACTGCTTGTGCAGAGGTGTTAGCTAATACAGCTATACAGTGCAACACTGTGTTACAGCTAATTAGCAATGTGTCCCTAACATCTATGTCACTTTTGATTTTCAAGTTAGCTCAGTTATGACTTGGTACTGCTTAGTGCGCATGTACCCGAAGTGACTCTTTCAAGATCATATCAGAAGCCTGTGGCAGAGATTATAGCTGATCCCACTTCTGCACCTCAGTGTGATCCCTCAATCATAAAACCTTTGTGATCTCTCAAAGGTGCTGGCATATTAAGATCCCAGTCAAACTCCAGAATGACTTTCCTTTTTTAATGACTACACAGAAAATACAGTCTACCTTTAGCACAGAACTCTTTATAAGCTCTTTTCACACAGGAAAAGCATTATTTTAGTTATTCATGCAAGCATAAATTCAGGAATGTCTATTTAGATGAATTTTTTTCCAAATTAGTGACCAAAACCATTAAAAAAACACTAAATTTTTCTGAATTTCTTTGTTGATATTAGCCACTTCAGTTTACCAGCAGCCTTCCTCATCAATGTGAATTTAAATAAGTTAAGTTCACAATTTTCAGTTTTTACTTACTTTTTAAAAAGAAACAATAAATTATCTGTTGTTCAGTTTTCTTCCTTTTTAGTACTTTTTTATCTATTTAATATTGGAAAACCTCAACTACATTTTTAGTATACAGGAGCTTGACTTTTTCACATAATTAAAAACATAACTGCTATTAATTTACTTGCATAAACCATTTTCTACAATGACATACAGGTATAATTATTAATATTAATTTTTGTAAAGACTCTCTAGTTTCTCTGGTAAATGTCAGACTATATCTGATAACTCTCCATTTTTTCTCTTCTTTCTTATCTGTTCCTTCTTTCTCAAACACCATTCTCATCAAAGTAAAACCTGGACATGGAAATCAACTATATTGAATTTCTTAATCTTATTAAAGCCATGATATGGTAAATAATTTTATGAAAGATAACATTGGCTAAGTCTTTATTTGGCAGACTCTCAAATTGCTCAACAGAGGACCGTCTATCAACATTGGAACAGCTTAGGCAGAAAACAACTAAAATAAATTTGAGAACAGTCAGAATAGATATTGAAGACTGAGTAATACACTGCAAACATCTAATGCTAATGGAAAAGTTTTGAAATGGCTGTTTTTCTGTTCACAAGTTCAGATAAAACATTTTAACTGTCTATGATCTGATTAGTAAATTGATTTTAAAATGTCTTTCATTTTCTTGTTTTGATTTTTCCACTACTAATTTGCCAACATTTATCAATTACATGATGTAGAAAGCCTAAAAATAGCTGTGAACAGCGGTTGTGTAACTATACTATATATTTATGTATATATAAATTTACACATGCCTGCATATGTAAACCAATATGATCATTTTTAAAACCATCTTCCAGGTAGAAGATGCACAAATATCATCTTAACCTATTTAATGTAATACTAAATTATATTTAAGCAACTTACTGAGTAACTTAGTGTGAGGTCAGAGCAGCATAAAAAAAGCAGAAGTTGGGGATTTTTTTTCTTTCTCTAACACCAAAGGAAATGAATGAGACATAGAGGGGCATCTTCATACTCAGTAAAATAATTAGTGTAGCATGCTGCAAGAAAACTTGAAGGGACAAGTCACTGACTGTCCAGTATTATTCTCCCTAGTGAGATTGCAGAGAGTGTCAGAGTGGTTTATAGGGTTGACCCACTGGGGCTACTCAGTAAAACTGCAACTGGGTGGGAACAGGAGAATGGACTAAAATACCTCGTCTTCCTCAGCAACCACAATCTACCATCTATCCTAACCTCCTACATAGTCAGCTCATACAGATTTATTTTCTCAGCAGATAAAGAGAATGCTATTACTCTAGTGCATCCAGTGGTGCCTCTAACACTGTTTAACTGTGAAGGATCATAGCGTGACATATTGCTGTGAACTTGCATGTATGCACAAGTGAGTTTGATGCAATGGTAGTTTAAAAGAACAATAGCATACATAAGAAGTTCATTATCAGTTGTGATGGGTTAACTTTGGCTGGATGCCAGGTGACCACTAAGCTGCTCTATCACCCTCCTCCTCAGCAGGACATGGGGGGAGAAAAGATGGGAAAAAACTCGTGGGTCAAGATAAAGGCAGTTTAATAAAGCAAAAATAAAGGCTTCACATGGAAGCAAAGGAAAACAAAAGTTGTATTCTCTAATCCCCATCAACAGGCAATGTCCAGCCACTTCCCGGGAAGCAGGCCTTCAGTATGCATAGCAGTTGCTCCAGAAGACAAATGTAATAATGAATGCCTCCCTCTCCTCCTCCTTTCTCTTAGCTTTTATTGCTGAGCAGATGTCATATGGTATGGTATATCCCTTTGGTCAGTTTGGATCAGTTGTCCTGGTTATGTCCCCTCCCAAGAGCTTGCCCACCCCCAGACTACTGACCTTTGGGGGGGGTGGGGGTGGGGGAGGAATGTTGGAGAGATGTCCTTGATGCTGTGTGAGCACTGCTCAGCAGTAGCCAAAAAAGTCTGTTGGTAACACACCTTTGTAGCTACCAATACAAAGCACAGCACTATGAGGGTTGCTATGGGGAAAATTAACTCCATCTCAGCCAGACTCAATACAATCTCTACCCCTTATTCCATGCTATTTGCATCAAGCTCAGGTCCCACATAATTAAATACATATATGTATCTTCTAACCATCCCATTGTATTTAATTTTACTGAAATCCCTTTTTACCAACACTTACAACTTGTAGTACATACTTAAACCATCTTTATACCCAACACACAGATTTATATATTCTTATTAACTACTATCCCCTGTCCTTTAACAGATAGATACTATTCTCCCATTCCATGCGCTTCCTCCACTCCTCCAGATGTTCATAAGAACAGGCTATGGCTTGGGCCCCATCTGTGAAGATATGTGCTTAGCACAGGAGAAGCAGCGTGTTCTATTGTTGGGCACCAACACCAGCTTGGTTTGGGTCATTGTTGCACTCACCCAGTTCCTGTGAAGCTCACTCTTCGTCAGTTCAGGTTGTTCCTGCTACATTACTTCCTACAACATACAACTCACATCACAGATTATTTTTCCCCAATTGTTAAATCTCCTTGAGGCACACACTGGGTCTCCTCATCCTTCTGCATTAATCACCAAGTACACCCAGGTCCTTGAGCAAAACCAATCCCATGAATGGGTTTACCTTTTCCCATGGGAGGAGCAATCCACACCGACTTCCCCAGCCACTTCTCTGTGTGCATTACAGGGACCTTATCTCCTCCCACAGTATGTGGGGGTTTTGTTTGGTCAGTACTAGGATGGTTAGCAGATCCTCTATTGTTAACCAGCCAAATGGCTTCTGCTCAATTTATATCCCAGTGCTTCCACGCCTTACAGCCCAATGCTGCCGACATAGTCTTTAACAGTCAGTCATATCTCTCAGTCTTTCCAGAGGCTTGTGGGTGATAGGGGGTGCGATACACCCACTCAATGCTGTGTTTCTTGGCCCAGGAGTTTATGAGATTATTTTGGAAATCAGTCCCATTGTCTGATTCAGTTCTTTCTGGGGTACCATGTCACCACAAAATTTGCTTTTCAAGGCCTAAGATGGTGTTTTGAGCAGTGGCATGGGTGTATTTCTAGCCAACCAGTAGTTGATTCTGCCCTGGTGAGTATGTAGCTCCTGCCTTGGTATTTGTGGCAGTGGTTTGATATAATCAAATTGCCAGGCCTCGCCCTATCGAAAACCCAGCCACCACCCTGTATTCCAGGGATTTAGTCATGTGGCTCACTTGATTGCAGAACATGTTTCACATTCATGAGTGACCTGTGTGATGGCCTCCATGGTCAGGTCCACCCCTCAAATACAAGCCCATCTGTATGTTGCATCCCTCCCTAGATGTCTGGATGTTTTGTGGGCCCATCAAGCTACAAACAGCTCACCCTTACGCTCCCAGTCCAGGTCCACCTGAGCTGCTTCAATTTTGACAGCCTTGTCTACCCGTTCATTGTTTTGATGTTCTTGAGTGACGTGGCTATTGGGCATGTAAGCATCTACATGACATACATGTAAAGTGATGTTTTATACCCAGGCAATGATGTCCTGTCACAATACAGCAGCCCAGATGGGTTTACTGCTGTGCTTCCAATTGGTCTTCCACTGCTGTAGCTACCCCTATAGGACATTAGCCACCATCCAGGACTCAATATAGAGATAGAGAGCTGGCCACTTTTCTCGTTCCGCAAGCTCTAAGGCTCATTGGATGGCTTTCCTTTCTGCAAACAGACTTGACTCACCTTCTCCTTCAGTGGCTTCAACAGCTTGCCATGTGGGACTCCACACAGCAGCTTTCCACTTCGATGGCTTCCTACAACACAACAGGATCCATCAATAAGCAAAGCATGATGTCTTTCAACTTCTGATAACCCATTATATGGTGGTGCCTCTTGGGCACCAGCCAGCTCCTCAAGCAATGCTCCAAAATCTCTGCCTTCTGTCCGGTCTATGATCTTTTTCAGGATTCCTGGGAGGTTGTGTTTCCTCAGTTGAGCTCATTACATGATCAACATTACCCACTTAATCTATGTAGTGCTTGTTGCATGATGCCTAGTGGGGGTGTTTCCTTTGAATATCCAGTGTAGCATGGACAATCACGGTGTCAAGAGGAAATATGCTTCTGTATCAACAACTCCTGAAGTGGGTTGAACCCCCTCATACACTGTTAGTATCTCTTTTTCAGTCGGGGTGTAGTGGGCTTCTGTTCCTCAATACCCCTGGCTCCAAAATCCTAATGGTCGACCTCAGGGTTCTCCTCATGTTTTCTGCCAGAGGCTCCAGGTGAAAGCATGCTCCCCAGCTGCAGTATAGAGTACATTTTGCACAGCTGGTCCTATCTGGACAGGCCCAAGAGCTACCACACAATCTCCCTCCTGTTTGATCTGCTCAAAGTCTTGTTGTTGTTCAAGGCTCCACTCAAAATAATTCTTCTTTTGGGTTACTCGATAGAGAGGGCTCACAAGCTGACTATAACCTGGAATATGCATTCTCCAGAATCCCATATGGCCTAGGAAAGTTCGTGTTTCTTTCATGAAGGCTGGTGGCGACATAGTTGCAATCTTGTTGATCACATCCATAGGGACATGACAGCGCCCATCCTGCCATTTTATTCCCCAGAACTGAATCTCCTGTGCAGGTCCCTTGATCTTCCTTATTTTTATGGTGAAAGGAGCTTTCAGAAGAATCTGAATTACCCTTTTTTAGCTTCTCAAACACTTCTTCTGCCTTGTTGCGCCACACGATGATGTCATCGATGTATTGTAGATTTTCAGGGACACCACCCTTTTCCACTGCAGTTTGGATTAGCCCATGATAAATGGTAGGAATGTGCTTCCACCCCTGGGCCAGTCGATTCCAGGTGTATTGGAGACCCCTCTACATGAAAGCAAACTGTGGCCTGCATCATGCTGCCAAAGGAATTGAAAAAAATACATTGGCAATGTCAATTGTAGCATACCATTTGGCTGCCTTTGACTCCAATTCATATCGGAGCCCTAACATGGATGGTACAGCTGCACTCAGTGGTGGCATGCCTTCATTCAGACCATGATTGTCTACAGCTAAGTCAAACTTAAACTGAAATGATAGATGTACAAAAAGAAATAAAAGTAACCTGAGTAAACATTTAGTAATATCTTCTCCCTCAAACCATCACAATTTCATTCATGGAACATTTTCATATTGTTTACAAACATTGGACCAGAAGTTAGTATGAAATTCAACAGAATAAATAAAAGTAAAACTATATTTGGCATATTTTCTCTTAAAAAATGTGTTCTGCTTTCCTGTAAGTAATTCAATTTGTATTCTATTCAGAGCAGGGATGCAAAACGAATATAAAGGACAATGTAGGTCATTATTTTAAAAAAAATTAGTGATCCCTTTGGCTTTACCCTCTCGTCATCCTCATTATCTCATTGGATTACACTACAGGCTCCCAATGAATTAATATTATGAAAATTTTATCCCATAACCTTTCTTAAATATCAAGTGATTCTACAAAATCTCTTAATATTATAACTGCTCTTTTCACATCTCTATAAGAAATGGTAGATTCAAAAGTTTAATTCAGTTAACTTTTGAGAAAAATATGATTTTCTTAATTTCCAGTTTCTCATCCAAAAATAGTTATTGAGAAACTTATGCTGATTTCCTACCCTAATGATATGTAAGAGCATAATATTTGACATAGGTCAGTAAGCTTCCTTTATAAGAACCATCTATGAGGCATCAAGCACATTTTGACACAATATAAATGACAGAACAATGTTTTCTTTGCTAATGTCATATTAGTCATTTTAGTCTTCGGCAAGTTAATCACTTAGTGCTAATACAGTACTTCCTTCTCCCTACCAGCTGTGATCTTATGGTCTTTTTTCTGTGTATTAGCCCTCCCACACATTATTGCTAGTGTTAATTCTTCTTGTAAATTTTTTTCTACCCTGTAATTGTCAGGAAACTTAGAATTAGATGCTGGTATATTAAGAATTCATTTACTGACCTAAAGGAATCATCTAGTTTATCATTCAACATACAGAAAACAAGTATGTTGTGAAAGAGTACTACAGTGGAACTGAAGTTCCCCTAAAAAAATAGTGCCATTTGCCCTGAAGGGAACAAATGTTACGTATAAGGAATTTCTATAAAATGTGAGTAAGAGATGAATAAGACATATGACTATATATGAGTAAGAGATTTGTAAGATTTATATGCAAATAAAAGTTACATTTAAGAAATCATGAAAATTTACCTGAACTGTGCTTTTTGGCCTTTCCACTATGTGGGTAGGAAATATCTTTAATACATATAAGAAATCAGTAAGGTTCTGTGTTTGTCTTGAGTATGAGCAGAAAAGTACGTAGGTTTAACATCTGTTTTTTCTTCTTATGTATAAGTCACAGAATCACGGAATTTTCAGAGTTGGAAGGGACCTCTGGAGATTATCTAGTACAACTCCCCTGCTGACGCAGGAATGCCTACAGCACATTACTCAGGACTGCATCCAGGTGGGTCTTCAAAATCTCTAGAGAAGGGGACTCCACAACTTCCCTGGGCAGCCTGTGCCAGTGCTCTGTCACCCTCAATGTAAAGAAGTTTTTTCTGAGGTTTGAATGGAACTTCCTATGTTCCAGCTTGTGCCCGTTGCCCCTCATCCTGTCACTGGGAACCACTGAAAAGAGTCTGTCTCCGTCCTCCTTCAACCCACCCTTTAGATACTTCTAAGCAAGAATAAGGTCTCCCCTCAGCCTTTTCTTACCCAGGCTCAAGAGTCCCAGCTCTCTCAGCCTTTCCTCATCAGGGAGGTGCTCCAATCCCCCAGTCATCTTTGTTGCCCTATGCTGGACTCTCTCCAGTAGTTCCCTGTCCCGCTTGAGCTGGGGAGCCCAGAACTGGACACAGTATGCCAGTTGTGGCCTCACCAGTGCTGAGCAGAGGGGTAGAATGACCTCCCTCGACCTACTGGCCACACTCTTCCCTATGCAGCCCAGGATTCCATTGGCCTTCCTGGTGACAAGGGCACATTGCTGGCTCATGGAGAATTTACTCTCTACCAGGAGCCCCAGATCCTTCTCCTCAGAACTGCTTTCCAGCAGGTCCACCCCTAACCTATATTGGTGCCTAGCATTCTTCCTCCCCAGATGCAGGACCCTACACTTGCTCTTGTTGAACCTCATGAGGTTCTTCTCTGCTCAGCACTCCAGCTTGTCCAGGTCACGCTGGATGGCAGCACGGCCCTCTGGAGTGTCAGCCACCCCTCCCAGTTTGATAGCATCAGCGAACTTGCTGAGGATACACTCTGTCCCCTCATCCAGGTCATTGATGAATATATTGAACAAGATTGGACTGAGTATTTACCCCTGGGGGACACCACTGGTTGCAGGCCTCCAACTTGACACTGCTCCATTAATCACAACCCTCTGCGTTCTGTCACACAGCCAGCTCTCACTGTCTCCTCATCTAGCCCACACTTCCTCAGCTTCCTAATGAGGATGTTACGGGAGACAGTGTCAAATACTTTTCTGAAGTCAAGGTAGATGATGTCTACTGCTCTCCCCTCATCCAGCCAACCAGTTATAACATCATAGAAGGCTATCAGATTGGTCAAGCATGATTTACCCTTGGTAAATCTGTGTTGATCACTTCCAATAACTTCCTGTTCTTCAACATGTTTGGAGATGACATCCAGAACAAGTTGCTCCATTACCTTCCCAGGGACAAAGGTGAGATTAACAGGCCTGTAGTTCCCTGGGTCCTCCTTCTTGCTCTTTTTGAAGATTGGAGCGATGTTGCCCTTCTTCCAGTCCTCAGGCACCTCTCCTGTTCCCCATGACCTTCCAAAGATGATGGAGAGTGGTCTAGCAATAACATCTGCCAGCTCGCTCAGCACTCGCAGGTGCATCCTGTCAGGGCCCATGGACTTATGGATGTCCAGCTTGGCCAATTGGTCTCTAACCCAGTCCTCCTCAACTGAGGGAAAATCTTCCTCTTTCCAGACCTTCCCCCTTGCCTCCAGGGTCTGGGATTCATGAGGGAAACTCCAGTCTCTGTCTTTGGCCAGTCAATTAGACAGTCTGAATTTCTCTAGAAACTCAATTATTCTATTGGTCAATGAGTTTTGTCCTATTCAGTCTGGTTACTTCGATGCTGGAAGCTCTCCTCTCAGGTAAGCTAATTTTTCACTTCTAAGCAACCTGTATTTTAATGTCCTAAGAAAATTCTGTTCCTAGTTTGAGTCAACTTTCCTACCATAACACTGAAAATATTTTTCAATATATTCAATGGATTATTGAATATTCATATGTCATATGAATATATACATACATCATTCCTATATAAATGTAACATGCAGTGTCAGCATCGGACAGGATTCTGTTGCCTTACTTCCTTTTGTCTTCCCTTTCTCTACCTTTATTCTTCACTAAAAACTTAGAGATTAGCATAAGAACAATGATCTGGTTTGTATAAGAATGAAACAAAAGCTATCTGTAAGGTACAATGCTTCTTTTTATTTAAAATTACACTATCAAAAAAGAAATCTTCAAAACGTGATTAATGTAAATCAACAAATGATTCACCCGTTCCTTCTCTTAAGAAAAGGAAAAAATACTGAAACTTTTAGTAAAGGACAAGTTCCCCATAGCTTTTCTATATAGCTTACAGTCGTATAGCTCCAGAAAACACACAAAGAAACATGATTACCAAGCAGAAAAAAATCTATATTTTTGTTGGTCCTGTCTCCAAGACTGAGAATCTCTAAATGGCAATTAACACTAAATCTTATCAAATCCTTAACATGGTAGGCTACTTGGTCAGTAGCTGAGGGGAGCTGCTCTGAAGTGGGACCAATCCGCAGTGGAGTGGCAGATCTCGACGCACAGGTGGTTTTCCTGAGATAAGGAAATGCCGGGACAGCGGAGAAACCTGCCAGTAGCCGGCAGCTCTCATGTGAGGCACTTACGAGTCCTGGGCATTGCCAGAGCACCTGCGACCTTCCGCACACCTATAAAAAGCAGTCTGGGGAGCACAAGCGACCAGGAACACTGCCAACAGAGCAGGCAAACAGGGCATGGCTCCTCAGCCAGGGCGTGGTGTGGCAGTTTGCGCAGCAGTTTGCGCGGAAGGGCATGCAGGAAGGGCATAGTCACCCTACTAGCTCAAGGCGTGAGTTCAATTGGTGGTCATCACTCTCTCAGAAGCAGCTTAGCTATGATATCCACCTGGTGGAAAGTCATGTCCTCTGCACTCAGCAGAATGGAGGTGGCAACCCAAACAGAGCTCCCACAAAAACATGTAGCCACCCAGGACTCAGGCCACAGGGGATGACAGAGCCTTCTGCTAGTGACAGACAGCAGTAGTGAGAACAGCTGTGTGAGGTTTGACCAGGTGGACGATCTGCTCAGCCTGGTGGCAGAGCTATGGGAGGGAGTAGAAAGGTTAAGGAGCATCAGGGAGTCTGAGAAAGAGATAGACTGGTGGAACCACGCTCTGCCCTCCTGAAACAGAAATCGGAACAGCCATCAGAAAAAAACCAATATCAAGGGGATCCTGTATCCTCTCCCACAACAGACTAAAGGCAGTAGCTTAAAGGAAAGGAGTGAAGGGTGGCAAGTCCACACTCAGGGTGGCAGGCAAAGCCCCACTCCGCCTTCCCAGGTGCCTCTGTACAACAAGTACGAGGCTCTGGATGTGGAAGGTCAGTCAATGGATGATGTGGATGGCGGTGCATCTTCACCAGATGTGCTGCCAAGGGCAGAAAGGCCTACACACCGTATCATGACCACCTCCACAAGGAAGACAAGACAGGCTATAGTTCTAGGGAACTCTATTCTGAGGGGAACAGAGGGCCCAATATGACCAACAGACCCTCCTCTTAGGGAAGTCTGCTGCCTCCTTGGGGCCCAGCTAAGGACATCACTAGGAAACTTCCTAGCCTGGTACGGCCCTCAGACTATTACACGTTACTGTTCCTCCATGTGGGTGGCAATGAAGCCACAACATGTATTCCAAGGGAGATAAAAATCTATTATTTTTCTATTACATGTGGCTCCATGGCTGGTGTCACTGATGCAATTTTGGTTTTTTTGAGAGTGGGATGGCCTACATAGCACCAGTCTTGTTGGTGTCAGATGGGATTCACCTTTCTGAAAGGGGAAAGAGGGTCTTTGCTCAGAAGCTAGTGGAGCTCATTGACACAGCTTTAAACTAGGCTTGACAAGGGAGGGGGATAATATCAGGCTTGCCTGTGACAAGCTGTGGGATGACGCGTCAAGGTTAGAGGGATGGAGTGCTTGTAAGGGGCATCAGCTTCTTGCTCTGAGGTGTGCTGGCTACACTGCAGCAAGCTTGAAGTCTTATGGAGATAAGATAGGGGCTCCTGAGGTGATAGGGGCTCCTGAGGTAGTAGGAGCCAAGAAGGAAACACCAGTGAAATACCTCAAAGGAATTAAGGGGTGATCCTATAGAAAGGTGACATGGCCGACAGCCCAGCTGAAGTGCCTCTACACCAATGCACGCAGCCGAGGCAACGAACAGGAGTTGGAAGCCACTGCGCTGCTAGAAAGCTATGACCTAGTTGACATTACTGAAACTTGGAGGGAGGAATCCCATGACTGGAGTGCGACTGTTGCTGGCTACAGGCTGTTCAGAAGGGACAGGCAAGGAAGGAGGGGCGGAGGAAATGGATAGAGTGTGAAGAGCTGTGTCTGAAGAATACCTATGAGGAGGTTGAAAGATAATGGGTAAGAATTATTTTTCTTGTTTATTGCCATGTGCTATGTATTTGCTATGCATATAACAATTTAGGCAAATAAAATGATTTAGGCAAGGACAACACAGGCAAGTAAAGAAATAATCAACCTACGAATAATCAATAATCAACCTTATGTATTTAAGAAAGTTAAGTATGTGTTTATAGTTCCACATTTTTTCACAAAGATCTAAAATATATTTTTTCTTACTACATTGCACTAAACATCAAAGGTAAAGATCATTTTTTCAGAACCATAGAATCTCTTGACTTCAGCAGATTTAGTTCAATAAAGTTTTAGAAATAGATAAGAGGTGAGGAAGATGAAAGCATTTGAATGAACCAGTGAAAAGGGATGCTTCAAACTGAGGAAAACTGTTATTAGATTAACTCCTCTGATTGGAAAAGAAAACCGGACAAATCTTCATGCACACCAAGCCCTCTCTCTAGGTAGTGTGAACAAAATACTGTGCCAGAACACTTACCTGATAAGAGCATATTCTTTGTTTGAGTAGCTTTTGTATAAGCCAGACATAAATTTAAAAGTTTTTTCACACCACTTTTGGTAGGATCACTTGTCTATTTGTTGTGATATGTCTTTGATTCCCTTTTTTTTCCCTCATACTTTTCTAACATCTTTGTTACTTATCCATAACACATTGTAAAGATCAATTATTTGGCTGAATTTTTTACTATGGTTTAAAACTATCACTTTTTTTTTTTTTTGCAAAGTTAGTTTTGAGCTGCACTCTGCTATCTATGGCTTCTGTTTTGCTGAACTCTGTGTTATTACATTGTGAAACAAATAAGGAAATTGATTGATTTAGGCTGAGAAAAGAAATGTAGAGCTGTAGTTCAGCTAGATCATCTGTAGGTAGGAAGAAATGACAAACCTTGTTCTTTGGAAATACATTAAAAATATTTTTGTTGGTCAATGGTTATTTAATTTTAGGTAAATAAAGAAAATAATAAAGGCTGGACATCATTCTACAGGATGCTTAAGAACACCAAAGTAAGAGGAAGAAGCTCAGATTTAGAGATTCTGTTCTTGTCCAGTTCTTATACTTCCTCTCTGAGATGAATAAGTTGTCAGAGGAACTAAGACACTCCCTAAATTCTGGGAATTAACAGCTTTCAGAAAGAAAAATAATTAAATGGACTAAGAACAGGAGGATGGTGAAAAAGGATTGGCTTGATGAAAAAAAGAGATGATGGTGCTAACGAGGATAGTTTGTACAGATCAGTAGCACAGCTTTTTAGTAAGAAATCAAGAGAGAGAACTCTAACCAATATGAATAGTAAAAATATGACAGATCAAAGTGAACGACTAATTCTTGTGACAAGGATGGGATTAGAAGATTGCACACACCTACAGTTTAACCCTTCTGACATGTATATAAATCAGACACTCTGGGGGGTCCTACAGAACGAGTAGAAAGTTACTCCAATTCTTGGTGATCTGAGAGAAAGTGTTAAGTGCTTTGTCCTCATGTTTTGAGCTGTCTTCAGAAATATTTCAAGATCTCAGTGAACTTTATCAGCATTTACAGCAAATGAAGAATTTAGTTCACAGAATTTTCCCTTGGGGCATGAAAATCAATACTGCCTAGCTTGATTAGATTTGGATTTTAATTAACCTTTTGACTTGTAAGTTACTAGATTTGGAATGAATCCTTATCACACTTTGTATATATTACTAGGATTAATATTTTTATTGCTGTTTATTTGTGATGCAGTAATGCCTAAAATTGCACTACATTTGCCTCACAGTACTAGGCAGTCTCCTAAAAAGAAAAAAAAAGACTCCTGTCTGAAAGAATTTGTAAATTTAATAACGGCAATGTGCTTCCAGCAGTTGTTAGAGTGATACAATATGCATAAAGTGGGATGCAAGAAAGTGTGGTTATGTCTTTTTCTTTTTTTTTTTTTCCCCCAAGAAGTATCATAGAATCATAGACTCATAGAGTGGTTTAGATTGGAAGGGACTTTAAAGATCACCTAATTCCAACCCCTCTGCCATGGGCAGGGACACTTCCCACTAGACCAGGCTGCTCAAAGTGCCATCCAACCTGGTCTTAAACAATACCAGGGATGGTGCCTCCACAGCTACCCTGGGCAACCTGTTCCAGTGCCTTACCACCCTCATAGTGAAAAAGTTCTTCCTAATATCTAATCTAAATCTCTCCTCTTCCAGTTTGAAACCATTATCCCTTGTCCTTCTCCAGCTTTCTTGTAGGCGCCCTTCAGATACTGGAAAACTGCTATAAGGTCTCCCCAGAGTCTTCTCTTCTCCAGGCTGAACAACCCCAACTGTCTCAGCCTGTCGTCATGGGAGAGGTGTTCCAGCCCTCTGATCATCTTGGTGGCCCTCCTCTGGACCTCCTCCAACAGGTCCATGTCCTTCTTGTGCTGAGGACTCCGGAGCCGGATGCAGTACTCCAGGTGGGGTATCATGAGAGCAGAGTAGTGTGGCAGAATCACCTCCCTCGACCTGCTAGCCACCCATCTTTTGATGCAGCCCAAGATACAGTTGGCCTTCTGGGTGGGCAGTGCAAGTATTCCACACTAGTGACTAGCATTAAATGTAAGAAATTGCTTCAATCTACCTCGCAGGGAAAAGAGATTGAAATTTGAAAGATTCAGTTTTGTTCAAAGTCAACTAGAGATTGGTTTTAACTTGTAATATTCAATCAACTAATCCAAGAAACATGAAAAGATTGTCACTAGTATTTTGTACTTATTGTTGAAGATCAGTTCCTGGAAATCAGTCTCAAACAACCAAATTTTGCTTAAGTACTGAACTGAGTACAAAAGGAAGGAATGACAAGGAGATCCATATAGCTTCTTCCTATGCCAGTCTTTCAGACAAGGTGAACCTTGAACCATGAACCTATCACTACTGCCAAATTTTATGAGTACTTCTTTAGCCTTCATGTTAGTCTTCAGCCATGTTACAGTAACAGCCAACTTGAATAAACTTCATGTGGTTTATCCTAAATCTGAATTGTCTCAAAAGTTCATATACTCAATTTAATCATCCATGGACTGGGAAACAACACTTTAGGTTTATTCATTAGACAGAAAGATTATACTAAATAAACCCTAAAACCCTTCATAATTCAAGTCTTCTTGCTGCTTGAGAATGAATAAAGGAAAAATGATCAAAAATTTTTGTTTCTTCATTGATTTTACTGAAAATAATAAAAGCCTTTCAACCCTATATAAAATTATAGGTGTGGAGATGTTCAAGACAAATCATCAAGCACGCAGATAAAGCATTTATTCTGCCCGACATGCATCACTACCAGCAATAATTTAGGGCAGCCCAGAGGTCACACTCAGAGAATCTGTAAGTAGCTGAATAAGAACTATTAATCACATAGGAGTGTATTTGTTGACTAATGGCTTCTTCACTTTTTCTCCCTATATCTGGTTTCAAGTACCTTTCACTCATTCAAATAAATTGTGAGGATATACTAATAAATTATGTGGCATGTACAATTGCAGTGTGACTATAATAACAGCTGTCTATCTTTAAAAAAGGAGATGGTATTGGGAGTAGAATGGGGACTAGTAATCAGATACAGAACCTTTATTAATGTTTACATACTCTTAGCTAGGTCTATATTACAATGAAGTAACAGTAAGAATGGAAGCAAGTTTCATTTACAGAGTTTATAATCTAAGAACAAGATACCAAGGTAAATAAAGGAAGTTAATGGATAGGCATAGGTAGGCACAGAGAACAGAAAATACTAAAGAAAATATACAAAACTACTTCAGGTACTGGATGTGGCGGACATCTGAAATAAATCTGAAATTAAATAGGTAGAAAACAGCTTCATTTTTATTCCAAATGTTTGTGAAAACATCTCTTAAGATATGAAGATGACAGAATACATTTGGTAGAATAAAGACATGTATTTCAAAAATTCTACATAACTTAGCTTTCTAAATATAGAATTTTAGAGTGATCTCTTCAAAACAATATCTGATATACCTTTTAGATAAAAGTCTGTTTCTTAATCTTCCAGGATTCAGGTCAACAAAGGTTAGGTTAACAGTAAATTAAAGTTCCATCAACTGTGACCTTATGCTGAGATTTCTGTGGAAAGTTCTATGATCATGGCACTGTTCATTTACAACTCCACAAATATCACTGCAATTGTCAGTTTTATATAATGAAAGTTCTGTGATAGAGACTAGATTACAGTGCTTACAGCAATACTGGCATTACAAGTTTATTTTCTTTTCTATCTGCCAGCGTAATTTTTACTTGTGGTGACTAAACAGTGGTACAATGTTCTGATAAAAAAGCATGAGATGCTTCTTTTCTTCAAGCAAGCTTAAACAAGTTAAAGCAACTGATGTGGCTATATTACATATATGGACAGATTTGGCAGCAACTACAAAATTCTGAACAATTTTCATGATACAAACTAGTAACTTTTAGTCACCTCCTTCAGGATATTGTCTGAAATCAAATTGGTCTGGAAGTACAGTAGCATAGTTCTATTGCCCATAACACTTTATCATCCTGGCTGCAGACAATAAAGGATGATCCAATATGCTGCAACTGACATAAGGAGTTTTCTGGTTGACAGCTAGTCCAAATGTCAGTTGAAATGATACACTTTCTCTTGTATTGTAAACTGTAAAACAGTTTCAGTTTCACGCACACAATGTGGTTTAGATTTGTGGCTTGCTAATGTTTGAAAAATATGCTTACAATGGTATAGTGTGATGTATTGTGGTTTCAGATGCTACATAACCTTAGTTACCCCTACATGTTCTTCTGTCATGTATGGCAATAAATCAAAAGGCAGTGTCCCTGTAAGCTTATTCTCTTTCCCAAAATAACCTTATTCTTGCTCTTATATCATCCACGGCCTCTCATCTTACTCCTCTTACTTTCCTCCTCCTCCTCCTCCTCTTCTCTCCTACCTGACACTACACTGCAGTTACTTTTAACTTTTTTCTCTTCTGTTCTTCTGAATCATGCAGCAGAGAATGAATTTTGCTAGATGTATGAAGGATAGCCCCTATTGAACACACTAATGTAAATTAGTCCTATCAAGCTTTTTGTTTTACACAAGACACTTAGCTTTTTATCCTATCAAATTTTACTCAATTTGAAGGGGAGAGTTGAACCTTATAAAAACATACTTTGAGAACTGATTCAGTATCTGAACACATTCTACCACACACGCCCAAGAAATGAAGCCTACATTTTGACTACTTATTTGGGACTGCATGTTTGTTATTTCTTAAGATGTCTGTACATTATCAACTGATGTGCTCATTCTGATGGAGTAGTTGTAATGGATAAGAATTAGTGTTTTTGCAAGACATAAGCAGGGTTGGAATAGCAGGGCCTTGCAGATCAGAATATAGACATAACCTTCTCATATGAGCCGAGTGTTTTCCAAATCAGTCACAAAACTGATGTATTGCTCTTCCAGTTACCTAGAAATGTGTGCATTTTGACACTTTTTAAAGATGAAATCATTCTTTGATCTTGATCCATTGAGGAATATCCAGTATGTATTTACTGAGTTATATAAAGGTTTCTCTTGAGGTCTGCCCCTCATATGCTAATAATTCTGTCTCCTAAAGCCTCCTCTTGTCCTTTACGATCACGCCCATGAAGCCCTTAGAGGGAGAAAGTGGAAAAGAGTTAGCTTTCCAGTTCAAGTTGTATTTTTTGTATGTACAATTCTGGGCTGCTGATAATATGATGTCAAAGCAGAGAGAAAGTTAAGGTTGAGTGGGTGTAAAGGAAATAAATCATAAACAGTTTAAGCTTCATACTGGAGCAGATTCAATGTCATTAATCATTCAGTTGAGAGACATTAACAAAGATTCAAGAACCAAATGAATAACCGATGCCAAGCACTGTATGTGTACCAGACTCTCTGGTATCTATCCTGCAGCAGAACAAAAATTCTGGGGTAGAACTAGTGGTAGAATCCAATGTCTATACAGTAGTCAAAAAATTTAATTTAGGGTGCCTAACATTATATTTATTTATTTGTTTTGTTTGTTTCAAGAACAAAATACAGGTAACAAAATACAGGTTAGGTGCACACAAGCACAAGTTCGACATGGGAATTGTTTGAAAGAGGGAATGCAGTCACTTTGGACCTGCCCAACATTCCAGCAGAATATAAAACATACTACAATGAGAATAAGACGTAAACAAGAAAAACAAATTGGAAATAGAAGCCTTGTTGTCGTCTGTAAGACTACTAAAATGCAGATATCTATTAATTCCGAAGGAATTCTTACGAAGATTATTATGGAGGACTACTAAAGATAAAACCATTGAAGGGAACATTGAAAAGAAACTGTAATTTAGCTCTCCATTAGCTGTTGTCTTGGACACAACTCCCGTTTCATGCAGATTGAGTGTTCACTTGTTTTGACATACTATGTATGCTGTCATACTGAATCATCCAGCATAATAATACTTCCTGTGAATGACGGAGAGTTTACTGTGCCACAGTGGAGACATACAACCAAAGTAAAGGGTGACAAGTAGCTCTTTCTATCAAAGGGTAAACTGAGATCTTGTGAACCAGGATTGAGTACAATAATGACTATGGACATGTGGAAAGTTTAAATCATGCAGAGTACAAGTTGTACTAAGGTATTACAGAATCAAGACTGCAAAGAGACTGGAGAGGCACTTGAATGAAGCCAGAAGCAGAATCAGGGCTTAGAAAGTGTCTCAGTAAGTGACTTACCTGAGATAGGACAGTCAGAAAGGCATATATATATATATGTACATATACATGTGCAATAACAGGACAAACTGAAGATAAAAAAGGGAAACTACAAGATGCATACAAGCATGTTATTAATAGTAATAAAGCAAATAATTAGTAAAAGGCAAAGAGGTGAACAAGCTACCAAAGAATCAACCAGTTCTTTAAAGAATGCATGGCCTAACATATCATAATGATGGCAAAGGTCATATCTTGAGTGTGAACTATATATTAATAAGCTCTGCTCCTCATTGCTTGGCAACCATTACATAAAAGAGAAAATAATAAAAATGTGTTAACAAAAACATGATAGGAAAAACACAGAAAGTGTTTGGAAGGAGGTACCAGAAAGATGGTCTAAGTACAAAAATCTAAATAGAAGTATATAGGTTTATGTACCTAGGGCCTTCACTGCCTTTCCTGGTAAAAGGGGAGATAATTATAAGAGCCAATGGTATAGCACTAAACACACTTTCCTGGCTGCTTTGCAACCTTACTGTTACCTTGAAGAACTCTCTCAGTGGAACCACTTTTTGTTCCTACACTTTCTTTCCTTACATTTTCTTTTTTCTTTTTTCCTTTCTTTCAAAGCAAAAAACTGTGATGAATATCCTTGTGCTGGTAATTCCAATTAGGGAAAATTCTCTTACTCTCTGACCCTAACTGTGAACTGATGGTTTTTGAAGATGATAGTTTCCTCTTTCAAAATATGACAATGTTATAAAGCAACCCATTGGCCCCTTGTCGTGTTTTGGGCCAGATTGGCCCAATCCAGTGGAACAACAGATGCTCTCTCTCTCTTGCGCCGCTCGGGAGGCAAGAAAAAGAGAGAAAAAGAGAGACTTAAGAGTTTAGAAGGAACTAAACTACTTTAATTAAATATTGATAATAAAATAATAAAAAGAAAAATAACGAAATATATACAAAACCATATCAAGCTCCCAGGATGACAATCACGTCACCAGCAGGCACTGGGGAAGTCCCAGACTGGACTCAGTGATGGACGGGAACTGGATTCTGGATCTGGATTCAGGATCGGGATCAAAGGCAGATGCAGAGACAGAGTCCTCCCAGGACACCGGCCATTGAAGAAAAGAGACTGACCCTTTGATCCCTCAGCTTTTATATTGAGCATGAGGCAGATGGGATGGAATACCCTTGTTGGTCAGTTTTGGGTCACCTGTCCTGTCCACTCCTCCCCACAGGTGTGACCCCTCTAAGCTTTTCCGCTTCCGACCCTCCAACGGGGCAAGTAACAAAGCTGGCTGGCCTTGGTTGTTATAGCAATAAGGATAAGCAAGAGCCTCTCTGCATCCCATTCCTTGGCATCAGCTATAAACATGGGTCTGATCACTCTGAGAGCGAAGAGTTTTCTGCACAACATGCTGTTAATTTCAGCAGTTAGAAGAGGCTTAGCTAAAAAGTAAAGTTACTGAACAAAATTGGCCCTGTTTTACCTCAAACCAGGACACCCCTCTACTTAGCCTGAATGAAAGCAGCTGACCTATTCATCAGTTTCAGACCGCTACTAGTGTTGTCAAGTACTACTGTCCTTCTGAAGAGTGTCTTCCTTGTAATTCTAATTTTGTTAGAACACAAACAGAGTAGAACCCTATACCAATTTCAGTCAATGACAAAACTTACATGGACTTCCTTCAGGTAAGAATCTTCCTCTAGATAAGCATAACAGAGTATGAAGGCTGGGATGATAATAAATCTCAGCCTAATTACCATATTTTACTTCTGTGGATCTACATAAAAATGAGCTGATACTTGAAATGCTGCAAGCATTCTTTTATAGCTGGAATGTTTCTAACATGATTTGTTCAAAGTGCATTCAATGACGGTTGTGATAAGACTTCTGAGCGTAGAATGATGTAATGTTCATAGGTGTAATCCTTATATTAGCTTTTGTTGCATGAGGACCCTGGACTTTATTTAGGCAGACATCCTGTCTCTAGGTCAGCCTCAAACATTAGCAGTTTGACATGCAGTAATCTGACTCTCTAATTGAAATCTTTAGCAATATTACTCCATCAAGGCCTTATACTGTTCTGATTTAAGGTCAAAAGCATTTCTCCAGTGACTTTGGACTTTCTTCTAAGACAGGGCTACATGTCTCTTCTGGATGATTACAGGTGCTCTTTATTTGCTCAATATGCTGAGCTATGCAGAAAAATTGCTTCAACAAGGAGAAGGCATCCCTGGCTGTGAAGAACACTGACCTGCCAGTTAGGACTCAGAACAAGGAGTGTTAGATCTCATAGTATTAGACACTCCAAAGGAAAAGTAGCTCATGAAGATTCATAGTCATCCAGGTATGAATTTTAGGCCTTGAATAGAACAGTTTTTAAATTAGGATATGGGGATTTGTCTTGCACACACTGGACTAACCTCCCATTGGGTAGCCACAATTGCTACGAGCCATGTGAAGCTTCATTGTTCCTCTCATCTCCTCATCAGATTTTAATCACAGGTACTTTTAGTTAATCTATTTATATTTGAATTAGAAGAGAAGTGGGTATGTGTTTGTACAAGTAGGCCCAATGGGAAGTATAAAGACTTGATCTTAGACTAGGGCCTGTCTCAGAGAGCTCTCTCTCCATCACAGTCTTTCAGCTGAGAATGCAGGAAAACCAGCAGCAAGCTGAAACACCCTGCCTGAGACTTTCTTAACTGGAAGTGACAAATAACATCACTGTTACTGTCTGGAATCCCTGTGTGCTCAGTCTAGCACAAATAAAGCTATATTAGCTGTAGTATCAGATCTAATTTCCACCAGTCCAATTATCTTGACTTTGTCATTAGTCAGAAAAAATTCTCAGGAAAAAAGTCTAACAGGGAAAACAAAGAGAGAGCTGCCACAAGCATTGGAGTCCTGATTACAAGTTCTACTCTACAACCTTTAGAGTGATGAATGATAAAACATTGTGTACGATATTAAGTTTTTTATGTACTCATGATATAAAGTATGTAAAATAAAACCTGTAACATTAATGGAAGTTTAGAGAGAGTAAATGTCATTACTTATACTATCACCCACTTATATGGCTTTTGCTGAGAGACAAACTGTTAAAAAACACTTTTCCTCTGCTCTTGTTTTCATGCCTCGGGAAAATAGTAGCTGCTCATTAAAATCGTAAACATCTGAAGTTTGGAGACATGAGCATCAATGAAACAACTAGCACAGTGTCCAGGAAAGTCCAGGAAAACAGTAAACCATGACCAGAGATCTACTGTCAGAAAGTCCAGCTCTCCCAGTGATTCACCAGTAGTTAGTGGTTATTTTGCTTTGTGTTTTGCAGAAAGGAAAGCTCAAGCCAACAGTTTGAAGAAGTGAAGAAGGAAGTTTACACTAAGTGGAAGGAGGAACTGACCACTTGGGAAGATTACAAGAATGCTGCCAGAATATGCAGGGATGAAACAAGGAAAGCCAAGGCCTCCTTTGAATTAAATCTGGCAAGGAATATCAAGGTCAACAGGAAGGGTTTCTTCAAGTACATTGGAGACAAAAGGAAAACTAGAGAAAATGTGGGCCCGCTATTGAATGAGACAGGGGCCATGGTGACAGAAGATGCAGAGAAGGCGGAATTACTGAATGCTTTCTTTGCTTCAGTCTTTACTGCTCAGGCCAGCCCTCAGGAGCTCCAGACTTTACAGGTAACAGAGGAAGTCTGGAGGAAGGAGGACTTTCCCTTGGTTGAGGAGGATCAAGTTAGAGATCAATTAAGTAAACTGGATACCCACAAGTCCATGGGTCCTGATGGGATGCACCTGTGAGTGCTGAGGGAGCTGGCAGAAGTCATTGCTGGGCTGCTCTCCATCATCTTTGAAAGGTCCTGGAGAACAGGCGAGGTGCCTGAAGACTGGAGGAAAGCCAATGTCACTTCAGTCATCAAAAAGGGCAAGAAGGAAGACCCGGGAAAGTACAGGCCAGTCAGCCTCACCTCCATCCCTGGAAAGATGATGGAACAGCTCGTTCTGGATGTCATCTCAAAGCATCTGGAGGAAAAGAAGGTTATCAGAAGTAGCCAACATGGATTCACCAAGGGCAAGTCATGTCTGACTAATCTATGATGGTGTGACTGGACAAATAGATGACAGGAGGGCAGTGGATGTTGTCTACCTTGACTTCAGCAAGGCTTTTGACACTGTCTCCCACAGCATCCTCATAGGCAAGTTTAGGAAGTGCGGGCTGGATGAATGGACGGTGGGGTGGATTGAAAACTGGCTGGCAGATAGAGCTCGGAGGGTTGTGATTAGTGGCACAGAGTCTAGTTGGAGGTCTGTGACAAGTGGTGTTCCCCAGGGGTCAGTACTGGGTCCAGTCCTGTTCAACATATTCATCAGTGACCTGGATGAAGGGGTAGAGTGTACCATCAGCAAGTTTGCTGATGATACAAAACTGGGAGGGGTAGCTGACACAGCGGAAGGCTGTGCTGCCATTCAGCATGACCTGGACAGGCTGGAGAGTTGAGCAGAGAGAAACCTCATGTAGTTCAACAAGGGCAAGTGGAGGGTCCTGCACTTGGGGAGGAATAACCCCATGCACCAGTACAGGTTAGGGGCTGACCTGCTGGAAAGCAGCTCAGTGGAAAGGGACCCGGGAGTCCCAGTGGACAACAAGATGACCATGAGGCTGCAATGTGCCCTTGTGGCCAAGAAGGCCAATGGCATCCTGGGGTGCATCAAGAGGTGTGTGGCAAGCGGTTCGCCAGAGGTGATCCTCCCCCTCTACTCTGCCCTGGTGAGGCCACATCTGGAGTCCTGTGTCCAGTTCTGGGCTCTCTGGTTCAAGTAGGACAGGGAACTGCTGGAGAGGGTACAGCAGAGGGCTACAAAGATGATTAGGGGGCTGGAACATCTTTCTTGTGAGGAAAGGCTGAGGGACTTGGGTCTTTTTAGTCTGGAGGAGACTGAGGGGGGATCTCATCAATGCTTACAAATACTTGAAGGGAGGATGACACTAGTCTTTGCAGTGGTGCCCAGTGATAGGACAAGAGGTAACAGGCACAAACTTGAACGTAGGAAGTCCCATCTGAACATGAGGAGGAACTTCTTTCCTTTGAGGGTGGCAGAGCGCTGGAACAGGCTGCCCAGAGAGGTGGTGGAATCTCCAACTCTGGGGACATTTGAAACCTGCCTGGATGCCATCCTGTGCAACCTGCTCTAGGTGTCCCTGCTGTGGCAGGGGAGTTGGACTAGATGATCTCCAGAGGTCCCTTCCAACCCATGTGGTTCTGTGATTCTGTGATCGCACCAAAAAAATTGTGGTTTTTTTTTCTCTAAGTTTCCTTTCATTTTCCTAAATATCATTGGTATTTTAAACACATACATACTTATAATACTTCAGGATAGCATGTGCCCATGAAGTGAATAAATTTTAATTTCAGGTTTACGCAAGTTCAGTCTGATCTCTTGTTTAAGTTCCTGCATTATTAAAATATACTTACAGAGAATTTCAGGCCTTCTGATTACATCATCATTGATCATCACCTTTCTAGTTAATGAAAACAATCTGTGATAGCTCTGTGTAAGAATGTGAAAGGATGTCACCATCAGACAAAAGATTTAACCTTGTCTCCTTTCTCCGAGAGCACCAGCGGATATACTTATTAAAAAGTGTAAGAGGACAAATGTGAAGTGATACATGCCCCACTGTATCATTTAACCACTTGCAATAAGCAATCACCATGCTTAATAATCTTGATGCACCTTTTCCCCATTAATTCCCTTTTAATTTCATTTATATTTTTGAGATTTAAGACACTCTAAGCACATGAAACACATCTCGTGAAAAAAAAATACTCTTTTTACTATATTTTTTTTATCCTACAAATTTCCTTGGGTGTGTGCTGTTTCTTGCATTTGAAGAAACACTGATTGTTCCTAATGCAAATGCTCTGTAACCTTCATGATTTTGCAGACCAGCATCACATCTCCCTTTTTACTCATCTATTTTGTTCAGGCTACTCCATTTAATCTTAACTTAATCTTTACTTATCCTATACTTCCAATTATCTACATTACTCTTCTCTTTGCCTTTTGCAGTTCCATTGTCTCTCTGTCCTTGAGTGTCCTTGGGAGATGGGATAATCAGAATTACATTTTATATTCAAGATGTTGATGCATTATGGGCTTATATAGGGAAAGAAGGATCTTTTTTTTCAGTGTACATAGAAAGCTGCACAGTGGACCCAATTTTCTTCTCACAAGATTATCTCTTTACGTCAGAATAAAAAAGAGGAAATTAAATACATGGTAACTATAAGAGTAAGTTCTTACCTAGTTTTTATCAGATCTTGGGGTTTTAAAAGCAGAATTTCTTGTGAAATAGAGCTGAGGAAAGGAAGTTAATGGAAAATACAAAAAACAGTCCGGTCCTTTTACTGACAAACGAAATCTCTATCATAAACAAAGTAACAGTCACTGATCTGAATGCACCTACAAAAAACCCAGGGACTGTCAGAAGAAATTTGTCCATGGGGTCCATGGTAAAAGAGAATAACATTCAGAAAAAAAATAGTTTCTTAGCTAAGGGTATGTAAATTAAAGAGCATAAAATGCATTAGATTAATAGAACTGACCTACAGTTGCTGCAAATCCAACTTGTGTCAACCTCCAGTGAATTTTCACCAAGCCCATATTTTTCAGATGTTTCTGTTTTCTCTAGAAGAACATATATAAATACATAATATTCATAAATATAATAAATTAGATATTGATATAATATATTGCTATATATAATACATTGCATATATAATTATTATATTCTTTTTGCATAATATTTATTCTATATTTACATAATGTCTTCATGTATATGCACAACATGTTCTTCTGCACTCTTGGCCCAAATAGTAGAGTCTTATGTAATGCTTTGCTCATAAATTGTGTGAAATGAGCAGTAAAATTACTCTAATAATCAATAAACTCATTTAACTCTCAAGTGTTGACTGTACAGTGGCAGCTCCACTTTTTTCCAGCTGGTGGAAATCTCAGCTGGCAATATCCTTCCTGATTCAGTGTATGCTTTCTCTTCAGGTACGTGGTACCAAGATTGGTGCTGGTATTTGAGTTTTCTGTGCTTAGTGCAGGAGGGAAATGAGATTAAGAAAGATTTCTCAGAGAGTTGTAATGTTGTGCTCAGGATGGATTTCACTGTTCCCAAGGAAAAAGTAGCCCAGCAATCAGAGATGAGTCAAAAGAAACTAGCTTGACTAGAAAGTTCCAGGATGAATTTCATTAATTGATTAAACATTAATTAACACATTAATTGAAAGTTTTCATTATTTTTGTTCGTGTTTGTTCATTTCGGTTTTATGCAGAAATTGATCTCTATTGATTTGATAAACTCAGGATACATTTTTTGAGGATTTCCATCCAGTACTTTCAAAAGGAAGGAAAGTATGCTTAATGGTGCTGCTATTTGTGAGTACAGCTATGACATTTACTGTGAAAACAATTGTTATATATGTTACTGTGGCAGATGCACCGGCCCTGACAAAGACCTAAAAAAGACCCAACCAAAGCCTGTGAAAACTTCCCACCACAGCTCTTGTCACACCATCACAGTTGTGATCAGCATGTATACATCTCGGTCAAAGGGTGAGGAAGTTGTGGCTCTCAGCCAATTACAAGTGGCATGACCATATAAGACCACAGATCAGATTTGATTAGGGTATAATTGGAGCCTGCTGGAGAGCAAAAGTTTGAGTTGCCTTCCTCAGAAGCAGTGGGTTTGCAGTTGGGGACTCTCCCCATGGGCTGGGACGCCACCTGTGGTTTGTCTCCTGTACAGGTTGAGAGCCCTCATATTACAGGTGAGATCGTTCACATTTTTGAATTATAGTTTCTAAAGGGTAAGAATTCTTAAGTCGGTCATGCAACATTAATTTCTCATACATTCTGAACCTGTGGTTTACTAAAGTTGTCGGAATGTTAAACGATTTTGATATACCTCATTTCCAGTTTGTTCTCTGCTAAACAATTTTTGGTTAGAATAAACATTATTTTGAGTTTATCACCTGTCTAAGTTTGATTTTGTGAACATCTGAGACAGTTGTATGCTATAAAACCATGCTAAACATCATGTTCTATTGCAAGTTTCATTTCTGAAGTACTTTATCTTCAACATGTCATTGTAAATAAATAACCAACCCTGCCAGAATCAACTGATAACATTGGTCAGAAGGCTGGCAGTTTGGTTTCAAATCAGGTTCTGAGGTCTTCAGTTAGATGCTGGAACATCAAAACCTGAAACATCTTAATTGTTTTTGGAGATATTGATTGAGCGTTTGCTTATTTGTTTGTTAAAAAAACAAAACAAAACAAAAAACATAAAAAGACTTTAACATAGTAATTTCTTTTGGAAAAGTTTTTTTAACTTTTTTTCATTTTTTCCTCCCCCTCTTACTCTGCCCTGTCAGTCACATTCAGAAGTTCGCCAAGCCCTCCTAATCAAATCTCTGTGAAAACCTAGGCTAAGAAAATGACTCAGAAATCAATGGAATGTACCAGAAGGCAATTGAATATTCATAACAACTTTTACATTTACTTTCTTTCATATATGTACTATTTTTCTCCTTACCCTTCTGTTTCCCCTCTGATAAGGAATTACATGTTGCTGCCACTCTATCTGCAAGCTCAGGAGACAGGTAGCAATAGACCAGTGACAGCCTGAAAGTATGAACCCTTGTAATACTCAGCTGTGACCTTTATGTCCTGGAAAAGGGAGAACTGCACCTTTCCAGTGGGATCCAGCACAGTCATTGTGAATGCTGTTCTCCCTGAGTCCTCCCACACCACAGGGAGAAACTATAATGGGGTACAGGTCAGGGTAGTGAATTATTTTAGGAGGGCCATGAAATTTATCTTAAGGTAGCAGGGAAAAAGATTTGCCAGGGAGAGATACAAAACTATGTAAGTAAGTAATAATCAAAACCACTGCTTAAATAGCTTCCTCCGTGCACATACCCCCTTGTAAAATATGTGGTATTTGTGAACACACGGGAGCTACACTTTTAAAAGCTATAGGCAGATGAGTTCAGGTGGCCTGAAAAATTTATTTATAGTTTTCTTCCTGATAAGTAAGAGCCAAAGTCTTTCTTAAGCCTGCACAGATCATTAGGTAACATGGTTAAAGCATGCCAGGGTCTGAAGCCAAGGGCACAGAAGGGGACAATATTTGTACTTGAGGTCATTGGAGTTTTTGTTTCCTTACCCCAATAGCTCAGCAGTCACAGGCTTGGGGCAGCCTTTACAATAAACACACCAGGAGGCTCACACTCACCACTGTGGATTGATGTCTGCCTTCACAGTGTCTCTAAATGTCATGGCTGTATCAAACTCTGAAGGTTTCAGTCTTACTGTCAGCTGTTCAGTGTTTGAGATATTGAAGATTTTCTAGAGCAAGTGCAAAATTACAGTGGAAGTTTAAAGTCTTTTTAGCAACTTTTTTGTGCATGTGTGTACTGGGTGTCCACGTCCAGGTTTCGGCAGTGGGGAGGCTGCAGTGGTCTCTCTGAGAAGAGGCCAAGGGCTGCCCCATGCTAGACACAGCTGGTTCCAGCCAGCTCCAACAGACCCTCTGCAGGACAGAGCTGAGCCCATCAGTCAAGCTGGTGGTCCCTCTATGATAACACATTTAAGAAAGGACCAAAACATTAAAGAGCAGAAAGGAAAAGAAGTGGGAGACAGAACAGTGAAAACGCCAAGGTCAGAGAAGAAGCAAGGAGAGGAAGTGCTCCAAGTGCTGGAGCAGAGATTCCCCTGAAGCCTAGGAGAGCCCACGGTGGAGCAGATGTTTCCCTGCAGACAATGGAGAAGTCCGTGGGGGACCAGGTATTCACCCTGAAACCTGTGGCAGACCCCATGCCGGAGCAGGTGGATATTTCCTGACAGGAACTGTGACTGGTGGAGAGCTCACTCAGGAACAGGTTTATCCTGAAACACTACAGCCCATGGGAAGGACTCACGCTAGAGCAGGGAAAAATGTGAAGGAGAAAGAGCGGCAGAGAGGAACAGTTATGAACTGAGCACATCCCCATCCCCTCTGTGCTGCTCAGGGTGTGGAGCAGGATGCAGATGAGTTGGGAGTGAAAGAGTTATGTGGAGCCCAAGAAAAAAGTGGGGGCAGGGGTAAGGTGGTGTTTTAATTTGTTTAGTTTTCACTGTGCAGCTTTATTTTAATTGGCAATGAATTAAATTAAATTTCCCCAAGCCAAGGCTGTTTTACCAGGGATGGTAATTGGTTATTAATCTCTCTGTCTTTATCTTGACCCATGAACTTTTTTCTCTTATTTTCTCCCCTTGTTCTCTTAAGGAGGAGACATGAGAGAGAGAGAGAGAGAGAGCAGCTGGGTGGGCATTTGGTAGCTGGCCCACCTTGTAAGCAAGGCTTAAAAAAGCTCTGACAAATGCAGCTTATACGTATCAAGGAAAGCTAATGCTTGTTATAAAATTTTCATCCTTCACATAACAGTCCCACATCTGCAAAACTCCAGGGAGGAGTGGAAACACATTTTTACAAGAAATGATCTGCAAACTGTTGAAGTTCAAAGTTATTAATTATTGGCAGATGGCCAAGAATTGGCAACATGATCCTTTTAATCTTTAATTCAGATGGGATAGTCCAGTGGTAGGTGTCCCTGCCCATGGCAGAGGGGTTGGAACTAGATGGTCTTTAAAGTTCCTTCCAACCTAAACCATTCTATGTTTTTTTTATCCTGATCTTAGTATTCAGTGTCTTTAATTCTGACTTTTATTTTTTTTCAGATTAGTGTTTGGGTATCTTGAACATTGTGATAAATAAACTCGTTATAGGTATGATATGTGTCACATTACTGAAGGCCAAGAAACTAATAATATTTTTAAAAATACCATTTCATTCCAAAACTTCTATTACTCTACGCTAGTAAGAACTAGTAATACGAGTATCTAAACAATGGCAAGTCAAAACTCAGTAATAGAAATTGCTTTCACTGTCCTTTGAGTTTATTCAAACCTTCCCATCATGCCTTTCTCTCTGTCTTTTACCACAAAGTAGGGAAGTCAGAACTTTAGGAATATCCCTGAGCTTCTATGAATATGTTATTTGTAATTAATAGCTCCCATTTCAGTCCCCAGTATTTTTTCCCTATGCCACAAATCTGAAACCAGACAATGGAAACCACTTGATCATGTAGAACTACAAAAGATTTTCTGTACATGAAAAGGAACATTTGCTGTAGAACAACATTTTGGTTCTGTATGATATGTACCAACCCTATAATCCCTGGTAATCTCTAAATCTGGCTTCCTCACACTTGATTATTTTCCCTGTTGTTGTGAATGGAGTTTTGTCATTACCTTCAAATTTGGCTAAATATGTATAGCACAGTGGAAGTTTATGGAACACTCAAGTTAAGAGAAAAGTGTTGAGTTACTATATCCTGTTTTGTATTAACTATTTCAGTAAGAAAGATGTAGACATGTATGTGTATATTTATATAATACATTGTCCTGGTTTGAGATAGAACAAAACCAATTTTCTTTTCAGTAATTTTACTTTTCAGTTAAGTCTCTTCAACTGGCTGCATTCTCTGAGATTAACAGTGTGTTTTTCAGACAGTGTCTGCTTCTAGCAGTGATAACACCTGATGTTTATAGTTAATACTAAGGAACGGTATGCAGAGAAGGTCTTGCTTATACTTACTCCTTTAACAACCAAGGTCAACTAACTTTCTTATGTGCCACTTTGGACGGCTGGAAGCGGAAGAGCATAGAGGGATCACACCTGTGGGGAGGAGTGGACAAGACAGGTGACCCAAAACTGACCAACAGGGAATTCCATCCCATCTACCTCATGCTTAGTATGAAGCTGAAGGATCAAAGCGGTCAAGTCTCTTCTTCAATGGCTGGCGTCCGAGGAGGACTCTGTCTGTTCCTTTGATCCCAATGCACGTGTTCCTGAATCCAGTTTCTTAATCCAGTTCCCATCTGCTGCAGAGTCCAGTCCCAGTGCTTACTTGTGACGTGATCATTACCCTGGGAGCTCGATATTGGTTTTGTATATATTTGTATATTTTTGATTATTTTCTTGTTAATATTATTATCTTTCCTTTTTATTGTTAATATTTCATTAAAGCTATTTTAGGGATTTTTTTCAACCCATAAGTCTCTCTCCCTTATTCTCTCTCCCTTCCTCTTCTGAGAAGAAGAGAGAGCATATGTCATTCATTTAGTGGTCAGCCCAGCCTAAACCTTGACATACGTCTGTATAAATGTGTGTAAAGAAAAATGTCCCGGTCAGTTAGGTTTCTGTCTCCTAGATCCTTCAATAGGTACTATTCTGTTCTTTGTGCTCCTATCAGTAGTTTTGATAAATTTCTATATACAAGCATTCTTATTAAATTTTTTCTTTGTGGGTATACCTATCTAAATAGAAAGGATTTCAGTTTTGCCTACTAAATATTCTTAAATCTTAATATTTAATATCTTAATATCTTAAATATTCTAGTATTGCAAAACACAAACCAGCATACATTAATCAGGAATAGAGTTTCTGTATTACAGTATTTTGCATTTTATTTTTACATTTGAATATATTCCAAAGTCACTCAAAGTATCTCTTTCATTCTCCCTAATTACCCTATCTTCGTCACATTAATATGTTGCTATAGAAACCATTGTGTTATCAAAAACCAAGTTCTTTTTATTTCAGTGGTCCTCTATAGCAAAATCTGTTTGGAATGGAAGACAAATACTAGATTTGAAACAGAAAAAAAAAGAAAGAATTGTCTTATACCTACAGAAAATAATTTTGTAAATGTCAAGTTTCACTTTCAAAAGTGATTGGATTAGCCTCAGTTTGGTCTTTTGTCTCTAGCTGAAATATCTCTTAAATGAACTTTGATTGATAAAAGTAAACTTGATTTATGTTTTGGTAATACTGGAGTAAGACGGTACTGCTGATTAAAAGAAGAAAGCAGGAAGCAGTTCAGCTATATCTCTTCTAAGTAATTTTAAAAAGATAAGATACAAGCATCTGTACAGTCTGCAAAGTGCACATTTTAATAGTTAATGTGGTTCAAATAACTGAAAAGTTTGATATTTCCCACGTGCTTGTCCCTCCGCATAAACTAAATATAGCACATCTTTTAGTTAAGGAATACATTTCAGAGCCTGGTTTGAACAGTATTGGTATTAAAAAACGGGGGATAAGAGCTTATTCAGCATGCAGCCACATTTCTGTACTATACACCTCTGCAAAGTCTTATAAAATTCTATTACAAGGCTATCAAATTTAATCAGCCAGCCAGTTTTGAGCCAAAGTCTTGCACTCCCTACATCTTAAACCTGTCATACTAATACAAAACAGGCACTAGCTGTTTCCACTTTCGAAATCTTATTTTGATCCCATAAATAAGTAAAGCGAAAGATTGCCTTAAGCCAGGTTGTTTTTCTTTCCTGCTGTTAAAGCAACCATTTCCCTCCAATCTTCCTTTTCTTTACAGTTCTGCCATTACAACTACATTGAGACTTCACAAAGTTCTGGAAAGGTGCTCATGACTTAGTGCTTCAGTGGGGGGATACAGGCTTTTTAGGAGGAGAGGCTGGGAAGACGAGGAGGGGGAGTTGTGCTTTATGTGGAACACCTGGAATGCATGGAGGTCTGACTCCATGATGCTTCCAGGAGTCAGTCAAGAGCTTATAGGTTAAGACTAGCAGGCAGACCAGCATGGATGCTATTCTTGTATCTGCTATAGACCTCCTGATCAGGAAGAAGTAGATACAGCCTTTTTCAATCAACTGAAAGAAGCCTCATATTCACAGGCCCTGGTCGTAACAAGGCACTTCAACCACCCTGACATCTGTTAAAGGGAAAATAAAGCAGGGCTTGGGTAATTTGGAAGATTTTTAGAGTGCATTGAAGACAACTTCCTGGCACAGGTAACTGAAGAACCAGCAAAGAAAGGTGCTGTGCTGGACCTGATACTTATGAACAAGAAAGAACTATTCAAGGGTGTGAAAGTCACGGCAGCCTTGGCTGTGGTAACCAGGAGATGGTGGAGTTCAGGATCCTAAAAGGAAGGAGAAAGGCAAAAAGAAGGACCACAACGTGGGTTTCAGGAGAGTAGACTGCAGACTCTACAGAGATCTGCTTGGAAGAACTCCATGTGATAAGGCCCTGCAGAGAAGAGCTAGCTTAACCTCAGTCCCTGGGAATGTGATGGAGAAAATCCACCTGGAATGTATTTCCAAACACATGAAGGGCAAGAAGGTGATCAGGAGTGGTCAGCATGGATTTATGAAGGAGAAATCATTCTTGACAAGCCTCAGTGAGGTGACTGGTTTGATAGACAAGAGGAGAGCAGTTCATGTTATATACCTTAACTTTAGCAAAGCTTTTGACATACTTTCTCATAACATGCTGATAGAGAAGCTGACAAAGTATGGTTTAGATAAGTAGACAGTGAGGTGGATTGAAAACTGGCTGAACAACCAGGTCCAGAGGGTTGTGATCAGTGGTGAAGGGTTCAGCTGAAGGCCAGTCACTGGTGGTATACCCCAGGGATCAATACTGGGGCCAATACTGTTCAAATCTTTCATTAATGACCTGGACGAGAGGATGGAGTACACCCTCAGCAATCTGACAGATAATACAGAACTGAGGGAACTGGCTGGCACATCACAGTGTTGTGCTGACATACAGAGCGGCAATCTGCTCAGCAGGTTGGAGAAATGGGCAGAGAGGAATATTGTAAAGTTCTTCCAAATGCAAAGTCCAGCACATGGGGAGAAACAACCCAAGACACCAGTATACACTGAACAGAATAATAGCCATTTGTTGGATAACGTTTGGGACAGTCCCTTTTAGCTGAAAATAGTAAAATGTTTGCCGCTAATGGAAGTGTCTTAACTGCTTCTCTCAGTTGCCCTCTTTGACTCTAAGGTAGCAAAGGTCTTTTGTGCATTGTGTGCAAACTAAGTCATAAAAGAAATATGGTAAAGATGTTGCCATGTCCGAAGTTGTTCATACCAAACTTAATAGATATACTAGGTAAGGATGTTAGATCATCCCCACGGACAACGCAAGCTATATAAGATGTGAGACTGACTTCATCCCATTTAGATCAGTGTTTTACTCACTGATGTTCAATTGCAATATATAAATTTAAAGCAACGCTAGAAACAAGATTTTACTTGATGATAGTTTTCTACATACTTGGTCAGGAGGAGAGGAGAAGGAACCAGCTGCAGAGTTCCACAGAGGTGGAGGAACTTAAGGATTTCCTTTCTTCCTCCTTTTCCCGTCCTCTAAGGCTCTTACTTAAACATCTTTCCTATACGCTGTATTAGCAAGCAGGGAGAGGAAGCTAGTGACAGTAAGAGATGACAACGAAGTGAACTAAGCTTGGAGGCAGGCAGCAGAGCTGAGCTCAGAAGTGTAACAAGTGGGTTTGGAAGAAGTTATCATTCTAATAGCTCATTTGATTGAACTTGATCAAATTACATCCAGTGTATTCAGTGTATTCCTGTGCAGTATGCAGTCCTTAGTTAATTATTCAAGTCCATACTAAAGCCATAAGGCCACCAAAAGGAGAAAGCCTGTGCTGGAAAAGACAGACTATTGGTTTCAGCAGCTGTGTAAGACAAGCAGCCATCCTTTTTTCTTTTACTTCAGAAATTTTAAACGATGAGCTACTCAAGGATGCAGTGAGGGAACAAACGAGCTAAGAAGAGAAGAAGGAAGAAAAATATCCATGTACAAGAATAGTGAAATTGGAAAGTATGTATTATTGTCTGCTAGGCACTGAAACCTAGGAAACCTAGCAAATAAACTTATACAACAGCTGTTCCTAATCTTAGTATTTCTGTTGCTATCCAGACTAAATTTTAAACTGCATGTTATCACACACTAAAACATCCCCACCCATACTTTTAAAATATGTAAATCTGAAAGTGATGCCTCATGTCATGCAATAACGTGTGGTCTGGAGGCAGAGAAAATGAAATTGACACTCTTTACATTCTTAAAATGAACCTTAAATCTAACCTAAATATTATGTGAGTCAACCACAAAGAGGATCTCTTCCTCTATCTGTCAGCTCCTTTGTTCCTATTTTTCAGCCAAGCAGAAGTATTCCCAGAATACCTATTTCAAAACAAGTATCTATTTTTTATTTAAAAGGAACACTTATAAACTGTTTTGGATATCTATGCTCCTTTAAAGTCATACAGCACTAGTTACCACAGCTCTAGGGAAACAATTATTAGCTGATAACACCTCTTGGGTCAGTAATGGTTTGGGAAAAGGAATTTTCATACCCAATCAAGCTGTATTAATCACATATTTATGCTACTATTATTTGATATTCTCAGTCTTATTTCTCCCTCCATGAGATATTTCTTAGAGATATATGGGACTGAAGAACTGCTATTGTTGTCAAAACAAAAAAAAAATTTTTTAACATACTAAAAAATATTTCTTGTTTACTTAATGTGGATTTTTATCTCCTGTAGTATGCTCACTGTTTAACCAGTTGCAGTAAGAACACATTTCTTCTCCTGAGAGAAGCAGAACTATCCCAAGGAAGTAATCCAAAACCTCCAGCATCGTGCTGTCACTTGAGATCCACATAGGAGGAAAAGCTTTGACAAGAAAATTCTTCATGAGGTGTTAAGGGCTTCAAAGAGAATGCTAATACCTAAAAGAAGAATATGGCCTGGTCTAACCCTGTTCATATTTTTGTTTCTTTCTCTGTCAGAGCAGTGGTCCAAAATCTTTCTAAACTCACCTTTACACCAGCTCTGATCAATGTCCTGGTTCAACCAAAGAAGACAACAATAATGTAGCTCAAAAATTAAGACATTCTCCGAGGTGGGAGAAAGCCATGATTTAAACCCATTTTCTCTTAGACTCAAAACAGGGCTTCTGAATAAGGTCTCCCTATGTTTCACATTGGGCCCTAACATCCCAGCTGTGGATTGATTCTCATTCTTGTCTGTGGGGTGACCATTTAAACCATTCCAGGACATACAATGACCCAGTCAGTGATACATCCTGCCAGAAACATAATGCTTTCTCAACATCTCTTGGGCAGCGATGCATCAGTATGCTTTATAGTGAGATACTGGGTAAAAAGGAATACACTTAAAACTAGTAAGATTTCTAAGAATTTAAAGTTTTCCCCACTATAGTTCAAATTTTACCTTATCTGATAATACGTGTTGGGTTTTTTTCAGTAGAAGGTCAAGGCTGTCAGACTGATACTGGTGAGAACTTTGTGTTCTTATTTATTGGTTTCTTTATTTAAATTGCTTTCCAGGAAGGAATGGATAGGGAATGGGGGCTAAATTCTGAACTGTTCTATAGCTCAGCTGGTCAACTAACTAGTAACAGCTAATTTTCAGGAGTTTGACAATGGTTATAATTTATGCTGAATTATCCTGTCTTTTCCATCTTGTGAAGATAGCATGGACAGTATAAATTTAAAATTGTTCTTGGCTCCAGACAGACAGACTGAAATATCTGAGTGTGAACAGTATCATTGGGTTTGAAATGTAATTGGCATGGAAAGCACTGGATGGTCATTCTCTGAAATGCTCCTGAGTAACTTTTAATTTTTCCACAGGGAATCATGTGCCCATAATACCAAACACTGATGCAAGTGTAAGGGGTGCAAATGTCTACCTCTCAAGATATTCAGAAGCTACGATGACAAAGTGAACCTGAGTTTTGCTCTAGAGGAAATCTAGGATTCACATTTGTCACCTGCATGCTCAAGATGTACCCAGTGTGTCTAATTCTCTCTGACATTTTGCTGCACACTGCTTTGAAAACTCTCAGATAGCTTTTCCTATCTTTACTACCTTGTTAATTCCTCTGAAATATTTCTGAGATGTTATTCACTTACCGTTGTCTTCTGTATGTGTGACCTGATCATGTGCCAGGATGTCACATTTCTCTACTAAAAGCAAACAAAGATTAATATGTAGTAATATTTATCTATGTTTCATTAGAATTAATTTCTACAGAATTAGTACAACAATAATGTATCTGTAGGATGCTGTCTTTTACTTACACTAAGTGTTCTTGTTCCTTAAATGGCTTAAATAATGGTTGATCTTGTTATCCAAAGGACCATCATATTCTGCGTAATAATTTTGTATTTTAAACAATCATGTACTTTGTATTAGCTACATTTCTTTTGTGTCTGTCACAACATTTTCTCTTTTTCTCATTCCTCAACTAATTTTTCCTTTTTTTAAAAAAACGAAATCTCTGTTGAGGATTCTTGAATTTTCTAGAAATATTGCTTAAAGCAAACACAGTTAAAAAGTAATTATTTATTATTCCTGTGATCCACTTGCAGATATTTTGACAGCAGATCGAATTACCAATAAGTGGATTAATTAGAAATTGTTATATGTAAAATAGGAAAGCTTCTCCATAATACAATAAGAAATAGATAAAATTCAATATATGGCAGAGTAATTTCAGAGGCAATTGCTGAATTCTGAAAATAAGCTTTACTTAAATATATATAATTATTTATTACATTTTTTACAGGATAGTTAAAGAAATATCTATCAAAACCTCTTCTTTCTTCACAGCCAATTCTGCAAAAACACTAAATATTATTTTTATTAATTTCTCAATGAATATTTGGGTTGAGGGAGGTGATTCTGCCCATCTACTCCTCTCTCATGAGACCCCACCTGGAATACTGTGTCCAGCTCTGGAGCTCGCAGCATAAGAAGAACATGGACCTGTTGGAACGAGTCCAGAGGAGGGCCATGAAGATGATCAGAGGGCTGGAGCACCTCTCTTCTGAAGACAGGCTCAGAGAGCTGGGGCTGTTCAGCCTGGAGAAGAGAAGGCTCTGGGGAGACCTTATAGCAGCTTTACAGTTTCTGAAGGGCACCTACAAGAAGCTGGAGAGGCACTTTTTACAAGGGCATGTAGTGATAGGACTAGGGGTAATGGCTTCAAACTGGAAGAGGGGAGATTTAGATTAGATCTCAGGAAGAAACTTTTCACTCTGAGGGTGGTGAGGCACTGGAACAGGTTGCCCAGGGAAGCTGTGGAGGCCTCATACCTGGAACTGTTCCAGGCCAGGTTGGATGGGGCTTTGAGCAACCAGGTCTAGTAGGAGGTGTCCCTGCACATTGCAGGGGGGGTTGCAACTAGATGATCTTTAAGGTCCCTTCCAACCTAAACCATTCTTTGATTCATTCTATGATTTTATGATTTGATATGTACCAAACATTCAGAAAAAAGCCTAGAACCTAAATACAATCTTCAGTACCTCTGTGTATAACGACTTTTTGTAATACATAAATGCATTGCACTATTGCCTACTCAAAATTTCCTTTTGACTGCTTCTTACAGCATCAGTGAGAAAAGAGAGAGTGGTTTGGGATCTTCAGGAATTCCACTTTATCTTTCCAAAAGTGAGTTGGTCTCTTGTGTGTGTGATATAAATAAGTAGATAATGTATCAGGGCTGATTTCCAAAGAGAATGTCACCTTTTCACTTGTCTTTTTGATACTGCAAGTAATTATGTTCGCAAATAGTGGTGGATGTTCTCAAGCACTTAGATGTCTAAATACCAGATTGGGCCCACCAAAGAAGTAATTTGGCTCAAATGTACAATAAAGTGAGCCCTTGATTTATTACAGATCTAGAAATACAAACACAAAACTGGAAATTGAACTACAATACTACAGAACATGAGGAAGAAAAAAAATCCTTATATGGTAAACCACATATTCCATTTTTTCGGTCTAACCACAATATTTTTATTTAAACATTCCACTTAACAGCAAATAACCACGAAGTCCTATCCCAAGATTCTTCCAGGAAAATAATAATCCTGCATATTATAATAATAAAGCTTAAAACATAAATAGTCTTGGCACTCCCATAGGACTGTGCAAGATTCTAACTAGAAACAATTGCAATTTTCCCACAGTTCTCAGCAAAGTGGTCAAAAGATTAGATTCAGAAGCTGTGTGTGATGTTTTTATTCACATAAAAAATGAAGTTATTGCCATTTCTGCAGAGTGGTTGTGAAAAAGTTTCTGTTCCAACTCAATGGTATTTTGTTCTTGATTCATATGATTACTAAACAAAGAATAAGAAAGAGAAGTATCAAATGATCACACATATCTCCCATCTGGTTGTTTTCTATCTGTAGGGGGATACTAAATCAGGATTGTTTTCTGAGATTTTTAAGGAAGCACAGTACCTGAATTAGAATCCTTGTACTCATAACAGGACTTATCTCCACAGGTTTCTCCTCTGATCTCCGAAGGTTTCTCCTGTATATCGTCCACTTTATTCTCAGAATCACCTACTATATGAGCCAACACATCAATTTGTCTGCCAGTGTTTCGGATGTTTCTGCTTCTGTAATAGCTTTGCAAGAAAATATTGCAGTTTCTCATTTCTGGAGATTAATTTCTCAGGCCACTCTATTATTGAATGATCACGAACTTGCCATATGAGCAGACAATATTAACTTCTTTGAATATCATGCTCTAAGGAAGTTATAAACTTATTGTTGTTTTATAGCATCCTGGTTCCCACATTTACTTCCTAGCAACAGAATAATATTTCCTAGTGAAGTGAAATCATCATCAGTAGTGGCAACATTCAGATGACAGAAAGCTGATCTGAGGAAAGATTTAAGATAGCAGTATCAAGCAGATTAGAAGATTTAGGAGCAGAAGTCACATTGACTTCCTATTGCTTATATTTTTAAAAAAACCTCCCTTACTTGCTCTTGATTTTCCTTTGGCTCAAGGCTTATTTCACTGATTTTCCTCTGATCATTTGCCGAGATTGCTGTCCCGCTACACCCACCACTTCCTCTAACAGTTTAAAAGTGTGATGTGAAAACAGAAAGGAATTTTTCAGCAAAAATGTTTTTCCATTAAATGGCAATGAAATGTCAACGGTAACTTTTAGTTGCAACATGTCTGTTTTCAGAAAAATGTCACTAGAATACTTCACAGGTCTGGAGTCAAATCTTAGAGCGGAAACAGAGGAGACAAGACTCATTATTCTAGAAGAGGCAGCAACCTAATGACCGGCACTAACACGAATGTGTTCACGTGGGTGTGGGCGTTAGCCTTCTGCCCTGTTCATCTCTGGCAGCTCACATCCGCCCAGCCTTTGCCCCTGGCACACCTGACGTGGAGAAGGAAAGAAGCCCCCGGCTGCAGCGCTGCGTTCCCACCCCTCTCACGTTTCACAGCTGGGGACGTGGGGGCGATTTATTCGCCACGTTTCGTCTCGGGACTGACTCGGGAGAACACAGCTGTGCAGCCCTTCACACTGCAGCTGTGGACACCTCTGGTGGAAGTGCTCCTTTTGGAGGGGCTTTGAGCTTGTGTCTGTCCTATGCCAGAAAAATGGCTAAACCACTCAGACTGAGAAGAGAGGAAGGAGGAGGAGCAGAGGAGGTAGTCTCATTTGCTTGTTTGCTTTCTGGGATGCCATTGAAAAAAACAAAGAATTTTCTGTGATACCTGAGGTTTGGGTTTTGGTAGCATTTTTGGTTGGGGTTTTTTGGGTGTTTTTTCCCCCCTCCCCACTCCCCCCCCCCGAATGACATAGCATTCCCGTTATCTAGCCAGCTGTAATTCATATGAAAGACATACTGACAGCCAGCACTTCCCAGACTTTCAAATCCAAAATACAACACTTCATGCAGTATAATCCACCGAAAAACATACCCCTGAATTTATGAAACATTTACATACTGCCATATTCTCACACTGAAGAAGGAATTGCTGTACCGGATTTGGATGATAGATACCATATGTAGAGATCCGTCTACAGCCATCTTAACTTCCTAAAACAACCCTGTTTTACCTGCTTTCTATAGTGAGGTGCAGCCAGTGGATTCAATTGGCAAATGGCTTTCTATTCACCAGCTGATATTACACTCAATTAGGAGATTGCTCTACTGCCTGCAAGAGCAATTTGTAAGGTATATAGGCCTTGATCCCAAGACAGAAATCAGAAGTACGCTTCCCACTGAATTCAACAGGCTTTAGATAGAGCGTTCATTGCTGACAGAGGATCTGGCACAACGAATTCAAATGGAAATGGAAAGTACGACAGGGCTTGGTTAGAAATATATGAATAACCTGTGGAAAATGCAAAATGCTCCAACTGACTGTGCCAATAAGCCAGATGCTGAAGTTGGAATAAATTTGATTATTACTAACCAAAGAAGAAAGGAAGGGAGAGTAATGCCATTGATCCAACAAGGCACTTTAAGAATTCAACACCATTTTCTGTTCAAGTTTTTTCCAAGGTGTTTTTTTAAATAATCACTGTTATTATTTATATACTGTGAAAATTATTCCCTTTCCTCCTCTTTTCACCTGACATAATACTTTAACGTTGTGTCAATACAAGACCAAAGCTTCTCACTTGGAAAACTGTGCTGAAACATGAAGGCTTTGTGCTTCAAGGGCACATTGATGCAAAAGCCTAGTGCAGTACTGATGCCAAGATAAAGGCATTTGCTGAGGTCATCCACCTTGGAACAATGTTATCCTCTAAATAGGGAAACATGAATAATTTACTTATGTCTGAAGTAGCTGATAACCTGTAACTATAGACGTAAGTGGAAATATCTCTCTGATGCCATCTGTTGCTGAACATTGAATGCAATTATTATAAGATGGTGGTACTAAAACCAATGTTTGATGTATTTTTTAACTGTAACACACCATTAGTTTTTTTCAGAATTAACTGGTAAAAGCAGCCTTCTTAAGACACTGAGTATTTATATGTATGCACATGTATTTTGTGTGTGGAACATCCATGCTACACCATCACTGAAACTTTCATCTTACTACAAACCTATAAGCAATTATTTTTCCAGGGATGTAATTTTCAGATCTCAATAACAGCCATGGAATGGGTTGAATCTGGTCGTAACTTGGAACAGTGGACATAAAGTGCTATTCACAGTCCTTTATGTTTATATATATGTAATTATATATGTATGTAACTATAAATGTACATATGTATATATGTGTATATACATATATGTGCATATATGTGTAAATTTATACACATATTAATTATTTAATTATAAATTTAAACCTAATGGAGGATATAAAGCCAGTCTGGTACAAGTCAAAATAGTATAGAGGTACAAGCTCTAGTTATCTAGGATGATTCTCCTGTACTTCACATCAATTTTGTTGCTCTGTAGTTTGTTTCCACATGAACTGTAGGTCCCAGCAGCACCCTGTATAAAGCAACCTTAGTTATTGCTCCTCCAAGCCAGGGCTACAGAGTTGTCCACTCTCCAACTGCTTTGATATAGTACCTCAAATGAAGTCCTATGCTGTAGGAGTGAAGAGGATATAGATTTTGGAGGGAGTACCAGATAGGGAAAAGAGAAGGCAGTATACAGGAGCAACAGGAGCAAGAACTACCCCTCCCTAAGACTAACTTCTTTTTTTTTTCCTTCTCATTTTTGGTATGGCAACATTTTATCTGCCAATCTTTCCAAGAAGCCTGTGTGAACTAAGGGAACCAAAATAATTTGTTTCAAATATATTTTAATCTTTATGCATGGACTTTTTTTGACTAAAATTAGTACTTATTGTCATTGACATAATGGTTATCATTAGGAATGGAACAGTAGTATTACTCTGTGTACAATCCTGTTGTACTAGAAAAGTTGGTGCTTTTTTGTACAAAACATTACTTAAAACCATAAGAACAATATCCCTTGCAGAGAACAACTAATTCCCTACTCTTTAGACAACAAGCAATGGATAGCTGAGCCAGATAACCAGTATCATACAATCAGATCTTTGAAATAAATTTTATGCTTAGTTTTTACTGAATCCATAGCAATTGACAGTTGTTTTGTGGGTGTATCACAAGTGTCTTGCAAAGAGATTTAAAGAGGAACAGCATAACAGTTCTGTGGATGTTTGGTTACACTGCCTGTAAAACCTAAGAAGACATGGAAAAATACACAGCACTACTTCTCAGGAACTGGAAAATCAAAACCAGCTTCTGTCAGACAGGGGAAAGAGTCTATAGATATATATTGTATAAGGTTATTCAAGGTCTTAAGACTAAAAACTAATGATAAAGAACAAGGATATGCTTCCTAGCCCAAGATAATGAAGTCCTGTTTCCTTGGAATAAATGATGAGCTTTACCTAGACCAAGCCAATTTTCTGTACAATAGTGAAATACATGCGTGGGTATAGATTTGTCCTGGGAAAGCCTGCTGCAGTATTAACAGCTATATTTTTAGGGACTGAAATACCCAAAGGAATTCTTAAACCGAGCTAAAATCCTGTCATATTCCCTTTGGCAAGCCAATATCAACAATATATTTCTAGTTTACAGTAGTGCTGATCCTGATTCCTGTACTCAAGCCAGAAGTTTTAGGTATTTTAGCTCAATGTGTATTTGTTCATTTTGTTGGTTATCTCCTTCTACATCTTGTGTAACAAGTGAAAAAACTGTACATACATTCACCTAATCAGAAGAGAGTAAAACTCTAGAGAGAAATAAATTCAAGTTAGAAACTTGATAAAGGGAAAAACAAATTACTTGGCAGAGGATCTATAGGTATTTTTCACTTTTGCTGCTTATTTATAAAGGCAAGCTTGCCAAGTGGACAGTGTTAAAAGGAAAAGTAGGGGTAGATGTCCCTGGAGAACTGAGAAATGTTTCCACAATGTGCTTTCCGTGATGTGAAATTTGCATGCAACAAGCAAGAAAATGTCATAACGTGAATAGCTTTTGAAGCAGCATTTGCTTCTGGCATGTTTTGTGATGTTCAAAGTGTCATGCACCACAGCCATGATTCGAGAAGCTGGTGATCTCAAAGTTTCTCAGGCTTCCACGGCTAGGGGAGTGATGGCAGTACGAGGACAGAAAGACACTTACAATTGTTCTTGAATGCCGTTTTACACCAAGGTTTCCTGCAGGCATTACTCCGTTGTCTCTGCTGTGCTTCTGCCAGCTCCTACATTCCCATCACAGTGCTGCAGTTTTTTTCTAGCTTTTCAAGAAGTAGTGTGAGATGCAGGAGATCCGCTAGCTGGTGAGCTGCATGGGCACGGAAATTTTCAGAACAGGAAAGACAGAGCACTGGGCCACAGACAGGAAGCATTTGTTTCTCTCCAGTTGAACTCCCACGATGCATTTTCCCTACATTTGTGCACCCAGGAGGAAAATGTGGCCACTAGTACATGAAATAGTACGGCTGCAAAGATTCCCCTTCCTTACTCCCTCTGGCATACTTCCCAAATTAACTTTCTTGCAGAAACAATCATACTCCTAACAAACCCAGGGCACAATAGACTTTGACTAAGTCTGCTTAAATTTGTGTAGTACTGTGCAACATTTTGGATTTCTGTTAGAGTCAGTGTTTATTCCTGTCTCATTTTGCTTAGAAGCAGATGTGGTTTTCTCTTTATATAAACATTTTTCGTTATACTTCACCCTGTATAAATTTGTAGTAGCTCCGTTTATTTCAGTTAGAGTAAGGAAGAAGAATATTCAACCTTTGTCTTAAAATTAAATTTGTTCCCTGTTGTATTCAATGTCATTCAAAATTATGCAGAATTTCAGCTGAGTATCAAAGGTGAATTGTTAGCTTCTTAGAGCAAGAACCGTGTTTTCTGTCTTATCCATAAAATATTTAACACGATGGAGGTCAGTGATCCTAACTGCACCCTGAGACACTTTCAGGACACAAAAACTAAATAATAATATGAGGCATGTTTAAAGCCTTTTTGTAGTCAATAAAACCACTCATACTAACTTTAAGAACTCTTGCTCAGACTCTTGTTTTTCATTAGAGATATCTAATTTTTACATTGACTTATATTCACTTCAAAGTACTGTGTATAGTGCTTCTGGATGTTTCACATTTTTTTCTCCTTACTGATCCTGCATTTGTCTGCAAATCATATTGTATGTTAATAAATAGTGATGAAATGTTAACAAATACAACTTAACCTCCTCTGGCCTCCATTTTCTCCATTGTTTAATTTGATTTAATTATATAGTTTTAAAAAGAAAGTCAAGTAAAGTAATAGATCAATATAATAATCCTTCAACAAATGTCAAAATTTAACTAGGAATGGCTTTCCTATGAATATTTTGAATTGTATATTGTGCAATTTCACTCCAACCTTCCATCTAAAAGGCTTGCTGCAGAAGATGTCCGTGTTATAAAGTATGTCTGATTTGCTTTTAATGGCTGCAGTTTGTTTCGTGTGACTGTTAAATCAGGCCATGAATAAAGTTTTAACTTTCTGACATAAAATATCTTTAAAAGAAAATTAATACAGTCTAAAAGGAAACCAGCTCAGATCCCAGCTCAGAATTTAGTTTGTTAAGAGAAAACTTACCGTTATAAAGTTTAGCAGTATTCCACCAAAGCACCATTTATTAAAACATTAGGGATCCAAAGAAAGAAAAATAAATAGTTCTCTTGTTGATTCCAGTAGAAATCCAAGCACTTTGAATGTTATGCTCACCCTGATTTAAAGACTTATGAAAGTACAAAACATGGTGGGTTTCATCTCATATGAAGCCTAAATCATAGGAGCACTTTTTTGTCTAGATGGGAAGGAACTATAAAGAGAAAATATATTTCCCCAAATCCTCTGCCCTTTTACAGTTTGCTTCTTGCTCATACACAGAATAAGCTTCTCAACCTTTGCTCATTATTAATAGATACAGAGTGCATGGCCTGGTAACGTTCAGATTTTCTCCTTTTCATCCTGAAAATCTGTTGCTCTGCTCTCTGTCTCCCCACAGACAGAAGATGGAAACTTATCCCCTCTATATTTCTTTTTATTTTGGCAGCGGAAATAAAGAAAAAAGGCACACCTAATTTACAGTTGTGTCCATTTGGAAAGGGAAGCAACATTTTTGACATTTCTAGTCTGTGACTGAGTAAGATTTGAGAGAAGACTATGAGTGGCAAATCCTTTGGTGTGAGGTCTTAATGTCTCTTGAATATCCTTTACTAAGCATCCTTTTAGTCTAGATATTCAGTCATTGGAGAAGACACTGATATTTTCCCAAAGCAGTGCAGAGACCTGAAGATGTAGGTTTTGATATTTTCCGCAACTACATTAGAGCAGAAGAGTAGCTGGTTAGTGGGTCTTGAAATGAAAAATAATACAGATTAAAAATTGTGATGCTTTGCCTGAGGAAGGAATTCATTTGGAGTCATGTGGTCCACAGGGGAGAACTGAGCAGAATTCAACTCTGGTTCTCATTGACTTCTCATAAACCTCTGAGTATTTTACTCTCTCCAGGTTGAGCCCAGAATATACTCTTTGTAAACAAGATCCAAAAGACATCTTTAGGCCAATTACTGTCCTAGGCAAATTAGGACAGATTAAGCTTTTGTTCAAACCCAAATGTGGTCCTGCTTTTAAATGACTTTCAGCCTCATAGCCTTAGCAAATTGCAGCTCATTAATCCTCACTGCATTTCTTGCAATTGAAATGTTGCCTGAGAGATTATGGAGCTCACTTAATGCTATACAAAAAGTCTATATCAGGGATAAAATAGGAATTCAAGTTTCCATTACCTCTGGTATCCAGTGGGAAAGCTAGAGCTTATTTTTTCTAATTCTAAATTTTGTGACATCTTTATTTGTATTTTAATAATGGTTTTTATTATAATTGTTTTATTATAATAATGCCATTTCATTTAAATCTAAATTTTTCACAGTAATAGTTTTAATAATATCTGAATATCATAAAAAAGTTGAAATAAAATTAATTAAGCATTCAATATTTTATGAAATATAAGACCTAATCTTAATTAAAATTTGATAATAAAATTAAACAATCATATTGTAAGCAAAATATTATGTTATGCAAAATGAAATGTATTTTTGTTCTTCTTTTTGATACATGAAAGAGATTTTTTAGTTTATTTTTTGTTCTATTTAAAGATGTGACTAAATTAAAAATCTCAAAGTATGCCATGTAAAGGGGAAATACTTTTCAGTCAAGTTTAATGAATATCCGTTAGACTTAGAATGATTTCAATTTTTTCACATTTCAACATGAAAAGTTATATTTTAAAATCATATACATTGTATTATAAAGAGGGAAAAGTGCACTATAACAGGTCTATAACAGGAATTCATTGAGTGTTAGTTTCTGAAATCAGAATACAGTGACTTGTATGGTAATTCATGTAGTCATTATAGAAAACTATAGTGTTACAAAAAGTGTATGTAGCCAATCATTGCTGTTGAATTGGTGATGGGGGAACAATCAAAGAAAGCTTTTAACCTTCTCAAATATGATTCTCAGGAGGCAAAATAAGCTGTCAATAAATAAATGTTTAGCAAGGATATATTGATTTTATAAAGAAAAAGGAGAAAATAGAAAGTGAATGATAGGACTTTTTTGACATTTTTTTTTATTTTTTTTTTTTGTTACGATGAAAAGTGAGCGTTTCCCTCTTCAGTTCCCATGGTCAATCCACAGTTTATCAGGACAGTCCCCACTGGATGAACAAAATACAGATTCAAATACCAAGTTTAAGTAAGATAGAACAACAATTTGAAGCTATGTTACTTGTGTTCTAAATCATGAACTAAACTCTGTATTATCACGCTTCTGGGGTAGTGATAGTTTGTCAAGGAGGGAGGTGCATGTAGCGTGTTTCTTTTCATTGCTTGTCACAATTTCAGTGCAAAGCAACAGCCTTGAAAACATATTATTTTCACCATAGGCTTTTATTATTCTAAACGGAATTGCTGGATTTTGTTGATTTCTATAAGCAGTCAAAAATTATTTTTTCTGGATGTTTAGTCGTGCAAAGTTTAGTGGGGCTTTGAGGGCTTAATGGTTACCTGTTCAAGGGATATTAATGACTGGATCTGATCTCAGTTGCAGTTTTATAAAATGAAGTTCTCTCATAAATCTGATTTAACTGACATCAAAATCAAGACTTTGTTATCTATGAAGAAAATCATTGTTCATAGTTGGACTGAATTACAAATTATAATCACATTCTCTAAAGTTCTTAAATAGCTATTAAATCCTTGTATAAATCTTAAATAATATATGAAGAAGAATAACATACATGGTCTGCGAATCTTTTACAAAATCTGAATATTACAGATATTAAATCCTTCTCTAGATGTTAGCAGAATAAACAAATCCTATGTAGAGCCTTGTAAAATTATGCAGTACTGTTATAATGCTATTCAAAACTATTTATAGATAAAGTTATCTGCTTGGATATTTCTTGCGTAAATGAATATTTCTTTTTTCCTCAGAACCAGAATAAGCTTTATCCAAAAGCAATTGAATGAAATGAAGAACTGATCCTGAAGTGTGCGCAGCTTGTGAGAGCTACGCTGGCTGCAGTGGAAGTGTGACAAATAGCAACAGCCTGAGGACCTGTCAAACACATATTCAGCCAGTTTGGTGTCACTTGTAAAGTATGGGGTGAAGTACCATCTTCTTCCAAAACTAAAAAGAAAAGGGAGCATCACCATTATCTGAATAGCATGCACATAAGGGTCAGAACAGTTAGAGGTCATTCACAGCATGCATTGGTTAGGCTTTGAGACTTCATGCCGTAGGACATCGTTCAAGTTAAATACTTTACAAAATTCAAACAGCAGCTGGATTGTTCCATACAGAAAAAAAAAAAAAATCTTTAAAGGGCTACTAACTACCTCTATATCAATTCTAGCTCAGGGAGTCCCTGAGATGCCTAACTGTGAAAACCAGCAGAATATTCCAAGGAAGTACCAAGTACTTGCCTCATTGCTGTACTTTTCCTTACACGGCCATTAATGGGCAGTGCTGGAGATGGCATAGTGATCTAGCTTAAGACTTAGCTTCACCCTGTATCAGTGTTCTCATTTCCTCGTAACCCAAGAGTGCTTTAAATTCCTAATACATGCCCTGGCCATATTTCAGGACAGAGTACAACCTTGGCACATGGCTCACTTCTGCTCACCACTCCCTGGTTTTCACACAGGAGAAAGACAGGGGTAGTGTCTAATAGTGCCAGTCAATTCTTCTTACAGCCTGAGTAGGGAAATTGAGTCTCAGGATGTACCTTCTGGTCAGGTTAGACAAAATTAGACACAGTGCATAAAGTTTGCCTTGCTGAGTCACAGGATTGCATGGAGTCACAGAGTGGTTGAGGCTGTCAGGCACCTCTGGAGAACATGTGGTCCAACCCTTCTGCTCAAAGTAGTGTCAGTCAGAGCAGATTGCTCAAGGCCATGCCTGATCAGGTTTTGAATGTCTCCAAAGATGGAGACTCAACAACCCCTCTGGGCAAACCTGTTCCACTGCTTGATCTCTCTCACTGTAAAAAATTTTTTTCTTATGCTTAAATGAAATTTTCTGCCTTTTAGTTTGTGCTCATTGGCTCTTGCCCTGGCCCTGGCCACTACTGGGAAGAGTCTGGCTCTGTCTTCTTTGCTCCACTCATCAGGTTTATATACACACGGATAAGAGCCCCCTGAGCCTTCTGTTATCCAGACTGAACAGTCTGAGCTCTCTCAGACCCTCCTCACATGAAAAATTGTCCAGTCCGTTAATCATCTTTATGTCCGTTTCCTGAGCTCACTGCAGGATGTTTTGCCTCTCTTGGGACTAGGGAGCCCAGCACAAGTCACGCTGGAAACAGCACTTCTGATTCTGAGGACAGGGGAAGGATCACCTCCTTCAACCTGCCTAATGCATCCCAGGAAGCTGTTGGCTGCTTTTGCTGCCAAAGCACATTGCTGACTCCTGGTCCGCTTGTCCACCAGGAGCTCCACTTTTGTTTCTGTAGAGACTATTTCCAGTCAGTTGCTCCCAGCATGAACTGATGCCACGAGGTGCAGGACTTTGCATTTTCCTTCCCTTGAACTTCATGAGATTTCTGCTGGCTCATTTGTCCATTGAAGGCTGAGAGATATGAGAGAATCTAAGTCATAGAATCATAAAATAGTTTGTATTGGAAGGGACCTTTAAAGGTCATCTAGTCCAACTACTCTGCAATGAGCAGGGAGATCTTCAATTGCATCAGTTGCTCAGAGTCCTGTCCAACCTGACCTTGAATACAGATGATCTTTGCAAATATAAAATAACACATGTTAAGAAGATTTATTTAAGACCAAAGATAATGTGGATGTAAGAAACCATGTATATGGACTGTTTATTAAAAAATTTAGGAAATAATACATTTATTCCAGAATAACCTTCTCATACAGTACTGGGATCTTACTGAATTTTCACCTATAGTGTGATAAATATATGTGACATTCTCTTTTGTGGTTGTCAAAAATAACAGGAAGCTGGATATAATGATGTAGATCCTTTTCATTCTTTATGCATTATGAGACCACAATTTATTTTATCTCCACTCAGACCAAAGATACTATGGCATTTTTTCCCACCTCAGTATCCAGTCCAAGGCTTTGATCTGATTTTATTTTACATTTGTCTGATATGCATTTTCTAAGAAGCACCAAAACTAACCACTGTTCTTATGGATAAAAGGTCAGCTAAGTACAAATATGAGCCCAAACTCTTAAAAAAAAAAAAAAAAAAGAAAAAGTGTTTTAGTAAATGGTGCTAATGAATCTATAAGATGAAAAAACCTTGATTCATTTGCACCAATATGTACCATGTTGGTAGACATTCTAGCACTGATAACAGAAAAGAGAGTAACTCATCAAAAGGCTCTCAACTTTAAAACCTCCAGAGAGTATTGCACTGCTATTTTACAGCACTGATTCCTTACTTCATTTTTCTCATACTTTTATCATCAGAGTCTGAATCTGAGATAGCACAATTTTTAAGACTTTACCTTTATTGGCAAATTGGTGATGACTTTAAAAATGTATAGATAGATATTTCTGTTACTTGCCATCTTGCTTTTTTTCTATGTCTTTATTGATCACTGTTCATTGGCAAATTGTTCAGATATTGTATGAAGAGACATTCAGCTCAAAACTTTTATGGGAGCTTCTCTACTCATGAATTATTTTAAGCTCCAAGCTTGTCTGTTGTGGGAAAAATTGAGGTATGTAGTTTTGCACAGATTTTATGCCCATGATACAATTTAGTGTATTCTTTGTCTGACAGCTGCAAAGAGAAAATCCTCTTACAACATCCCCATTTAGTTACTTTTTTTGTATTGGAATTATGTGCCTTATTTGGGAAATCTTGTGCTACTGGACAAAAATAGCAATCAAATGTTTCTCTGAGTATATAAACTTAAAACCAACAGTGCTTGTTCTTGAAAAATCTAACTAGTGCTATTAAAACTTTTTTTTTTCTTTACCATGAAAAGCACTGTAGGATCAAATAATTTCCTTTCAGGACATGCAGTTCAGCCAAGATAAGTTCTCCTGTTCATCATCAGCACAAAACAGCAGTGGATATGAATCACTGAATTAAATCTTATTAAATTCTAAGAGCTTTTCTTCCAATAACACTTACACTGCAATTCTTAATGCATAATCCAAAAGAAGAATAATTGAATTGGTTTAGAGTGTCAGATACTTTGAAACTATGTAAACATCACTAACACTGTCAAGATTTTGAAATTCAAGAAGGTGTCTAGTTTCCCTTGAGATAAAGACTTTAAATATAAGTTTGCCTCCTGATTTTTCTAAATGCATTTGTGTTTGTGAACAGTTTCCAATGCAGAGCTTATCACCTGATTTCAAAACAACTTCACAAATTAAAAATCACAGTATGTAATGCTCCCATACATCATTTTATACATTCAAAAAAAAGGATCAAATATTTTAATTTTATAATAATATTTAATAAATTTCCAAAGAAGATTATATAAAATTGTTGTCTGCAATAGGCAGAGAACTCAACTCAATCCCCCATAGCTGTTTTTTTTTCCAGTTCTAAAGCACTGGTAAACAAAAACATGAAACCACTACATAAAACATTTAGTGGCCTCTCTTTTTTTTCTTTGCAATGTGTCACTTTACTAAATGATTTATACCAAACCATTTTTTGATGTCTTAAAAACATTTATATGACAAAATACAAAGTAATTGGGATCTACACATGAAAGTCCAAAAAGCTGATCCACAACTCCCAACTAACTACTTAGGTGCCTAACAGTCTGCAGGCAACAAAACTTGTGCCAGAAAAAATATTGATGCCCAAAGTTTGACAATGTACATACTTACAGGCTCTGCCATCTTGGCTGAACCAAGCAGCTCAGGACCCTATCCAGCCTTAAGCTGTTTATGATTCACAAAACTGGTGTCGGCGGGCTTCAGGTCCCAAGGGAACTAAACTGATATGCACATTCTTTGCACTTTTAATACACTCTGATAGCATAAATCTTAGTCACGATGATTTTCACTAATAACACAGCCCCTGGAGGAGGGGCTGCTGCTTACATTTTGATGGCAGCTTAAGGGTTACCACAAATGGCTACGAAGAACATGGCCCACGTTCTTGGCCATCTTTAGCCTACAGAAATAAAGCATTTACTTCAGAGAAGGTCTGCTGTAACCATCATCTTGTTTTTCACAAAACTGCAACAGAGACGCTTCCCATGTTACCATTTAAGCTGTTCTACTCTTCGGTTAAAAATGTAAGTAAAATTCAATAACTATAAGGAAAAGATGTATTTATTACTTTGAAGCCCGGAGGGTACTTCATTTCTTTGTAAGCTTCTATCAACACAAAGAGCAGTCACTGGGCCCATCTCTTGTGGGCTCTGGGCTTCAGTTCTACACATCCAGATCCAACTAGGTTATTATTGCTGGGCAACTAAGCTTTTAGGCATTAAAATAGAAAATAAAGGATTGAAAATAGTAACTTACAGTAACTAAATACAAGTAATAATGGGCTTCTGAAAAATTGATACCTTTAACAGGGAAGTTCTTGCTCAAAATCAGCAAGAAGCTGCTATATAGTAATGGCAGAGGTAAAAGCTCTGATGCAGTATTTCTTAATGCATTACTTAATTGGGAAAATCTGGTTTAGATAATACAGACATAAACAAAATACTATTTACACAGGTTAATAACATAAATATTGTGGCAATGAAACCTAGATCTCTGCTTCATGTGTCTTTTTGCTTACATTTGTACTATTTTTTTATTGCATTCAATAGCAAGTAAAATGATCATACAGTGATCTAGTAAAATAGTCACACAGACATTTCTGTGGGAAATATAATAGGGGTACATCATGTCAGATAATCTATGGCTTGGTCTACCCTTTGCTATGAAATTTTTTATGATCCATCTCTACATTGTAGGCATCAAAGGTGAGCCAGTCTTCAAGACTCCTTTCTTTGTCCATGAAGAGAAACAAGCCCATTTACAATCAGATTCATCTCATTTTGCTGCTGACGTCTAAATTGAGGCAGAAGTACTGCACTGCAAAAAATACCTGGTTCTTACGAGCAACTCCAATTTGAATCATCTTGGAATGATAAGCTCATTGCAGATGAATTTGAGCCCAGTCACCTAGCCTGTCTCACAGGTGTGGACAAAAGTGTATTGGTATCTTCCATGTAAAAGTCTTTGTAGTGTCCTGTGGCTCTTAGGCAATTTAATCCTCTGACTGCAAAGGATAAGGTATCTTTTTCAGACAGCTTGTAGCACAACAATGAGGTGGAATTTGTACAGTATTTACACCTACAAGTTTAAAGAGCTTTTTTCATATGTCATCCTGGATTTGTCCTTACCTAAAATTAAAATACTATATGAGCACTCGCTATTTATTCTTGCACTGAGATTTTAAGGTCTTACAAACTACCCTCTGCTGTTGGAAGATAATATTGTTCAGTATGTTTCTCTTTCTCAGTGTTTAGCAATCTTATGACTTGGGCTGGTAACCTGGGGAGTGTTTTGTCTGACAATCAAGTATTCAATGTATTGTCATAAGCAGGCTGCAAACCTCATTGTGAGAAAACACATCCTTCCAGCAACCTTTATTAACATAGGACGTCACAAACATTTTTCCAGGTAAGGAGAGAAGACTTGGTTTTGTTAACAAGGCTCCCCACAGTGCCTTTCTTCTGTACGTTGCCTTCAGAAAGCTCTTTGACAACTAGTGAACAAAATGTGTTTCTTGAAGCAGAAAATCTTAATCGCCAGCATTTGTCCTGTTGGAATATTGCCATTGTAGTCAGCAGGAAAGGAAGCTGTGAACTTATCATGGATACTAGGGACTAGAAGTATTTCTCTTCCCCCTGTCTTGTAATATGGAAAGAAATCTTGATGATTTATTTAAAAACAAAAACAAAAACAAAAACCATGCAGTACATCAACATGACAACATGTACAGCCCAATGAGAAGACAAAGCTGATAATCCTAGAATGAAGATTGAATCATGGAAAAGCATTCATTTACACAAGATGAAGTTATCTAACCTGTAAACTAGTGCCAGATGGCATAAATGCTCTCCAGAGATCACCCATTCTTCTCTCTGCAAATCAAATGCCAGGGCAAAAATGACTGTTAGCTTTTCTGTCCTCATAGATATCGCTCATCACTGCCCTACAACACACGATTTTGCTGTTATATTATTGGATACAGGACAAATAAAAGCAATTTTCATGCCTGAATCTAGTAGTGAATGCCTGCCATGGCAAGATCTAACAATCAAACAATTGTGCAGAGATGAATAGAAAATGATGTCTCTCTAGTATGCTGACCACATCACAAAGCTGTTAAAGAACAGAAAAACATCTGAACAAATTAATATTGATTTTTTCATGTTCCTCTTAAAATCAAATGTGCTCAGCACTTGTTGAGAATACACTTGAGTAAAAAAAGAAAAGGTGAAATTCATAACTTCATTTCTTTAAGGACTTCATTTCAGCTGATTTTGAAGAAGCTGTTATAAAATAAAGGGAAAAGATCCAGTATTACACTATACATTGACAAAGAGCTGTAATTTCTTTTCTCATACAATCGTCATTGAGGAATTACTTCATTAAGATTTAAATACTATGATTTGACTGGGTTAATATGACTATATGTTGGTGATTGCAATGTGAAAATCACTTGAGGTTCCTCACTGCTGGCAAAGAGCTGCTCAATGTGGAAGCTACGGTATGATTCACTTCATTTTAAATTAAACTTCTACATCTGGTTAAGAGACTTAAACCTAAACTCCACTGAAGATATTGACTAGACCTCTGTTATCTATAATGGGAAACTAGATAACTGATTCCAAATGAAGGCACCTACCTTATTGATACCTAGGTGAAATGAATCCCACCCACACGTGAATCTGAATTTATATATCTTTTCCATGTCATGAGAAAATAATTAAAATAATTTTATTATAGCAGGTACATATTATTTCCCTGTTTCAGCATTTATATCTTTTATGCTACCATTTTCAAAAGATGTCTGAGGGAAGGTAAGATTAGAAGCCAAACGTAGGCAGCTGGACAAAATTCTTGATTTTCTGAAAGCCTAATCCTGCAAAGTGCATGCATAGCCGAACCATTTCAGGGACATTCACTGATTATTTTTCAGCTTTGAAGATCAACCCACTTCTCTTAACTGGGGATTTATTTACTCTTCCTAATTTCAGGCAGTCAAGCATAAAAATTTTGGACATGAATCCTTATTTAGTCACTTAAATACCATTTTAAGCATTAATTTAATGATTTACTTATTGCACTAAAAAGGCATGTTATGTGGGCAAGCCTGAAAACCGGTCCTTTAATGTCAATGAAGCAGCAAACTGGAGTCAGCCTTTTATATTTATGAAAAAATAAGGCAATTGATAGAAGCTCTGCTTTTTCAGATGAAAAACAGGCAAGCCACCACAGTAAGTGATTCCCTTTATTAATTTTTTTAAGAAAAAAAATTATCTTAAGTACATGGGATTTTTATTACAGTATCTTAAAGAGTTCATTGAAAACTGAAATGCTATGCTGCTCTTTGGCTTTTTTTGCTCGTAGTTTATCTTTAATTGAATACAAATCCATTAGTTAACAAGGGAATTGAGAACACAAAATATAGCCAATGTGCCCTGACTTTAAACATCTGTTAGGGATTGTTTTATAGTGTTCCAATGAAAAACTCCATGGGTTTGAGGAAAAGACACCTTGCACATAAACAGCATTTTTATTGTATTTATAGCTTAGAGGTTGATAGGACTGATTCTGCAATGTGACGTTGACAGGTGCACACTGTTCAAATTTTTCAGAGCCTGATGACACTAACAACCCTTCCTGGCCCTGCCCAGCCCCAAGTGTGGCCTCCCCCACCCTTCCCCATCAACACTGTAGGAGTGCCAGTTTCCAGTCCTGTCCCTCTCCCCTGGCTGGACCTCTTGGGTCCTCTCCTGGCCCTTTCTCCTTTTGCCCCCAGCTTGTGTCTTGGAAGGATCCCGGACCTGGTTCATCACTTGCCATGTCGGGGCTGCAAACGGACCCTGTTACCAGTCCCCGGCTCTGCCCCTTGTGTTCAGCCCCTGCAGGACCACGCATCAACGGTGAGAGCGCAGCCTGCCCAGGGTCATGCTCAGCACCTGGCTTGACCCCCTCATGGGGCAGCTTGTTCCTCAGTTCTCCATCACACTCATTATTAAACGTGTCTGTGATATTAGGGCACCAAAGATGATTGGGGGATTGGAGCACCTCCCTGATGAGAAAAGGCTGAGAGAGCTGGGACTCTTGAGCCCGGGGAAGAGAAGGCTGAAGGGAGACCTTATTCTTGTTTACAAGAATCTAAGGGGTGGGTTGAAGGAGGATGGAGCCAGACTCTTTTCAGTGGTTCCCAGTGACAGGACGAGGGGCAACGGGCACAAGTTGGAACATAGAAAGTTCCACTCAAACACAAGAAAAAACTTCTTTATGGTGAGGGTGCCAGAGCACTGTAAGAGGCTGCCCAGGGAGGTTGTGGAGTCCCCTTCTCTGGAGATTTTGAAGACCCACCTGGATGCAGTCCTGAGTAATGTGCTGCAGGCATTCCTGCGTCAGCAGGGGAGTTGGACTAGATGATCTCTAGAGGTCCCTTCCAACTCTGAAAATTCCATGATTCCATGATTCCGTGATATGCAGGCACACTCCTCCACATCAGGCATTAATACTTCTTTGGATCTTTCAAACAATGCCATGTTTGATTAATTTTGGCACAAAAATCATGGTTTAAAGCAAAAACATTTACTAGTAATGTTTCTGAAGCTTTCTGAAAAGAAAAACAAGCAGGCAAAACAACGATGGTTCATTTAACTATGTTTTGCTATCATGATGAAATGCAATTACAGCTCAGGTTTCAGTTTTTACTTGTCATTCCCAGGAACAGAATTCACAGTGATAAAACTGGTTTGTCATAGAGATGACAGTACTTTTGAGTAGTATCTTTTCTGGTTAAAATAGCTCACTTTTTAAAATCATTTTCACACTAAATTAATTCCTTTTTGTCTGTTAATAAATATTTCATTTTTTTATAAAAAAAAAGCAATATTATTTTTTAGGAAACTCAGTTTAATTACTAGATTTCCTCTTACTAAAATTCCATATAACTATACTTTCTCCCACTGACAGAACTAAAAAGATTGTTGCTATGTATGTGATAAATATCTGGTGGTGTTTCTGATGCACCTGGAAAACAGGTGGAAAAGAGGAAATGATTAGGTAGTTGAAGAGTCATTTGATTAAATACAAATCCATTATCTTATTCAACCTCCCAACCTTGTAAGTACGTATGCAAGCTGTCAAAATGCAGACAGTCCAGGTCCATAGAATAGACACTACTGTAAATAATATAATTTCCCTGGCTCCCAGATATAATAAATTGCAAAAACAATGTCACAAAAGGAAGGGTAATCTCATGAAAAGGAAGATGTTAACAGGTGGAGATGTCTTCCAGTGTCTTGATCAACCAAAGCTAAGAATACCTTGTGTTACTGTCATCCATTAATTTTTAACGTTTTTTTTTTTATTTTAAAGTATAAAACAAAGTATCAGGAAAAGAATTTGAGGTTGCCTGTAACTAAGTCTTCCTTGGATGGTCATTCTGTCAATTCTTCTGCTAAAATTGTTAACTGTTTTGAAGGAGGGCCTTGGTGGCATTTAAACAGAAGAAAAGTAAGATCCAAAAAGCAGCCTTACAGAAGACTCAGCAAAGGACGGAAGAGGGAAGACCAAGAAACAAGAGGAAGAATAACTCTCACTAAGCTAAGGATTTTCTGCTTCTCCACCCAAAACCTGTGCAAACCATCAAGTATATAAAATATGTTGTAGGAAAACACGAGTGGATATGCGTAAAATCTGATTACAGCCCAGTGTTAGGCTTTCATCAGTTGAATGGATTTGAGACAGATTCCAGCATTTCTGTAAATGTCAATATAAAGGAAAATGCAAATGTCTGAGGTTTTGCTTGCTATTTCAATATATTAGTTCTTTTAAGGTTTGGGGTTTTTTATTATTTTTAGGTTTTTCTCAATGGGATAAACTTTAAAGAGGTGATATTATTCTTTCCTTAGTTGCTATTGCAACTAAGCTAATATTTTTATTCAATATTGCTTAAAAGAGAACCATATGTATAACTGTTATTCTTTGATGCATTTTCACCTTATTTTAGAGCTTTTTTTGCCCTCTTCTAGCTTTCCTATTGCATTCTTCATCCTCCAAACTGGTATACTTATTCTGCTTTGTTCTGAGCAGAGTCTAATAACAATACAGGATACAGTCTTGTCTGCAGGAAAATATTTTAACTTAAAAAAAAAAGAGTAAGAAAATAATTTACAAAAGGAAACTGAACAAGAAAAGAATGGAACTTTTTTGCGTTCATTTAAATTTATACAGCTGTATGTTTAGGAAGTAAGAACACCTTGTAAACAAGACTCTGAAGAGGCATTTAGGTAGTGACAGAGATTAATGTAAAGAAATCAGATTGTAAATCAGCCTCCAAAAGAAAATCACCATCCCCCATATTATAGGTAGTATTTCTTTCTCCTTTTCTCCCACTGATTAAGTGCTGTATACAGACCTCATCAATTATTAAGCGCAGACCATCTGCATTTGTAGACCCGCATTGGGTGAGTTTTTAATGGCAAATTAAAACTGTTTGATGATGTAGGTAACTGTGTTCTCAGATCTTATAACCTCGTTGAACCAAATGTTAGAAGATCATTGGATCTATTTCCAGTTTAACCAACAGTTGATCCAATAAATTTTGACAACACCTAAGAGCAGTTAGTCATCAAATCATTGAGCAATTGTGTGAGTTATCAATTGCTGAACAGAATTCTGGAGTCATCCTAGGTATTTGCCATGACTAGTTTGGAAACTACATCTTGTGTACTGTGCCTGTATTTTCTTTATGGCAACACTATCTGAGCATACCAAAGGAAATAATGAATTTCATTAGCAATGATCCTTTTTAATAGAGATTATAATAATTCCTGGGAGGTTTTGATTTTTTGCTTTGTTTTGTTTTATTTTGTTTGTTTTCTAATAGAGGATGCAGACAGAAGGTTTAACAAGCCGTCCAAAATTACTTAGGAAACCCATCCAGGCTTGGAAAGATAGATCTCTTGAGATTATGTCATTCATTGTCTAACAAGAAATCTATTCATCTTCGCAATTACTGTAGATTTACTAAAGATTAAGTGTAAGATTCTCAAAAAGAACCTCATTCTTAATTATGATTTTAATTCTTCCTTTTCTGCTTCTACTGCGTTTTCTACTGCTTTTTCTTCTTCTAATGGCAAAGAAAATGCAGAAGCCAAAAGGAAGACTTTTAAAAGAACAGGTAAAGCCTTACTCCAGTGCTCCTTCTGAAGCCAAAGAAACTTTATTACATACTTTTATAGGAACAGAATTGGGCAAGTGAGGAGTATTTTTGAAAATTTCACTTGCAGGTTTTATCAAATCTACAGTGAACCCGGTGAGAAAAATACTAAAACATAATATTGATTAAAAAAACAAATAAACAAAAAAAAATTCCCCCAAATAATTAAGAAAAAAGAAGCATCATTTCAAGATCTTCATGACATAAATTCAGAGACCAGATTTAAAAATTATTTTTACAGACTTTTTACACTGCGTATAAGGAAATTGTCAATATTTGGAAAGACTCATGCATGCTAATTGAAATAGTCCAAGAAAAGTAGCTTGCTTTAATGGTCAACAAGGAACAAAAAGCCATAATTCCAAGATGATAATTAAGTGATACTATTTATCCAGCTGTAGAGTTTTTTCATACCCGAGAGTCTGTCACAAAACACAGACTTGATATTTTAAACTATTTTCTCCACACAATTCACAATCAAAGTACTTTCTGCATGCTTCCCTGTTTCTTTACAGACTCTCAAAATATGTCTTTATCCTTATATCCCTTATATTTGTTCAGGAATTTGAAATGTCTAACAATTTCACAGCTTTTCTGAAATATTCTGAAATCCTGTTTTAAACATCAGATATTTAACACAAAATTAATCAATTTCTGAAGTCATTAAAAAAAAAAACAACCACCTTATAACTTGACATTACAGAATGAATGTAGAATTTTGATTCCTTGTTGTTGTTTCTTGTTGCTGTTGTTGTTTCCTCAAGTAAAAGGCTTAAGAATTTCATTTTTGTTAGAATATTGAATGACTATTGACTTTGTTATATATTACTTCCAGGAATAAAATGCCTTTGAGTCTATTTGTGTGTCATCAGGCCAAGAGTAATAGGGGAGGAGTCACCAGAGTGTTACCAGTCTCAGAAACGTACAAATGGAAATTAATCTTTTTGTTACAGAGTTCTTGTAAAAACAAAATCAAAATGTACTATTTTGATAATTTTTATTTCTTAAAACTGAAAACTTTTTCATTGAAACTTAATGGTAACATTCAGGCTGAATGAAATAAAATTGTTTTTAAGTCACTGAAACTGCATTAGTGGTGAATTTGTCTCCTTGGATCTTTGTTTAACATGTTGCTATTCTATTTTAGTTTCTGTTAATCTAAAAATAAATTATTTCAGAAAAGATTTAGATAACCTTTTGTTGCTGCAAAGGAAAAATAACCTATTGAAACACTATCTATTTTTTACTATATACATGCACACATTTTAGAGTGACTAGTAGTGTATTAATACTGCCTCTTCTATTTATTCATAAAAAACCCAATGTATTTATTTCTCTTGGAATACCATTTCAAATAACACCATAACCGTGGCAACATTCATAGATTGCTTGTGGTCACACACAAATAAACCTTGGTCATTTTTATTGTCAGTAGATGCAGTTTGGAAGTCTTAATGATAATTTGGTAACTAGCTTGGGTTATACTATTAGTTAACTCTTTACTTTGAGACTTTTTTTTCTTTCTTTCCCTCTTTGCCCCAGTCGTCTTTATCTCAATCAGGAAAACCTACAATCCAAATGTAAGTAATGGTTTCATATACAATTCACTGCAGAAAACTTGCCATCCAGGCTTAAGGGAAAATACTCTGCTCTCCCAATTAACAATTTTTTTCTTTCTCTTTTTAAATCTACATTTACACTTGTGTTAAAAAAATTTCAACAAACCTAGCAAATGGCTGGAAACACAAAGTTTTATTTTTATCAATAACACCAGTCTATTTTTTCCCTTCTGTTCGCTTCGAGACATTGATCTTCATGTGTAGTATCTTCTATTGCTTTGTTCAAGCTCTGGTGATTTTGTTAGCTTTTTTGTTATTCTCTTGACACTGATTTTTCCTGTATCTTTGCTAGACTTGATAGTTTCTTCTCCCACCAAAAAATCTCAGACATCTCCTCAGACCCCAGTATCCTAATTAAAACTGTGTATTGATGTACTATTTAGTTTGGTTTAGTAATACATTAATAAAGTAGAGAGCAGGTTGGAAGGCAAAGTCTCCCAGAGCATTCTGAGGTATTTTGTATTGATCTAAATTACTTTCTACAGAGTAATTTTGTACTTTGTCTGGTGCGGGTAGTACTATGCTCTCTCTGGAGCCATTAGTATGATGTTAATTTCAAACATTATGGTCAAAATTCTGGTCACTCTTGCAATGGGAGACTACAGGGATGAGAAGCATACAGGCAATCCTGTCTTTCTTTTCCCTTTTTTCGCACAGCCAAAATCTTGTACACAGGGAAAGAGTCCTCTAATAACATGGGAAAAAACCCACAACCCCCCCACATTTCAAGGGTTGCCAAGAGTATGGAATCAAGATTAGTGGTGGACTATCTACAGTATTATAGTGATCAATATGGGGTGCATTCCTCTAAGAGCTGAGTGAAGTGATGGAAACAACTCTGAACAGTTAATGGCATACTGCAGACATTCGAACTCCTGGCAACATCAGCAGATGCTGATGGCCAGAGTTTTGCTTCTGATTGCTTCCTCCACTCTTCCAAGACTTTGCTCCAGGAGAAGGTTGTCTGTCCCTAAACCACTAACTTTCAAGTTTGTTGTGATGGTTACTCACTCCCCTTTTCTCAGTCCCTTCCTCCTGAAAAAGGAGAAAACAGAACCCGCTTTGAGCAGTTTATCAGCCTGCACAGAAGAGAAGATGTATTTGCCCTGTGGCTTAGAATACAACTGAACCAATGTTGCACAAGCCAGGTTTGGAAAAACTTCCATCTCATCACTTTTTCCAAATGAGATGAGGACAAGCTATTAGATCTGCATGCTGGTACCGACAGCTTGGGAATCCAGACCCCAGCAACAATGTCAGATCTCCGTATGGACCAGCATATTTCTGAATCCTCTTCTTTTTTCCTTCTCATCTTCACTGCAGCTGGTGCTCCATAGCAGACACAAACAGAAGTATTGGACCAAATTTAGGGGAAGAGAGAGATTTCTGGTGCTTAGCAAGAGAAGATGGGAACCTCTGTGACCACAGACATCATGAGACCTGGGATTAGAGAAGTTAAAGTATGGGAAAGACTATGATCATTTTACTGCAGTGACTATATCCCTCCTTAAGAAAAGGGTTTGAATGTAGGAAACCAGACAATAGCCTTCCCATAAAGTCCACTCTGTAATGTATCCAGAGTCATTCTGCCTGCAAGCAGAACTGCCGTAATTCTTGCACAACTCTGAAATCTGCCATGCCCATATATTAACTCCAAATATTTACTTCTGTTTCATCCGTCCATCCATCCATCCGTCCATCCATCCATCCATCCTTCCATCCACCTTTTCACCTTTCTTGGGAAGTCCTCATTACCAATCACACCACAAACTGTGGCTAAAATCTGTTTAGAGTGGAGTTGATATCAGACTCAGATAGTTTGGATAATGTCCAGTCAGGAATTCTTCTACAGAAATTATTGCCCTTCCATCTGGTTTATAAGGGTTGTTCTGAGGCAGAGGAGAAGCAAAAATGTTGGGATGGCATGGGGTAAATGTAGTCCTTGTCCAGTCTGTGCTTTATATCCCAGAGTAGAATGACCCAAATAGCAGATGCTTAGAGCAGTACTGTTCTGACAGTTCTTTTAGCCTAAAGCAATCGATACTGATTCAGTCTATCAGCCTGATGTGGAAAGACTTAGATGAACCAGTTCTAGAGGTCTGCTTTGAGGGGGGTAGTCATGTCAGAGGATTAATTCCTGCTTGGTGGGAAAGTCCTTTCCCCACATCCACCTCCTCAGCAGAAAAAGCTCCAGCAATGTATTCTCTCTCACAGCTCTTCATCTAAGTTTGACTCTTTCCTTTAATCTATCCTCTTCCACTCCATTCTTGGTATCTGGGGCAGAAAAAAGCAGTTCTGCCTATACCACTGAAGAGTATTAAACTGGCCCTGAGATGTGGTATAAAGCATTCCCAGCTATGTATCCAGGGGCTGCATTATATTCTGGACAGAGCTTTGTGTTTCTCATTTTCAGTCCTGTGTACAAAGAAAGGAAAACAGGCCTGAGGTACAGAGCAGTTTCACCAACATTGGTGGATCTCCACAGTCAGTAATGTCTAGCAAAGTAACTGCAGTTCTTCAAACAAAGCAGATAGGAACTGGAACTTCATTTTCCCTCTAAGTAAGTGTTCTACCAAGCACTTCAACATAGTCTGGATTAATATAGGATGACTATAGAACAACATGCAGTAAAATGAATTCAGACATATTTTATAACTAAAGATTCTATTCCTATGGGTCATTTATAAGTATCTTGCCTAGCAGAGCCTAAAAAGTGAATTATTTGTGAATGATTATATGCAGTGGCCTCATTTGCTAGTGATTTAATTGTGTTATGTTGAGGGGAAAGGGCGAGCTGTGGATTTGGTGTACATAAGATGTTACTGAAGATAATCTCTCATCTTTTCACATTCCTTTTCTCATTTAGCAACATCAATTCTAAATCTGAATAGTCAGAAAGTGATATTCAGCAAGATGATGTTTAAACTCTGGGATCTAGGACCAGCTCAATCACCCTTTTTCATCCCTACAGTCAATGCTTTTCAGGCTGATACCAACCCAAAGCCTGTTGGCAGCTAAAGTCTTTGTCAAGACCAGGACTTTCAAGCCAAGCACACACCACAAAGCTGCCATGTAACTAGTGTTCATGCTGGAAGTCTCACCAGACAAGCAAACAACTAAAGGAATTTGGAAAGTGAGCTGCTGTCTTAACTTTAGTTGTTCTTTTAATGTGCAGATGAAGTAAGCGATGCTTCTTTTTTAGCTATTTGGTAGCTAAGCTGTTACTGGAACATGATCTTTCCATGATCTTTAGGTGCATTACTAAAATTGTGAATATGCTTTTATAAATACCACGTGATTCCACATGGCAAAGGTTACACTTCGGAACATCTCTTCTGCCAGTATTTTTCCACACTGAAAGTGCATTTATGGAAGCGCAATTTAGCAGAATATATGAGATACAGATTTCACTAGGAGACCAATTGGATTAGGACCTCAGCTGAATACTTTGTATGGCATATTTATGGTTATGGAGAAGCTAAACAAAGTGTCTAGTTAGAGACTGACTGATTCCAAAATTTATTCCATTATCTGTAGTTTAACGTTCCCAGTCATGAGTGACTTATCGTCCTGCATAAGGTCAATTTTCTCAATAGTGAGGATACTCATGGGAAAACTGTAATATAGCGGGGCTATTTATAATGTTGACACAGTCATTTGTAACACTAATCTCTCCTTATATAGTAATAACAAAGATACTGAGGATTCTGCTGAAGTAAATGCACTGAAAATTTAGTAAAAAGGCCTAAAATCAAAGCTCAGTGACTCCCTGCATAAAGGCACTCATCTAATTTTTCCCTGAATTAAAGGATATACAAAGAGTCCAGTTGGTGGGTTCGCTGAATATTTCTCATCATTTAATTTTAAAACATTCATGATTTATGTAGTAGGAAAAAAAGTCCAAATCTTTGGGATACAATCCAACACCTTTGGTTGAATTAACTTTTTCCTAAAATGTTTCATTGTTAAACTAGTTAGGAGATAGAGTATATTTCAAGTTGACCATGGGTAGGACTGTTTAATCACAGTGATCTCATCAGGGAGAAGAACTCAACATCATTGATTAGTTGGACCTGTTTCAGACATTACTGTATTCTCACTTTTCAAAAGACTTCTATGGGAAACTCATGTTTAAAAAACAGATACTATGATGTGTCCACCAAAGTGAATATATCAAATTATGTTAAATGTTCTGTATGGTCTGGGAAAAACAATAAACAGATTAGTCTTTAATATCTACAGGAAATTCCAAACACAAACTCTCATTCAGTTCTAAGCTTACCTATGTGGCCTGTGCTATATTTATTTATTCAAAGAAGGAAATCACACAAAATTGACCAAAAGTTTGGATCCAAAATTTCTCTTTTGAAAAGGTGTTAGAAGGAAAATCTGGAAGCAAAATGAGAAGACAGAGGGCTGGAAAAGCTTTATACCTGCTAGCAGGATGTCTTGGAATTAAAACACATGTTGCATATAGGATTGTGGTTATGCTTTGAAGAGTTTATAAACAAAACAGAGCTTCAATTGTTCTTGAAAGTACAACAGATTATTAGAGGACTAGAATGCCACAGATACTAGAAATCTGTACTGGTAGGCACAGATGTGTTTAAGAGCAATAAAAAAGACTATGTACATCAAATGTACATCAAAATTTGCCTACAGATTTTACGAAAGACAAAAATATGATGCATATGAACAGAATTTTTACTATTTTTTGTGTGAAACATTCAATATAAAATAACATAAATTAAAGAAACTGTATCTGTATACATGTATGTGTACATATATATATAAGGATATATGTGTATACACACATGAATATACATCATGACTAAAAATTCTTGCATTGTAGACAACATTGCAAATGAAAGCATAAGCAAAACTTTGTGGTCACTGACCCTAGAGCTGGACGCAGTACTTCAGGTGGAGTCTCATGAGAGTGGAGTAGAGGGGCAGAATGACCTTCCTTGATCTGCTGGCCATGCTTCTTTTGATGCAACCCAGGATGCAGTTGGCTTTCTGGGGTGCGAGCACACATTGCTGGGTCGTGTTGAGCTTCTCATCAACCAAAACCCCCAAATCCTTCTCCTCAGGGCTGCTCTCAATCCATTCTCCGCCTAGCCTGTATTTGTGATTGTGATTGCCCTTAAGATGCAAGTTCATGGTATTATCGGTCTAATAACTCCTTCAGAGCCTATATAACTGTATATGGACCTCTGTGAACCTTTGAAATCAAGTTGCTAATAAAATAAAAAATGTATATTCAACATTAATATGTGGTAGGTGTTGTTCAGTGTTTCGTGACCTGTAAAATTTGTGAAAACAAAGCCCAAAAGTAGCCTTATTACTTCTATTTATAAATATTTTGTATAGGCACTCCATTTAGTCCTGTTAAAACTCCAATTTGAAATCCTCAAATTTGATCTATAGAAGAAGGCATCATTGAGGGAACATAGGAAAAAAAAAAAATTATTCCTTCCCTCTGTCCTCCATGTCCTAAAATCCACAACTTTATGTCTGTTCTCAGGAAAACAAGCAAAAAAAAAAAAAAATCTTCACAAGTTTCCATTGTTTATTTTTCTATTTCCACAAATATTTGGGCTAACAACTTGCAGATTATGTGTCGTTCCAGTACAACTGGAACTTTGAAAATCAGAGCTTGAAATGGAATTTGTTTCAGACTTTTATATGTAGTTGTGGGAAAACATAAAATTAGTGTTTTTTACAGTTATGCAGTTGAGAGGGATGAGAGACTTGGAGTCTACTGTAGACAAGACGACTCGTTCTCTAATTTTTTGGGGTAATTTTTAGAAATAGGTATTTCTTACATTTTAGAATAGTAAGATCATGGCAACAGCGATTGGAAATGGCCCAAATTAAAACTATAGGCTTTTTTTTTTAACCAAGCAAAACTTCAGTCCTTTCCTCTAAGACTTTTATAGGACAAAAAACTCAGTTATTTGAGACATTTCACTTCTGCACTCTAATGCTTCTCTCTCCTCTCACTTTGAAATGTGATGCCGTTGCCAGAAACACAGCTAAAATTAACTACAGCTTGGTTTCACTCACTTGCCTCTTCACAGTGCTGTCTACAAACTGGATTTAGATGAATGAATCTAACCAGAAGAGGAAAATACTGATTAATAAGAAATTGGCATAAATGCACTCATTACTTAACTTACTGGATGGAAACAATTGTGTTCATCAAAGGCATAACCAAAATACAAAAGCACATCTTAAAACAATTTTCTCAATGGTTCTTAAAAGTATACTTTCATTCATCATCTTCTAATCCAGCAATATTTCAGTTGGTAAACTGTGAGTTGGGTTATATTCTATCTCTAATTTCACCTGACAAAATGGTCCTGACCACAATGAAGTTACATTTGTCTTGGATGAAATTTAAGATGAAGCTCTCACCTTGCTTAACACTCAGTGTATCCAATTGTATAGTCTCCCTAATCCTTGTCTTTTTTGGTAGCTCTTCCAGTAGCAGAAGATAAATGTTAATCAAACCTTTTGAATTTTGCATTAAGGGAATTTATATGAAGCAACACATTTGTCACAGCTTCTAAATTCGTCAGCTTAAAGAAAGACCCATTACTTATATCCAGCTTACACAATGGGCAACATGATGGTTGGCCTAAGGCAGCCCTAACCACCAGGAAACATGAAACTTCATGCCAGACTTGCATTGCTTCATCACTTTATGGTGATGATGAGTTCTGCAATGTTACTCCATTTTCTTGAGCTATGACTAAAATCTGCTTCTATACATATGGTCTGTTGGATATTAAACTTTAGAAAGTTCTTGAAAACTAGGTTGATTCTCACAGACTTTGTGTTGCCTTTTGCATCCAAACTGATTACCAGACATTTATTAAAACCAGAGTGGACTGGTTTTAGATCCTTCTTAAAAAAATATTCCCCAGCTTTCCTCTTACTTTTTTAACCCCCCCCCCCCAAAAAAAATAAAAAGCATTATCAATTGGCAATCATAGGGGACTGAGAAAACACATCTGATTTGAGTTTGCCTCTTGTTGCAACAAGACACCAGTCAGAGAAAGGCAAGGACTTGCACTATGCATGACCCCATGATCATTGCTTTTTGGAGCAGTTGTGAGCCTCTCTACATCTTCATGCTGTGAGACCACATGACATGACTCCCCAGGACTTTTCTTCTTGTACTCTTAGTCAATGGTCATGTGAAAGTGAAGAAACAGAGTTTGTGTAACGTACCTTGGTGCTGCGGTCATTTGACATGAATGGACTTGAAGGACAGATGATTGGTGACAATTTTAACAACTGTTTGTATGATGAGCCCAAAGACAGAATGTCCAGTGTTAGCACTGAAACTGAGGAGAGGACATTATCTTATAGGATCTCAGAAAGTGTAGCAATCTTTGGTTCAATCTCAAAGTCTTCCCTTAAAAAGATCGATTACTTGTGCAAATTTATGAGAGCATATTTCCTTAACTGCAGGGGACATGGAATACTTCCATCCAACCACAAGGGTGCTGAAGAAAACCATGAGTCTCTCTTTTTTGCCCTTTTTTATTGGGTTGTCCCACTGAAACTGGAAAAAGAAAACCAAGGGTTTGGGGTTTTTTTGTTTGGTTGGGCTTTTTAACAGCTTCAAGATACTAATTGGCATACTGACTCCAGGGAATCCATTGCACAACTCCTACTGGCTTCATCAGGATCAGACCTAATTTACTGTGTGAAGTCACACTCAAGATATGTACATGCTGAACTGAAAGACATGAGAAGTCTAAGATGCATGAGAAGGGATTCATGAGAGAAGAGATGAGGAGGAAGAAAAAAAGCTAACAGACTGGGTATCCAGTCTACTCATAAAGGCCAGTCTGTGCTTTACAGATCTAAGTGTGTATGTACAGGGAGGCAAAGGAAAGGTTGCTTAAACATAAACTATTCCATTTAGCCACTTCAATTTTTATGGAACAATGTGATCCCAAACAGCAAATGAAATAAAAAAACCCAAACCTGTGACACTGCTGAACACATCAGTAAAGTAGCCAAAATATTTTAAGTTTGCAAATATACTTAAGAAGAAAAAGAAAGAACTGCAAATTCAGGACCAGGAAGCAGACTCTCACTTATAGTGCAAACTTTGACGTGTTTTCCCAAGGCTTCATACCACCTCACTTGCCACAGAGTTCCTGTATGTACACCAGGGATAAGAGAGAAAACATGGCTCTAGTTGTGTTTATCTAAACATGAAAGTACATTGAGGCTTTGTATTTGTAAAATAGAATTATTTTGGAAATTCTTGGTGCTGTTATTCTCGTAAAAACTTTTGTGGTAATGTGTGTCTTTACAAATGCTGAAAAACATTTAATACATTGGCTATAAGAAATTTATAATGTCTGCTATCACAACTGGTCTGTCGCAGTTGCATTTGGTAGAAATAGGATGTGCCTCAGCAATTCTAAAAATTAGACAGGTAATACCATCTAATTATACACAAAGGGATTCTCTTCTTTTCCTTAATATATTTTTCAGTATAAGCTTCATTTAGGAACCTAATCCTATTACTTAAAAAGAAATAATTGTTTTGTCTTTCTTCGTATGTTTCTCATAAGATACTTCCGCTGTTCACAAAATAAGCTTTTCTTGTCCTCATGGGACATAAAACTAAGCAGACTCTGTCTGAGATTTTTATGATCCTGATGCTTTGTGCATATTTCCTGTGGCAGACAAGCTATGCTAGAGTGACAAAGCAGGTGTCAGCATGACCTTGCTGTTTTATACAAGCTATCAGTGAGAGCTACCATGAGACAGCCTTGGATATGACTTGGAAATTGTTGTAGTGAATTACTTAAAGCGTTAGGCTATACGTGCAACCTGGTACTAAATAACAGAAGTGAATGTTTCTTCATGTAAACATTTGGCATTTGGATTTTGCAAAAAATTAATCATTACATTGCAGATAACTGGAAGGTAATTTGCCTTCTTCCATTTGTATTCTTAGGACGAGAACTTCTCCAGTTGCCCCTGGTGGGTTTTACTGAGCAAAACTGATGCTGACCTTGACAGGATCGCAGGAGATAATTGTTAAGATGGACAGTCTGCATCCTGATGTATTGAAGGAACATGTGCCTGATAACAAGAATATACTGAAGAAAAGACAGAAGAGAGGGCAAAAAGAATAGTTCTCTGAATGTATTTGGTAGATATTTTTGGCTGCAGACTGCGAGAATGTCACAGAATGTGTTGCTGCCCAAAGGCTGTTGATAGTAATTTTATGTCATAAGGTTAGTCTGTCCCCTGTGGACATACAAATAGACTCATGATCAAAGAAGAATGTGTGCCTATTTTATACCACTTTAGAGTTGAGTGGGATTTCAATAACCTTTTGAATGGCAGTTTTGGAGTAACTGGGGCATTTTTATGCCAAGAAGTGTATGTGACAATCCAGGAAAAAAGAGTAACTCAGGTATCTTGAAATATTGAACAGGCATCAGCACACATTGCAGAGATCTCCATAGCTCTCTGAATGGTGCATATCCCCAAGAATGATAAAGTAAGGCAAGTGAAAGTGTCAGAAGTTGCTAAGCCTTATGTTAAATCTCAGAGAATCACTCCATTGGTTCTATGTTATTGAAAAATTCCCTTGTGCAGAAACATAACCATTTGGTCACATGCAGCCTGCCGTTCTGAACAGCTAGGTCTCTTGTTTTTTGAGCAGATCAGTCACACATGCTTCAGCAGTGGGAGAGGAAGACACCTAAATTCCCGAAAGAACTGTGGCTCTTTGATGCCTCACACTAAAGACTCAGCGGCATTGAAAGTATTCCAATATACAACTGAAAGGATCATTTTAGTTCAGAAACAGAGAGGGTTGTATCTGTTGTTGTGTGGTATCCTATTGAGAAAGTATTCTAAACATAAAATGAAAAGGACTCCACAGCCCAGGATAGTCCAGACCCTCCATCTGTTAGTTAGCAGGAGACTGCCTTCACCATCACAGTCTGAGAGAGACTCAGCTAAAAGCTACTTTTAGGAAAAAAAAAATTTGTGATAAATTCCATAGTATGATTTTAATAAAACCAACAAATATTCCTAGGGCATGAGAGTGACAAAAAGCAAGAATTTTCATCTGATAATAGAAAACAATACGTTAGCAAGTAACAGAACTCAACAGGAGTGGATTTGTAGAATAAAATGGTGCTGAGGACCCAATGTCTACAATACAGATGTTTGAAGAATTTTACTTCAAGGTTGCTCCAGTTTGGCCTGAAGGAAAATTAGCTGTTGAGGGTGTGTCAGGTGGGTTCGTACTCCAGTTTAGGAGGTGTCCATTTCATGGACTTTGAGACTATTCTGCAAAGCAAACCAAAAAGTTGGAAACAGTGAGAAGGTTCATTTCAAAGGTACATCTGAACTAAAATGTTTGTACAGATTCACTGGGCTTTTTAAACTCTGCAAACTACATGAAAGTTACTCATAGAAACACAGAATGGTTGAAGTTGGAAGGGACCTCTTGAGGTCATCGAAGGAGGTCATTCTGCCCCTCTACTCCTCTCTAGTGAAAGCCAACTGCAGTATTGAGTCCAGCTTTAGAGCCCCCAACACAAGAAGGATATAGACTTGTTGAAGCAGGTCCAGAGGAGGGCCACAAAGATGATGAGAGGACTGGAGCACTTCTATGAAGACAGGCTGAGAGAATTGAGGCTGTTCAACGTGGAGGAGAGAAGGCTCCAGAAAGACCTTATATCAGCCTTCCAGTACCTATAGTGGGGAAAGATGGGGAGGGTGTCTTTATTAGGGAGTGTAGTGATAGGGCAAGGGGTAACAGTTTTAAACTGAAAGAAGGTAGATTTAGGTTAGCTATTAAGAAGAAATTCTTTACTGTGAGGGTGGTGAGACATTGGAACAGGTTGCCCAGAGAAGTTGTGGATGCCCCGCTCCTGGAAGTGTTCAAGGCCAGGTCGGATGGGGCTTTGGATAAGCTGGTCTAGTGGTAGGTGTCCCTGCCCATGGCAGGGGTATTGGAACTAGATGATCTTTAAGGTCTCTTCCAACTTTAACCATTCTATGATTCTGTGGTTCTATGATCTGGTCCAACATCCCTGCTCATCCCTGACACCTAGAGCAAGCTGCCCAAGACCATGTCCAGATAGCTTTTAAATATCTGCAATCGCGGAATCATGGAATCACATAATTTTCAGAGTTGGAAGGGACCTCTAGAGATCATCTAGTCCAACTCCCCTGCTGACGCAGGAATGCCTGCAGCACATTACTCAGGACTGCATCCAGGTGGGTCTTCAAAATCTCCAGAGAAGGGGACTCCACAACCTCCCTGGGCAGCCTGTGCCAGTGCTCTGTCACCCTCAATGTAAAGAAGTTTTTTCTTAGGTTTGAATGGAACTTCCTATGTTCCAGCTTGTGCCCGTTGCCCCTTGTCCTGTCACTGGGAACCACTGAAAAGAGTCTGCCTCCATCCTCCTTCAACCCACCCTTTAGATACTTAGAAGCAAGAATAAGGTTTCCTGTCAGCCTTCTCTTCTCCAGGCTAAACAGTCCCAGCTCTCTCAGCCTTTCCTCATCAGGGAGGTGCTCCAATCCCCCAGTCATCTTTGTTGCCCTACGCTGGACTCTCTCCAGTAGTTCCCTGTCCCGCTTGAGCTGGGGAGCCCAGAACTGGACACAGTATGGCAGTTGTGGCCTCACCAGTACGTAGTAGAGGGGGAGAATGACCTCCCTCGACCTACTGGCCACACTCTTCCCTATGCAGTCCAGGATTCCATTGGCCTTCCTGGCAACAAGGGCACATTGCTGGCTCATGGATAATTTACTATCTACCAGGAGCCCCAGATCCTTCTCCTCAGAACTGCTTTCCAACAGGTCCACCCCTAATCTATAATGGTGCCCAGCATTCTTCCTCCCCAGGTGCAGGACCCTACACTTGCTCTTGTTGAACCTCATGAGGTTCTTCTCTGGCCAGCACTCCAGCCTGTCCAGTTCACGCTGGATGGCAGCACGGCCACCCCTCCCAGTCTGGTACCATCAGCGAACTTGCTGAGGATACACTCTGTCCCCTCATCCAGGTCATTGATGAATATATTGAACAAGATTGGACCGAGTATTGACCCCTGGGGGACACCACTGGTTACAGGCCTCCAACTTGACACTGCTCCATTAATCACAATGATGGAGACCCCACAACTGTTCTGCGCAATATGTATAAAAAAGTGTTCCCCGATGCTCAGAGGGAACATCCTCTGTTTCAGTTTATGCCCATTGCTTCTTCTCCTGTCACTGGGCTCCACTGAAAAGAGCCTGATTCTGTCTTCTTTTCACCCTCCCTTCAGATTTTTATGTACATTGATAAGATTCCCCTCTTGAGCCTTCTCTTCTCCAGGCTAAACAGTCCCACCTTCCTCAGCCTATCCTTATGAGAGTGATGCTCCAGTCCCTCGCTCAGCTTCATTGCCCTTCATGGCTGGACTCTTTTCAGTATGTCCATGTCTCTCTTGTACTGGGCAGCCCTGAACTGGACCTGATACTCCAGGTGTGTCCTCACCAGTGCTGAGTAGAGGGGAAGGATCCTCTCTGTCAATTGGCTGGCAACACGTAGAATCATAGAATCATAGAACTGTCTAGGTTGGAAGGAATCTTTAAGATCATCGAGTTCAACCACCAACATAACAGTGCCAAAACCACCACCAAACCATATCCCTAAGCATCACGTTTACCTGTCCTTTAAATAACTCCACAGATGGTGACTTAACTGCTTCTGTGGGCAGCCTGTTCCAATGTCTGATAACCCTTTCAGTGAAGAATTTTTTCCTAATATCCAATGGCACAACTTGAGGCCATTTCCTCTTGTCCTATCGCTTGTTCCTTAGGAAAAGAGACCAGCCCCCACCTCACTACAACCTCCTTTCAGGTAGTTGTAGAGAGCAAGAGGGTCTCCCCTCAGCCTCCTTTTCACCAGGCTAAACAACCCCAGTTCCCTCAGCCATTCCTCATAAGACTTGTTCTCTACACCCATCACCTGCTTGGTTGCCCTTCTTTGGATGTGCTCTAGTTTCTCAGTGCCTTTCTTGTAGTGAGGGGCCCAAAACCAAACACAGTATTTGAGGTGGGGCCTCACCAGTGCCGAGTATAGGGGGACAATCACTTCCTGAATCCTACTACTGAATTCCTACTGAATCACTTCCTGAATAGCCACACTATTCCTGATACAAGCCAGGATGCTGTTGGCCTTCTTGGTCACCTGGGCACACTGCTGGCTCATATTCGGCCAGCTGTCAACCAACAGTCCCAGGTCCTTTTGCACCAGGCAGCTTTCCAGCCACTCTTCCCCAAGCCTGTAGCATTGCATGGGAATGTTGTGACCCAAATGCAGGATCCAGCACTTGGCCTTGCTGAACCTCATACCATTGGCCTTGGCCCATCAATCCAGTCTGTCCAGATCCCTCTGTAGAGCCATCCTACCCTCAAGCAGATCAACAATTCCACCCAGCTTGGTGTTGTCTAAAACTTACAGAGGGTGCACTTCTCCTAATGCATCTCAAGATACCATTAGCCTTTGCTGCAAGGACACATTGCTAGCTCGTGGTCAATTTGGTGTCTACCAAGACGCTGAGGTCCTTTTCTGCAAAGCTGCTTTCCAGCTGGGTGACCCCTAGCATATATTGGCGAATGGGATTGTTCTTCCCTAGGTGCAGGACCTTGTACTTCCCCTTGTTCAATTTTGTGAGGTTCCTGTCAGCCCATTTCTCCTACCTGTTGAGATCCCTCTGGATTGCAGCATGACCCTCTCGTTTATCAGTTTTACATCATCAACGAACTTGCTGAGGATACACTCTGCCCCATTATCCAGATCAGTAATGAAGATAATAAAAACAGTTAATACTGATAATACTGATCAGACACAGTATTGACCCCAGTGAACGCAGAGGACAGGCCTCCAACTAGATTTCATGCCACTGATCACCACGCTCTGAGCCCGGCTGTTCAACCAGTTTTCCATCCACCTCACTATCAGCTCATCCAGCCCATACCCCATTAGCTTCTCTATGAGGATCTTCTGGGAGACAGTGTTGAAAGCCTTACCGAAGTCTAGGTAGTCAATATTGACTGCAGTCCGCTTGTCCAGTAAGCCAGTCATTTCATTGTAGAAGTTTATCAGGTTGTTCTCCATAACAAGGTGACAGAAATTATAACTAACAAACAGTTAGGGAGAAAAGGTGTATAATATAAACGACAATGCTATTATAAGGAATACCTTTAAACTAGACATTAGAAGAGGGTTTTTTCTTAACAGAAACTCTAGTGAAGCTGTCCATTACATATAGTGGTATCATGAGACTTACAATGTGCCTGGAGAGGGCCTGTTTCAAAATCTGCCAGATAAAAATTAATGCTAAGATTTCAATATATTCAGATTTTGAATAGTCAACACTGCAGCTTCATGGGTGTAAGTCCGAGCAGGGCTGTAGAAAGAAAAACATAATCCTATTTTTCTTTCAGTTTTTTCTTTTTTCTTTTTTGTTTTTTCTTTGTTCTTTTTCTTTTTTTTTTTAATAATCTATCTTGAAACTGATTACAGGCAGGGAACAGAATTCCCAGCTCTATCTCAAAAAATAGTCCCCAGGTACTGCATTTCCATGCTTATAATCTACAGATTAAATGTTCTTAGGCATAAAAACATGGCTACAGTTCATAGTGATTGGTGCCAACTACCTGAATATTCAGCTAGTGTGATGGAAAATATGCAGCCTCCTCCACACTCCTCCCCGCCGTCTCACTGTCCTTTATCCCCCACAACCTTCTGTTCCCTCTATTTCAATAGCTCCTCTCACTATAATTCTGCTTCCAATTCTTATTTGGGTTATCTTTGGCTTTATTTTCAAATAAACCTCCAGCATAAGGAGTAGAGGTGCAGTAAAAGATAAAACTGTTGCAGAATAGGTGACTCAAGGCCACTGAAGGATGTGACGTATTTTCTTTTTGTTTCACTTCTTCCACCCTCTTTCAAGGTAGTGTGGTTTATCTAGGGACTGTATGCCTACAAATGAAACAAATTGTTCTTTATTTTATACCTCATTATTAAAAATTATTTTTTTTTAGAAAATTGTTGTTCACTGACTGTAGGGTGCCACCTATTGAATTACAGTCTAATAAAAAATAGCTTTAACTGTGTACAGTTTATAAGAATACAGTTTGTACAGTGGCAGGAAAAAGTACCTACTTTTTTAAGTTATGAGCAATGATTTCCTAATGCTAGCCCAGAACTGTCTTCATAGCTCATCATTACTGTGTTGAAAAGCTGAGGGTAATAGCAGAGCCTTCATGTCAGTAAATAGAATCATGATTTCACAGACAAGTTGATCATAAATTATAACTGTTCTGATATATCACATGAATTTGAAGATATACAGAGAGACTGACTTGAAAAAATACAGTAAAGAAAAACAATTTTATATTGCTAGCGGAGAACCTTGGAGGTCGAGTGATCTGGCGCTGCCCGCCTCTGCTCCTACGTGGTTGTGCGCCACTTTATAGAACTGCATGAAATGAACTCTGGAGGAAAAAAAAAATTAAAAATCATTGAAAATATTAGTAGAGTCAATATTCTACGTCAAAAGGAATTTTGTTTTTGTACTAAAAGTGGACATATGACAAGTAATAAGCAAGGTATACACATTTGGCTGGGGATCAACCTTGACATGCAAAGAATATCATTCACTAACTTTCTTGAAGAAATAAATCTTATACCTGCTGATGTCTTAGTACTTTTTGTGTCCAACTGCCTTGTGTGATATAAGGATTATGTCAGGGTGTAGTGGAAGGTAAATTTGTCAAGGATTGCATGATCCAAAAGCTACTGAAAGCAAAGAGATGGTTCCTTTTCACTTCATCTGGCCTTGGATCAGGCTTCAGATGGTTATCGCATCATTCTGTGGATACCAGCAGGGCTTCAGAACTGCATAACTTGCATGTGCTGTCAGGCCATTTTGTACTGAACTGAGAAACCAGCTAAAAGGAGAGATCTCTTTACACCTATTGCACACATTAGATGGTTCTGGTTTTTTGCAGACAATACTTGCTCAAGTTCTTACTATGCTGCGCTGAGGAACAGTGCAAGCTGGTAGGATGAGCATTCACAAACTTTCTGAACACTTAATAAGGAGACAAACTGTAATGTCGAGCATGAAGAACATAAGTACGTCTGTCTAACAGTAGCACGTTTCTAATTGCAAAAGGGAAGCTTCTTTTTATAATTGAGAATTCATTGCTGTGTGAATCTGCCTTTTAAATGATGACCATAAGTGCAAAATTACTGACAATAGTTCCTCACAAATGTATACTTAGGTTGTGTAATTATCATTTATATTTTATATCTGTATGTTCAGTTCTTGGAGAAGACTTTTTGCAACAAAACCAAAAATGAATCATCATTCTGTTCAGTGGTTACAAGTAATTTTACAATATTTTTTAAGCTGAGCCCTCAGTGCTTTATTGTCTCTCTTTAATTATGACATAGTCAACAGTACTGCACATGGTCTTTACTGCATAATTGTCTGATCTCTCCCAGGAAATACTGGGGATTTTTGGGCTGCAACAGTAGGCCAACATTTTGAAACCTGGATGTCTACTGTTAAGTCTTTAAATCCGTATTGAGGCTCATAGATAAATATGACCTAACTTTCATTCCTCTAACTCTTTTTTGTTGATTCATGACCACTTACTGTCTTTGAAAAGCGGGCCAAATTTATGTAGAAGTATCAATATGAATTTATTATGAGATAGTTAGCAGTGGCCTAAAAGATTGTGCTGTGGTCTCCAATTTTAACATAAGCGTCATTATAACTGTCTTTTGCAGGCAGGTCTACTTCTGCTAAAATCAGTGGGACCTGGGCCAGTATCCGGTTGGGGCAGGATTTGGCATGTTATAAAGAAAATGTTTAATTGTAAAAAAAAAAGAAATTGGAAAATATGGTACAATTTGTGGTGTTCCAAGGATGCAGATAAATAATCTTTACTTTTTATGTGTTTGTAATAAGAGAATAGATATTCTATTAAGCTTCTGTGTGATCCATTCTTTGGCAGGATGTCAGTGTTTATGAATGATCTTCATTTGTAATCCTGTGTATTAGCATACACTCCTTTACAATTCCATCTGACAGCTACTCCAAATTCATAGATTGCCCTGCTAGAGGCTTCCAAGGTCACAGTCCTTCAAAGCACTGTTTGTCAAATTGCTCTGACACACCTCCTGCTGGCAAGCCTACTCACAGGGTGTTAATATTCCATTACAGAGCCACATGACCTTGAAAAGTGATTGCAGGCTGCAGTAGAAATGTCAAAAAGCTCAGGGAGATGAAGGTAACTGGTGATGATGATGGCAGGAATCTGATACGAGCTGCAGAAAGTTTCTTCAGAAGAAGCAGACATTGCACACATATTTCTGAAGTCGCTCACAGGATGTTTCGAGAACATTAAAGTTTGTGGCACAGTATAGGAACCATACATTTTTGTAATATGACTGTGAAAGCTCATGTTGAACCCATGAGATTTATAACATAAGTGCCTGTTAGCACTGGTATGCCTACAGAATTGCACCTAGAGAGAAAATGCTTTCAACAAGAGCAAAGAGTGTGCTACAAATGAAACCTTTGGTTTAGCAGTAACTAATGTTGTCGGGAAAATGGTCCAGTACATCAGACTTGATTTTCTTTTCATAACTACCGCTATAGATCAATACTTAGATATGTTTAAGTTAAAGCATCATGCAGATGCAAGTCAGATCAGAATCGGATCCTATTTTTTTAACAATCAGATACAAAGGAATTCTGAAATCGTATCTGGAATTGAATAAGCTGTTGCATATAAAAGTAAAGATGTATTTTGTACTTAAAATTTTGGTAAGCGCTAATTTAGTATGGGAATTCAAATGAACTGGGAAATGCTCTGTCTGCAGTTTATACATCTTACACTGCATGGTGGCAAACTAAATGTGGTCACGCAGTTTCTTGTTGTGTTAAGACCCTCATGGTTTCCAGAATTTGAAATGCCTGTTTGTTTCAACAAGATGGAAAATGAATCAAGTGAGATCAAAGCAGTAAAGTGATTTTTTATGCAACAAAATACATGCTTAAAAAGTGAATCATCATCTAAAACACATACAATTGCTTGTGGGTATATTTCATAGTAGAGGCATAATCAATATGACAACCCAAGTTAGACCCTATACTAACAATAACTTCAGAAGTGTCTTTGAACATTCTTTGTTAGGCTATATAGCACATCATTTGAGTTAGACTGCTTTTGATTACATCAATGCAAACAACACAAGAGTTTTAAATCTCACCAACATATTTATAATTCTTTGGTAAAACAAATAAAATTGCCAATTTTTTTTTTTTTCTGGCTTCTCTTATTTTTTAAAATAAGCTCAATTTTCTTCTTATTTTTTAAAATAAGCTCAAATGTAAGTACATTTCTTCAAATATAAATGGTCTGACATTGCACCTCTCATTTTATTCATTTATGTTCACAGAATAAGTTTTTCTGTCTCAGTCTCACACTCTCTTCTTTTTCTTTTTTTTTCCCCAAGCTTGACACTTACAGTTTCTTAGACTTGAATGTGCACCTGCTAAACTCCTAAAGTAAGAAAAGTAACTTTGTATGAGAAAATGTCAGGAAAGGCAGAATCTGAAATTTATTAACCAAGATACAGCAAATGTAAATGTCAGCTTGCATAACTCTGGTTACATGGGGTTGCAATAGATTTTTCGACTGTCTGGGCAATGAAAAGTGAACTTTTGAAGTAGATATATATATAAAAAATGAAATAGCACTATACCTGATATAAGAAAATGGTATCTAGCTAGGGGGCATTTTTTGAAGCAAATTACTGTATACTTACTTATGCCCCAAAGTTTTCATATTAAAAATAAAATTAGTGTATATAAACCACAAAAGTATATTTTTTTCATGCTTTATCACTCATCTTTTACTTATTTGCAAAAATAAAGATGAAAAGATATGCATCAGCATGTGTTCATATAAAATATATTCTCAAATCTTACCTGTAAACTATTAAATACTGCTGAATGAGAACTTTGGAACAACTCAGACTCAAAAGAGTTTAATGAACAACAGGAGAGACAGTATAAACAGCTAAAGAATAACTCCTCTCCCCAGCTGGCACAGAGAGAAAAACAGATATTAAAATTTTATTATAAAATGAACTCTAAATTTTGTAGTTTAAAACATTCCTTCAGCTTCAGCACAAAAAAAATCCCAAAACAAAACAAAACAAAAAAACCCAACCTTAAAGCACTGTGGAATATCTATCAGTACTGTATTTGTAGGTCTGTGTTCATGGTTTGGAGTATTATTTCCTCTTCTAGAGAAGGAGACTAATTCAGAGCAAAAATTCCCTTTGTGTGGTCACTTCAGTGAGTGTGTGCACAGGTTTTGGGTATGGGAACATTAGTCTTTCCTCCCATGGAATGTAAAATCGGGCTATGGTAGAGGAGCATAACTCAGTGACTGCTCAGAAGTGAGTTTCAGCTCAATGGAATTAATGAAGCCAAGTGTCGGAAAAAACCCTGACAACTGAAAAACAATAGCAACAATAAACGTGGCCACTATTTTTTTCTGTCTCACCTCATATGTTACATTTGGTAAACAACAGAACTGGGAACCATTCACATTCTCTTTGTCTCTCACGCGCAAGCACATGCACATCATTTACTATGTTGTAAATGCATGGTAGAATTTTTCATAGAAAAGATTTTTATTTCATAGCTATATTTACTTGTTGAAAGTAGAATGATCATGAAAAAATGTTCAAAATATGAGATGCATGATGTAAGTGAAAAATATATCACATTATGTGCTGCTTTCCTAATTATTGTCTTTTGATCACTGCTATGAATTTCATCATCCTTATAATGACAGTGATCATCTTATTATAGTTATTCACCTTTAAGTGCTTGGCCTTTTATTCACTTTTTACTGCTGCTGCCACAATTCCATTTCAACAAAGACAGATATAGTGAAACTAGGAGTGTAGTCCTCACTGAAAGATAAAACAGATTTTACAAACAGCTTTTCTCTGGGCAAAGCTATACACTGCAGTTGTAGCAATATAAAGGAAACCATTCCATATCTTAGAGAGCTACCCACCTGTATATGCTGTAAAGTATGCACAGATGCACATAGAAAACAATGTCTAAAGGAACCTTAAGGTAGACATGGTGGTATTGTTCAAAAGTTCAGTTTCAGAATAAATGTAGTTTTCAACCGCAGTTTACTGCTCAGCGGAGGAGCTTTTCTGTTGAGTAATAAACACATCTTTATTCTCAACACTAGATCATGGAAAACAGCTCTAGTTCCTCAAAGCAAACAGATGCATTTTAAGGTAATTGAAGTCACATGTGCTTCCAGATAATCGATAGTGCATTCAGAAATAATTTATTTGTTACAAGGCAAATCCTATATCAGGTCATTTAAAATTAATTTGAAGGAAAATTTATATCTATGACCTACATTTAGATGTCTCTTTAAAATAAGATGGGTGATGGCAAGTACAAACAAACATGCACTTTATCACAAATAGTACCTATAATAAAAATTTCATTTTCAAGAGGCATTCACTAAACAATTCTCACAAATGGATGACTATTCCCATTTCACATCTCCATAAACCAAGGCAATAACTGTAAGAAATAAGAATCTGTAAAGAAAATAGTTCTCAGAGTGCTCACAGTAAAGATAAAAGTCTGCAGTGATAAAGTACTGTAGAAACAAACATATGATAGTAAGAGTTCAATCATTACTCTTCGCTTTTTCTAAACTTTCTGATTAATAGCAATGAAAATACTATGTGTGTATTTTCATTTCAAATGGCTGAGCCTAACACTGCATTGTATGTCAGTAGACATAATAATTAACTTTATTTTATTTTTTTATATAAAGACATAGCTTTTACCTGAGTGCGATGACACATTTGTACTTCTCATTTGACACCTCTCTGATGTTTTGCAAGACCTAAAAGGAAAAAAATAAAACTTGGGGGAACAGTCAGCCTGCAGCCAGTTAATATCTTGTGATTCACTCCACTTCACTTCCCAAGCTGTCATCATAGTCGAGACTAAATGGTAGCACTTTTTTGCATAAAGTTAGGTACATGGTTAAGAATTAGACTCAGTATGGAACTGGACTGAAAGCAAGGTGATATTTGAGAAGTTTAAGACGAACATTGAAACCCAAATCTACTGATATTTATGAGTGTGTTCAAACTATTTGACTATGTATCAGAATTAGGGACAACTCTTTATTCCCTCTGTTGTGGCTTTTTCACTGTACAATAAAGAATCCAAATATTTTTAAAGAATTCAGATTTTCTTCTCTAAACTAGCGGGTACGTGATTCTTCAACTGTACTTATGAGGAAGGGAAATGTTTTGGGCTCCCCGGCCCTGCTTAGGAATTGCTTCAGTGGTGTGTATCCACTGAATGAGATACAGAAATGGGTCTGGATCAGGAATGACAGTCTCCAGAGTTAAACATCCCAGGATTTACACTTCAGACAAAGTAAAGGGCTTGATCTATTTTACATCATTTGGTTTCTTTGCTGCACAGTTTTATCAGGAGTTGAGTGCTCCACGCACTTAAAAACACCTGGTAAGTAGATCAGTCTTGCCAAAAATAGAATTAGACTCCAGTCCTTTTCATAGAGACCATTAAACTGAGAAGGATGCTGATCCTCAATTTCTGATTTAAAAGTTGCTTTAGACACAAGGTAATTATTTCAAAGAAGGATGATAGCACCAGCAACGTGTTGCTAAAAAAGCCTGTCGTTCCATTTGGTGCCTGTCAAGGTACTGGTGTGCCGAGAAGCAGTTCAGCCCCCACAGTGGAGTTAAACAAAAGTACACCTTATTCCTTCACATTGAGTAGGCTAACGTACGGGTTGCCAAGCTTTTAAGATAGCAAGTTTAAATATAGGCAACTCAATTCCACCTACATTCTATTTTGGGTATCGAGGTCCTCTATAGGATTGAGCTCTAAATTTCTGGTGGAACTGAGATTACATTTGCTGCAAACCTTTTAATCTTAATTAGGTTTCTTGCCTGAAGAAAGAGCGTATCTGCCTATATTCAATTTAAGGCTCAAAAAAAGCTCATGAATAACTGGTTTTCAAAAAGAAAAAAATAAGAACGAACCAGAACTTTTAGTCAGAAGGAAAAACTGGAGGCTTCTTTAAGATGTTAAAGAGAGTGAGGGCAACAAGCCAAAACCAAGCCTGTCAGACTGTATTTGTATTTGTGCCTTGTCTTTCCTGTGGAATTGTTGTCTTCAAATGCACTTTATTTTTGAGCATTCTGACAATAAAATTGCATGAGAAAGTACTTCCTTCCCAAGACCTATTTGCTGAACTATTATTGTCAACGCAGCCATCTCATGTTCATCAGATTGCTGTCTACTTACTGAAATTCAGTAAGCAGTTAATGAACAAGAAGTTTGCAGAAAATTGTTTAAAATGATTGGAAATAGCTGTTAACACTAGTTATATAAATAAGCTATTTTTATGCATCTTCTTTGGCATTATTGTGTTTAATCATAATTAGAAAACTCTAAGGCATAAAGATAACATTACTTTTATCTTGTTGAATTTTTGGAGAGAAATAGTAGGAAGGGTGATAGCAGAGGAAATATATTTCCAAAATATTTTAAAACTTCAATATAATCATCTTTAAAATTTGAGTTAAAAAAATGAAAGATCATCACAAAATACTTGTTTTTTATGTAACTTGATTGTTGAACTAAATAACTTCTTCATTCATAGGATAATCCCTCATTCTTTTTTCATTCAGGTTCATAGTCAACAACAAAATATTTAATTCTATATTTAAGTATAAATTTAAATTAGATTTCTAAATTTTGATGGTTTTTGTTTTCCAGGTTCTAATTAGATAATTTCATTTAAATAGCTCCATTATATTTTGTGATGCACATGTAATATACAACCTTAGTGTCCTGCCTTTTGGCACTTTCACAAAATGTAAAATGAACAAGAGAAAAATAACCTCTAAGAGGAAAAAAAAGAAAAAGAAGTTCCGTAAGTTCAGAGGTGCACTTACAGGAGACAGCAGCAGAACCAAGGTACACTCTAAGGATGGTTTCAAATACTGAAATCATGCTGCCATTCAGCCCACAGATGAAAAGCTAAGCCAAATCTAATCCTCTAATCGTCTGGGATTGGACAGTATTGCTGGTTACTGACTCACAAAATTGTCTCTGCACTTTCTATGTAAAAAGGAGAAGATGAAAGGTTCCAAATTTCAGCAGTTGTAGTCTTAATCTAGTGTTTAACTAGTTTGACAGCTGAGAGTTCTGTAATATATTTTAATATGTTAAGTATACATAGTCATGGTATGTTAAAGAAGTCTTAAGGAGTGGAACCAGACACCTGGACAGAGGAACAAGAAAAGTGAAAAAACATATGTTCCTGGATAAAGAATGAGGTAACATAAGCGTCACTTAATACATTTTTAGAACTCTTTCTAAAACAAAAATGGGAAATACAGTTTCCTGCCTTGTACTGTGTGCACGCCCACTGAGTATGAATGGACAAATGGTTTAAACGCCACTGACAATACTTGACATGATGCAGAAGACCACTAACTAAAAATCTCCAGTTCATTCCAAAGAATATTCCAGAACTTCTGTAAAGAACCCACACGAAACTTTCCAGAAAGACCATAAATGTTTCATTCATGAAACTATTTTGTATTCCAGCAGTATACACTTCAGTGCTGAAGCAAGTACAATGACCCTAGAAGACAGTTTCTGAAGACAGTGACTCTTTTGGATTGAAAATAATAAATTTGAAAAAATTACAGACATAATTATCTGTCAGTGTAATCACCTCCACCACTATTCGCACATGATTTGGTTTAATCAGCATCTACATTGTACTATGTATGAGAAGGCTTCTTCACTTAATTTCATGGCCTACACGCTAAAGGACAATATAGGTTTAGTCACAGGAGATCCAAAACAGATTAAGAGGTGTTGTCCACATCAGTAATTTGGTTTGAGCCGGTCTAGCTCAGCTGAGAGCTCAGCACCTTTCCTGGAAGGGCGAGGTTCCTGGAGAATCCTGTGGTGCATGTATACAGCAGAGCAACCACAGCAATCCAGTGTAAAATTCACCATATGCGTGTAAGGTATGCAGTGGTTCCGGTGGGCTGGTGTGTACTGATATGCTGGAGTAGCACTTTTTAGTGCTTCAGTGATTGGCTTTTTATCATTTGGCTGCCTGGGTTGCAGAGGATTCTTTTTGCATGTTGTGTCATTACCTTTTTTCCCAGTTTTTACCACTGTATGTCCATGCCTGTGTGAATATTAATAAAACACAACACATGTTGTACCCATATAACCAGCCTGATACTAGTTTAATTACAGTGATGTTTACTTGGTAATAGTAATCTTGATAAAATACTCACATTCAACTTCAAATAATTCCCCAGTAATATGATTGTTGCTGTGTGGATCTATCATAAAATATGGGAAAATAATATGAATGGCTTGCAGTATAGCATTTTCTCGTATCCACATTACCATTTTAGCACCCTTTTAATTCAGCTAATACTTCACCTCTACCTTGAAAATACAAGCTAATAAAACAAGAGATTGTAAAATGTTGGTGAGAGTCTGTAATGCTTTTGGTACCACCCAGTGTAAAAGGATAATAACAAAATGCACTGAATGAATTTATGCATTTATATTTTTTTTAATTAAATATTAGGGCTTTTTACTTACCTTCTTCCTGCAGTCTGGTATTTGTTCTCTTCTTTCCCTGTCTATCCTGTTTCTGTTACAGTTTCTGTAGTGTCCTTAGGTGGTGATTAAACTAGGTAGTGATTAAATGGCGAGTATTGAAACATCTGAATTTATAACTGTGAAGCCTTTAATATTAAAAAATACTACTGAGGGACAGAATATACAAAGACTGGAAGAGATATAAGTGACAAATTCTGTATGACAACTGGGCTCCAACTGACAGAACTAAATCAGAATGGTGTAGTACATTTTTGTCCATACCTCTTAAAGGGACTCTTCTCCATACAAGTTCTACTTCTTTCACATTTCATTCATGTTTATTTGCAAATTTATTTCATCTGAGCTTTTCTCTTTTGTTCGCTGTACTCTTTCTTTTGGTCCTTTCACTTGTCACTGTCATTTCTGCTTTTTATTCAGTACTGAAGTGTAGTTGTTCAATGTTAATACTTCATTTTCTGCCATTGTTTAACCACCAATTTCAGCACGGTGGTAATGAAACGAAAATTATTTTCAACACACAAATGTGTCACACAAAAACTTTGCTTTTTTCTAAGTCTGACGCATGATGCACTTCAAGTGTTTCTTTACATGCATGAGACATAGTGATCATTGATGTCAAAAATATCTTCCTCAAGTAAAGGCCCATGGAAATGAGAGGGCAGAATGGGACAATTAATCCACAGTAAGATAATTTCATTCTATAAATGCTCAATTTACCATGGAAATCAAAGAGTAGGAGGTCTGCAACATCTAACAACACTTTGTAAATAGATGTCATCTTGAACAAACCTATACATTAGTAGGTCACACCAATATGTGTATGAGAAATGGTAATGTAGCTTTAATTTTAAAACCTTCCCATATTCTCCGTTGATTGCTTAATTTTAGTATATTTACTGTCTTTGATAGATGGTGGTATGATGGGATTATGACTAAAATTGTAACTATTACCATACTGCATTGAAAGGAGGGTTTGTAAAAGTTAACACTGTAGTGGAATTGCTGGTTCATAACTAGCTAAGAAGTGTTACTGGATATCTTATGGCAATCCACTTATTTTTCATTAGGTTTCCTTTTAATTTTTTTCAGATTTTTGCTTTTAGACAACCACTTATCAATAGAGAAGAAGGATTTTTATACTCCAGGGTAAAAATCATTGTCTTGAAATAATGGATCCAGAACAAAGGATTATTTGTCCCATTTTTCAGGTGATGAATTTAGCAACAGCAAAATTAATTACATTTAGTTCGATTATTTAAAAAATAAAATTAAAAAAATACATAGTTTTGGAAAATCTCCAAATAATAATAATGTATGTCTGGGGTTTCTTGGAATGGAAATTTCTGAGCCATCTGTAAGTTTTAAGTGAAAAAAGGTCATAACTAAATGAGTTTTAATTTCCCCATTGTGGATTAAACCCAAGTTATAAAACACCACCAAGGACTACAACTATGCTCACTCACAGCACTGGTTGCTAGCAGTACTGAAATAATTTTATCAGTTTTCCCACTTAGGAAAACAGCTGACTTTCAGACTGGCTGAGTGAATTGTTACGTTCTTGGCTTTACTTCTAGTGATCTTTACATAATATGCTAGTTGATGCATCACAGATAAAACTCAGACATATACCTGAAACACATCTCAAGTTTAAATCATTGTTATATTTGCACATTTTTTCCAGATTTGGAATAAGTTTCCAGTTTTCATTTCAAATGTTAAGGAATCTGTAATATTATATAATTAGTAGCATTCTATAATTGATGAACTTCCAGATTCTTTTTTTTTTTTTTTTCATAATTAGGGCAGCTGAAATCACCTCTTCCTATTTCCATTTGCTTTGAAGTCTTTTCCTCTTCCCAGTTTTGGTATTTGCATTGCACCAACTTTTCAAGGAGTCGCTCCAGCTGTAGCTTCTCTATGAATGTATGAGCTGAAGATAATTGCCATTTTCTATATTGTTCTGTTGTTATAATGTCTAAGCCTTGCAGACTTTTACATGTATTGCCAGTTATATATAGAACTGCTTTATCCAAGCTAGAAGACAGATTTAACCTCCTTGTCTATACAAGGATATTCCAATATTCTGATTAAAGTGGATACCTTGAGATACACTTCCGTTTCCATTTGTTCAAAGATTCTTCTCAGTTACACATCAGTCCAGCTTCTTTTTAAATAGCGTAATGCTTTTTTTATTTCCAGAGAATATGGGCTGCTTTAATTCTTACACTGGCTTTGTTATTGTGGTATTTCAGAAAGAAGTAGCCAAATGCTGGAGTTAGTGGTGCTAAAGGTTTATCTATGATAACCTCTTGGAGAAGTTTAAACCTTTTGACATCAATTATGTGAGCTTTACCAGGCAACGTGATAAATCTTTATGAAAGGGAAAAATGGACTTTTTTCTTTCCTTTGGAAGCATGCAAGCAAATGAGAAAATTCAAAGCAAAACTTCTCAGACACTACTGAATCTCCGCTAACAGCAAGTAAAGAACATCCAAAGTCAGTGCAATCCTCTTTCACTACTCCCCTGGGAAGAAAAAGAGTTTTTCAAAAGCTTAGTTTGAGTCAAGCAGAAGTCCAGTTCAATGGTTCATGACCTTTTTGACAAATCTGGATTGACTTTTGTTTTTATATTAGTAGAGTTAAATACTTAGTTTCTTGAGTGTGTAGTTTAATCCCCATGACCTCCATATTTTGATCATTTTGCAACTTACTTTTGATTTGGCTTCTACTCCTGTGGACTATTTTGAAGCATCTTTGCATAAAAGTTTCTAAATAGCCCATGTTTTTTGTTGTTTTGTTTTTTTTTTTTAAGTCGCCATGGTGGAAATGTAGAGGTAAAAATGCAATCATATCTCACAGGTTTTGGATAGAAAGAAATCACTGATTGCCTTGGTTAGTGAACCATCATGCCTCTAAAAATAGCTAACAGCACAGAAATTGCCAGTTTTAAAAGCTTTTGCTTTTCTAATTGTTGTACTTGTTACACAGCTGAAAGCTGAGATGATATTCTGAAAATGACAGTTCAACATGCAGCCAGACAATTATCCAATAGCAAAGACAAAATAGCCCAAAACATAGTATTCAGCGTAGCTCAAAGTTACTGTGTTCAACATTTGCTACTGCAAGATGTCCAGCTCAGAATCCTGCATATTCAAGACTGAAAATCTTAAATAAAAACAATTTTTACTGGTTTATACTGTGTTTGGTCACCACTTGCAACAAGCAATGAATAGCCGTTTGGACCAATGAAGTTTAGTTTGTGCTGCTGAGTAATCAGCTGTGTTTTGTCCATGTTGAATATAACACCTGATTATCTCACTGCCTAAAGGTGAATCTTTTAGGAATTGCCAAGTCTGGCAGCCCAACAGAGGCAAGGCTGCTACAGCTTCCTAACCCCAGGTCCAGCCAGTAGTGAGGGTGAGCATGTATTCCCAATACTCTTTCTTTCTCTCTCTCTGTATATATTTGCATGGTTGACCATACAGCTCAATACAGATACAAAACACACCATAAGCATTCAAATACAACAAGCCTAAATGGCCAGATCCTGTTCCTCTCTTGGCTGATCAAGATAAAATCACCAGTAGAAATTAGGTACATATGTACAGTAGCTGGCCCTGGATCCTCACTCTGCCCAGTGGCTAACACATGGACACATGAGCCCTTGAAGCTCACAGCCCCACTCCAGTTGCTGATGCCCAGACGTACAGCTCCTAATTCCCTCCATTAACAAACCTTACACATTCTCTATCCAGTAGCTAGCCCATGGGTCCCTGCATCTCCCCATTTGCCTCATGCACAGACATGAACACATGTATGAATGGACCTCTCTGGTAGGTGATGTAGATTTATGACCTTGCTAGTAGCTCTGCCCCAGATCCCCTGATCTCTCAGTAGCCAGATTGGACCACCTGTCTTTCCAGTAGTTAGTCACATACCCTCTGATCTCTCCAGTATTTAATTAAAGTTATGGCATCTCTGATACTTCATTCCCATTCCTCTTACTTCATTCATTGTCTAGTCCAGTCTGATGTTCTCTAGCAAATTACACGCACACCCCTGTACAGTACACACACCCTCCAGTCTCTTTTGTTGCTGGCATCCTAGACACAAAAGTCTCTCTGTGCAATGATCCCACTCCACCTGCTGCTCTCAGACCTCCATATGTGCATATACATGCTCAATAGAGTCCTCTCCCTCAAGAAAGTAGTTAGAAATGCAGTTTAATGGGAACACAGAACTGGCTATATTGACCAGGAACAGGGCATGGCTAGACAAGCATACAGATCCTTTTCTTACATGAGACCAGCCCATTCTATCTCCTTATCCCTCTGTTTTCCAACTCTTCCAACCACCTTGATCCCTCCCTTTCCCCACCCTTGGCTCCTCCCCTAAACATTTCATAAGTTGTCTTGCACAATCCCAGAATGCTCTTTCTTGGCATCCCATAGTGGGTGACATCCTCCAGATCAGGAACTTTCTGCCTGTTTGTTTCCCCAGAGAGCTGGCCCTGTAGACTCATGGTGCTGGGTCTCACCAGCACATAGGGCTGATACTTCCCTGTGATAGCCCCGGGAGGGATGAAGCAGGGGCTCATGTCTCTGACTCAAGGTAAAGAGGCTCCTCTGGGCTCTTTTGTCTTTATGCAAATTAACATTTAATCATATAACCTAACAGAATCCGTCAGGTAGAATTTGTCGTAAATCTCCTTGTTAGATCTAAAATAATATATATCAGTTAATTTACATGATCATTTTATTTTCTCTTGGTAGAGAAATAAATGGGGAGACTGAAGATAAGTTAAAATTCCCGTCATGATGGTGATTTCTACAGACTCTTTAGCTTTGGTAATGTTAAAACAGAGATCTTTTAAAGGAACAGCCATAACAGCACACAGATTGAGTATTGAATGAGAAACTCAACCGATATTAATACAGTTCTATGGACATTTTTAAAGAAACAAACCTAAGTTTTATCCTGATATTTTTGGAGTGCCATTTCCAAAACTTCATTAAATCTAGGTACGAGTCAATTGTGACTCTTAATTTTTAGGTCATTCTCTCAGTGACATACAAATGACCACTTCTGTCTGTCAGTGAGATCATTGGTAACTTCTGATTCCTTGCTCAATAAGCAGTATAATTGACCAGGGAAATGAAATAAGAAAATGCAAGAGTTAACCATTGGTGATTATTTAGGGTACAAAATAAAAATAAAATTATCTGTATGAAGGGTTATTACAGTCCCAGCTTTTCATCTAAATATATAATTTTAAGTTAACAGATTTGCAATATTAAAATATCATTTGTCCTTTGATATTACTAAAACAAAGGTTGTATGAAATTCTAGAGAGAAAATACACTGTCACATGTTTAGTGATAAGATTATAACCTTGGCATACAGAGATTGCAATGTAAGGTCCTAAACTGAAAATATTATGATGTATGCAAGTGATACATTTTTTATACAGGTTCTTAGTCAAAAAGATCACTTAAAATTAACTGAATGAAATTTTCTTCACTGACAAATTGTGGCTTACTGGACAGAAAAGAAGAAATCAGTGTGAAATACCTTTACTTTATTAGACTTGTGATAACACTCTGAAAAGCATAGTAAAATAAAACCTTCGAAGATATATTATCAAGTCAATCCATAAAACTTACTCAAAAAGGAATGACAATAGATTTCTCTCAAATTGCAAAACATATCAGGAGGTGGTCTCCCAGAATGATTCAGTTCAGTGAAGAATTTGTGGGAAAATAATAGTTAACAAATATGAAAAACATGTTAAATTAATAGGTACTGTTATTGTTCAGAAAAAGAGCTTATACTGTGGTGGGTGGAAGGATTAAATTTGATTTAACCTTGAAGTGTTATTGTAGAAAAAAAATTATCCTCAGATGTATTAAGACAAGTGTCAAGTGTAAGAAACTGGCAATAATTGCTTCTCTGCCTTTCGTTCTGCAATGATTTTGTCCCATTAGTTTAAGAAAAAGACAAAGACAATTGGGATATAATACCAATTAGAATTATAAGAGTAGTAAGAAGTTCTGAAAATAAGATTTCCCCAAAACTGAAATGACGAGGTTGTCTAGGTTGGAGACAAGAATGACGGGATATATGAAGACTGTTAGCATTCCAAATGCAAACAGTCCTTATTTCAGAGTGTCTTTCTGCTCCATGTCTACTAAGAGGAGCAAAAGAACAAAGTTGCAAAAAGAGTAATTTAAATTGCATATTAGAAAAAAACTCCAAACCTGTTTAATGTAGAGCTCTGGAACAGTTTAGTTAAGGAGTCAGAACAATTCCTGTTACTAAAGGTTTTCTGGGAACAGCATAACAAATGTTTCAGAAATAGTCCAGGTGTCATCTTAGAAAAAGGTAATAGAATAGATTCTATGGAAAAGCCCTTCCAACTGCATGCATACAAGATTTCTGTTTGATCTGTGTCTTTAGTCACACCATATTTGCTTTCAAGTGCTGTATTTCAAATGCTATTTGCTCAAATATGTAGATGCGTGCTTTATATACACATGAAAATTCACATGCAAATATAAAAGAACATGTAAGTTGTTTTTAAAGTCATATTTAATGGTGAAGCTATGATTTGAATTAAAGTTTTGCTCATGTTTTCCTTCAACTTTTACTTTCAGTACAAGTGATTTAGTTGTGAGCTGTAAAAACTCCCACATAAGTCCCTTACATTAAAAAATGAAAGGGTTGAAATTATCTGTCTTGGGCATCTTAGGGGGTGTGACCAAGTAGTGGGTTCGTTCCTTTAAAGAACCTTTTTTCAACAGTGTAATCTTTACCTTTGATGTTTTCTCTCATGCCTCTGGTGCTTTATGTATGAATTTCCTGGGGCACCAGGGAAACCAGGAACAGGTGTCCAAAAGGTGCACTGAGGTAAGTATCATGTGTAGTTTTTAGTGGACCTGAGCAAAAAAACCTCAAAAATGTCATATCCTTAGATTTTCTCAGAGTAGTTCTTACACATTTCAGATACATTCTTTTTTCAGAAGTATTTGTGTAATTCATGATTTGAGCCTAGTCTGGTTTTTTATATGTTATTTGAAAATTGAAGATTTTTAAAAATTTTTTATATGCAGACTTAGAAATTCACACAAATGTCATTAGTAATAAGTCAAATTGTATAAAGGCTAGGTTGTGAATAAATGACTTAATGGTACAAACTAATTTGCTAAATACTAAATTGTTCAACCTGAATAGTAGTTATTAGTAAGTATTTGGGGTTAATGATGGCAAAGCAGAGGTTGAAAACAAATCTGTGTTGGTCAGTACAAGACATAACATATTCAAAACTGGTGTTGGAATTTGCAAACTTTTTTATTAAGCATTTTTATTCCATTTGGTTGCATTGCCTGATTAGGTAGTAAACTATTATGTACCTGTGGTTTGAACTTATTCCACATCCTCTTGTGATTTACCATCGTAGCAGACAAGGCAGTGATAGTGAGCAATATGGAAAAAAACCCATTTTGAATGCAAAAAATGCTATTTTTGCTTATTTTTCTACTTTTTCACTTTGGGGTTTTTTTTGTATCTCAAGAAGTAGACACCTACTTGCCGATTCAAAGCAAGCTCTTTGCCACACTACATACATAATTCCTATCCCTAAGGATAGCCAGAGAACTGGAAATTATTCATCCCTAGTCTCCAATATCCACTCTAACGGCAGTGTTTATGGTTCCTCGGGTTCTCATTCTTGCTAAGGTATTTTATATGCATGGTTCTCTCTAGTATAATATTTTAGCATAGAAAGACTTCTGATATTGTGGGATTCTAGCATTACTCCTATAAACTGCAGAACTGCTGTTATTCCACACCATCATGCAGGGAATTGAAACACAAAGAAGCTGATTCACCCCAGATCACAAGGCTACATCAGCACCACGTCAGGTAGCTGTGGTTGAAGATAAGTTGCTAAGCTTAAGGCTGCAAAGGTATGTGGTTTAAGCTATTTGTGTCCTCAGTTTAAGGGAAGATCTCAGTCATGAACCAGAATCCTTAGGCCTGCGTTTCTTTCCCTGGAATAAAAGGGAACTTCACAAAGTCCAAACTGCAGTCAAAATGAGAACTGCCTTGCTGGTTAATCAGAGAATTTTTGTTTACTATCAGCCTGAGAAATCATGGTAGTATGGAGCCAGAGCTTGTGGTACAGCCAGTACCTAAACTTTAACGATCAGCTTGCACTGTAACCACCAAATCCATTCTATACCAGACAAAATTCTTTCTGAAGCAAATCTTATCAAGCTAGGAAAAGGCATTGATTTCTAGTAAGGTATTCAAGCCAAGCAGTGGCATGTCTGAACTTAAACTCTCTCTGAATTTGAACTTCCCTCCTCAGTGTGGGTGAAATTCCTGACTATATTTGTTCATTGGGAGTTTTATTCTTGAGTTAAATGGAGAATAATTCCTTCAATTCTCCCTGTAGTTGGTCCTATGTCCCTCCAAGAACTGTTGCTTCATTTGCTTGCCTATGAGGAGCAAGAGTAAGCAGGAGTAAGAGCTTGTATACACATGGCTTAATAAAGGGATTGCCTTATCCCGTGTTTCTCAATGATTTCTATTCTTGCATTAACAAAGTCTTTTTTGAAGAGTGAAAAAGCATTATTGGAGATGTTTAGTAATATCTTAGAAGAGAATTAGTAGAAAAATTTAACTGACGTATAAGGATAGTAACTATTTTTAATGGTGATAGGTCGACACCAATTAAAATTTCTGTTGCATAATTTTAAACCTAGCTTTTTCTATAACCTAATAAGACAGCTGGTCTGTGTGGATGTACTTTGATTGGAATAATGTATGTCTCCTTTATATAACTGTTAAACTAGGTGACTTCGTTGAGAAAAAAGCTTTGATGTGAAATCCTGTAAAACTTTCAGGCATATCAGTTTTATTTTGATGATATTTGGAGAATCTGTACTTTTTCATAGAACTATTAAACCTACTAACAAATGGGATTTATGTGGAAAAGTGTATTCCTCCTTAAATATTTTGTAAAGGAAAGTAATTGTTATTTAACAGGATTGTTGACATTGCAATTAAGAGTACTATTCGTGGACCAAAACCTCACTGTGCAGGGTATTGTAGATGGACAGATCAAAATAATGTTCCCTACTCCAAAGCCATTCACTGAATGTGGATTTTAGTGACTCAGATTCGTAAAAGATCTTTTATCTTTTCTAAGAGTTTTAACTTGTCACTCAAAAACCCATTGTATGGAAATCTAAGTGGAACATTCAACATCTATTCCTAGCTTGTTTTTATGTTTCTTGGAGGACTGATAATTATCAGCAGGACTTCATAAAAATTATGAAAGTTTTTTCAGTGTCTTGGCTTTAAATTGATGGAATATTTTCAACATAAAGTATGAAGCTATATAAAATAATGTTAAGTTTCAATTAATGCCAAAGAATTTTTTCAGAATGGGTTATAACATTTACCTGTGCTGCATCATAGGAGAGTTCAACTGAGAGAGAGTAGCTTCGTGGATGGGAAAGGGTCATTCTATTTTGTTGGTTTGTTTGTTTTTGTTTGTTTTGTTTTGTTTTGTTTTTGAAGTGTTATAAGGTAGAGACATTCTGGGACTCAATCCAAAAGATAAAGAGAAGTCTTGAAACTAGGTGACAGAAATGAAACCCAAATTGACTCTAGAAATAAAAAATATCTTGATTATATTATTCCATCTGTGTTGATTTCACTGTGAAGTCTGCATGTATTTTTGTAAAGGCACATGCTCGTCAGATAATCAGGTTAAGCTGTTCCATCATAAGAAAGCTACTATGTACTCCTACTCATACTCCCTTCAAATATGATACGCATATGCTTCACTGGAGTCACGCTTCTGATTATACCCTGAAACTACTTTTAAATTAAGGTTTACTGTATCCAGGTTGTGGGGTTTTTTGTTGTTGTTGCTGTTTCAGTTTTTCTTCTTTTTTTTTTTCCAGCTGACATTCACAAGTGTTTGGAGACGTGTCAGTGCTTTGGGAAATGGGGTTGTTGAAAGCATATTATCCCTTTCTGATAAAGGATCTGGATCATTCTTAAACAGGTTTTTTGCACATTTAGATGGCATTTACTACATTCTCAACCAGGGACAAAATTATTGTTGATGTGATTACTGAAATGAAATATACATAAGACCTTAAGAACCTGATCTTAGATGCATTGAGTTCCTCCAAAATATAATTTTTTGAATGGTGGTAGTAAACAATCTACTCAGGTTAACAGATAAAAAATCTATTAAACTCTACCAATTACATCTGGAACTCTGAATAAGTAAGATTTTCTTGAAGTACGGATTGAAAAACCAGACAAATATAACATGTTTTTCACATCAGCTAAGAACTACGGTTACCATGATGGTGGTATTTTACATTCTGGTAATGTTTAATGAATGTATAAGTAAAAAAGAATGTATATGGCATAATCAATCCAAAGTTTAAAAACCTAAAAATACTACTGGCTCAAAAAAAAATCCCAAAAGTAACAACAAAGCAATGTCATATCATTTCAAAGTTAAGAATGACTTCTCATAAACAAACCAAATTGAACATTTGATTTAAATGGAAGAAGTTAGATGTCTGAAATCTAAAACAGACCTTGTTGCTCAAAAAGAAAGACATTTTCTGGAACCAACTGAGCTCCCTGGGACAGCAGAACTACAAAATATTCAATAAAATGGCTTGTAAAGAAAATTCTTACCTATCATTATGATGTCCAGAATGGGATACTTGGAATGCAAAACTGGTAAGGATTTAAAGGTATGGGAGGATAAAGATTTTCCAAGTATCTCAGATTTTCAGATCTCTGAAAATCCTCTACAGTTGTCTTCTCAGTATCTATACTTCAGTCAGAAACTTATTTACAGTTCTAAAAAGAATGTCTGTATTGGATAGTTTATGATTTTTTTCTCATAAACATGGGTTTAGAAGCAGCAGATCTTGCATAAAATGGTCTACTACAGAAAGAAAAGTGTTGGTTAAACACAGGAAAGAGATACCCTTTGAAAATAAGCAGAAGAGAGATTTGAAGGGGGCAAACACCTTCCGTTTTATGTCTAATGGAAAAATACATTTAAATTTTATATGGATACTGGATTATATTACAGAAGTATAATACCAGTAATTTTGCCAAATGAAAGGAATCTGGGAATATTTTTTTTTTTTTAATGAGGTTGAAAATCCAAAACATTCATAGAACTTTATTTAAAATTAGAGATTACACTGAACTGAGTTCTACACACCAGCCCTATGGGGAGTTGATCCAAAGTCCAAGAAGTCAATACTCCAGGTAAATCATGCTGACATACAGTGCAGTTCATCTTCCACTATAATCATCCATACCTAGTGGCAGCCAGAATGCTGATATCACATATCTTGAATTAAGTATCTATAAGAAAAAATGGCTGTGCTAATTATGGTAACGTTTAAGAAAACATTACAAAAATATCCAACAAAACATAAAGACAGAGAGAAAAAAAGGAAAGAAAAACACCCAGATAGAATAATGACTCAAAATTTGGTCATTTCTAATGAAAAAAATCCCCTGTAACACTCTTTGGACAACCATAGAGGAAGAAATATACAAGAAGGCAATGTGTGTTTCTTTCTCTTTCAAATGTAAAGTTACTAATCTATCAAACTTATTATGGTTACAAATATTGTGAAAAACTTTTCAAAAACTTTTGTGCAGGAAATATGAATTTGGCACTTCTGTGATCTACAAAATATCTCTTAATATTACCAATTTTATTAGGGCTGGAAAGATGAAGACCTATAGGTTCTTCACGGTTGCAGAAGCAATGTGGAAACTATAACATGATTTGAAGGTAAACGAATATTGGTTTTTACTGTTTGGGCTTAGACTTTGTACTAAAATGTCAAATATGTGAGAAAATTTCAGAGTGTTTTTTTATACAATAGCAACTTGTTGAAAATTCTTATTCTTTTGAGCAAATATAACTTAAATATCAAGAAAAATGCAACACGGTGATAAGGGGATTACACTAATTTATGCACAGAGATGCTCATGTCTGTACATATGTGTCTGTATCTGTGGAAATATATATAAAAAGTTAGGAAGAAAAAAGATAGTGGTTCTGCAAGTAATTGTCTTTGCCAATAATATTTTATTTTTTCTCAGCCACTATTGTTGACATTTGTATTTGAATAAAAATGATCTTTCTCTTTCCACTTAAAGCTTATTCTTTATTCTTCAGCAAAATCATAACACTGTTTATGACACAGAAGTCTACTGCTTGGAATTAAGTGAACTGTCAAAATGTCAACACGATGATTTCATTGCAAGGTCATGGAGGATCGTGTGGGTGAGTGAGGAAGAACAAAATCCTGATAATTAAGAGAGCAGGTAGAGAAAATATTAAAACTTGTGAAAAGTTAATGGCTCTGAATTTCAAGGAACTTAAATGTAAAGCACTCCCCATGGCACGAAGGTAGATCTGCTTTGAAAAACACTAAATGTTGCACTGCAGATGCTCCACTCAGCAAGGTGCTTGGAGTTCATCCAGAAGGAGAATCACTGCACTGGTCTGTTGTAGCTGCTGCTTTTACTTTTGTTCATTGGCACTTGACACTCACTGCTCTGAGTCTTTACATAGCCAGAAGAAATGCTTTCCAGCTGCGCTGTGACTGAATATGCTTTGGAATACTGGAAAGTTGCTTATGGAGTTATGTATAGCCTACATTTTCAATTTCCATTTGGCTAAAGCAAACATCAATTTTTTGAGGGATTTAGATACCTTGATAGACTTGGGGAAGAGTGGCTGGAAAGCTGTCTGGTGGAAAAGGACCTGGCGATGTTGGTCAACAGTGTGCCCAGACAGTCAAGAAGGCCAATAATGTCCTGGCTTGTATCAGAAATAGAGTGGCCAGCAGGACTAGGGAAGTGATTATTCCCCTGTACTCAGCACTGGTGAGGCCCCATCTCGAGTACTGTGTTCAGTTTTGGGCCCCTCACTACAAGAAAGATATTGAGGAGCTGGAGCATGTTCAGAGAAGGGCAACAAAGCTGGTGAAGGGTTTAGAGAAGAAGTCTTATAAGAAGCAGCTGAGGGAACTGGAGTTGTTTAGCCTGGAGAAAAGGACGCTGAAGGGACACCTTATTGCTCTCTACAACTACCTGAGAGGAGATTGTAGCAAGGTGGGGGTCAATCGCTTCTCCTAAGTAACAAGTGATAGGACAAGAGGAAGCGGCCTCAAGTTGCTCTACGGAAGGTTTAGATTGGATATTAGGAAAAATTTCTTCACCAAAAGGGTTCTCAAACATTGGAACAGGCTGCCAAGGGAAGTGGTTGAGTCACCATCCCTGGACATATTTGAAAGACATGTAGACGTGGTGCTGAGGGACATGGTTTAGTGCTGGACTTGGCAGTGTTAGGTTAATGGTTGGACTTGATCTTAAAGGTCTGTTCCAACCTCAATGATTCTATGATTCTATCTTTCTGTAATATATGTATATGATATGTGATTCACGAGATGATATATCGTGTATGTAATGTGTAAGGTGTAATATATAACATATTATAGAATATACTATTCTTTTTGATTTCTCTTCACGAGTCATCATCAAATTCCATGAACCTTTCCCCTAAACTGTTTGCACCCATCCTATCCCTGTGATATTAACACAACCTGTAGGAACTAAAGAAGCACAAAGATGGTATAGTGATAGTGCACGGCTTGGTTCCTTTACCAGCCTGAATATGTCTCTAAGAATATAACTGTTAAACATTACAGAGGGAGGTCTTTTCCTGATGATAGCAGTAAAGTATTTTCATCTCATCTGTTCACATGGCGACTTATAGTTTTCCAAAGCATTTACTTTTCATTCTCCTTACAGTTCTAGTAAGATTAATGTCCAGTCTTGCAAAGATTCATGTATAAATTTCATTTCATACATAAGAAAAATAGTTACACATTCATAAATTTCTTCAGATTCTGGACCCACTTGTTGAAGCAGGCAATAAGAAATGAAAATCAAAATGACATGAACAGAAGAAGGACAATTAAAAGGATGCTGAAAACAGGTGACATGAAGTAAAATGGAGGTCTTAACATTTTGGGTTCTTTTCTGCTTTCTTTGTATGCAAATTACACCAGCTTCTGCCATTTGTATTAATAAGCATATTTCAGTAAGATTAAGGTGGGAAAAAGTAGCTCAAGTTCAGGTTATACAAGTCATTTCTTAACTGAATCTTTTAGTCCGATGATGCTTTTAAAGAATCTCCCCAAAATGTTTAACAGGAAGATAGGGAGAATTGGCCAATCACTAAGAAATAAGGGAATGTAAAGCGCTGGGCTTTTTGTGTGTTTTTTTGTGTTGGTTTTTGTTGTTGTTGGGGTTTTTTTGTTTGTTTTTTTCTTAGTTATTATCAAGTACAGGGGTTGCCTAGAATTGGCTTCTGTTTCTGAGTTAGGCACAGCCTCTCCAATTAAAGGGCAGCTTCTGTGACTGTGCAGCCTGTTAAGATGAATGAACTCCCAAGAGCTGTGTAGCTGCACAGGCAGATTTGACCCAGAAATCACCTCCTTTACATGGGTCTTATAAAATCTAAGGAATATCCTTTATAAACTTGGAGACACTGAGATTAAACATGCTACATAAATACAAAGGATTATTATACTAATTGGTTTTGTAAACTAGCAAAATACCTTACTTGAAAGGTCTGAGAGAGATTTTTATTTTTATCTAGAGATGAAATTTAAAGGTTGTTTGTATTCAGAGGAAAACAGTTTAAAACAAAGAGATGTGTGACTATGCAGCCATTAGTTGTGATCTTTGCTTTTGTTAAGTACTGACTAGAATGCAATGAGGAGGTTTTATCAAAAGGAACTGCTCAGTGGTTACTAGTCACACAATTAAAGCAATTGTCTGAAATTTTTGTGCATTAGTGAAGTTCTGAAAATCATAAAGCAGCAGGGATCAGGGAGACATACAGCTTAGTCTTTTCTTACTGCTGCTTCAGATAAAAATATATTCATTGTTAAGGTAAGCTGACTCTTGCTTTTAAGGTTTTCATTACTAATGACTCTATGTTTCAGGGTCAAAATATACATGAATTTAAAAAAAAATAAATCAGTTGAAAACTCATGTACATTTTATACAAAGGATGATGATTCTGTTGCTATTCCACTACTTTGTAGTCTTTTATACTGTGAAAAAGGAGTTTGAAATGGGCACATATTTTTGGTAGTAATTACTAGCCATTTTAATTTTATGTAAATTATTATATATGGTGCACAGTGATGAAAAAATATGCTGCACCTGCTACCTTTGCATGTCCATGAAGAAATATCTGCCCTATAACTCCAAGCAACAATTGACAGGCAAAGCCAAGAATTCAGCAATGCAGCAGTTCAGACATTCATCTGAAAGTATAAATACTTCTTATGGATTATGCTAAGAAACTCACCTGTGTGATATAGTTAGGAAGAAATCACTCTCATCTAACAGAGAAAAGCTGTTTTTAGTGTGAAAGTATCCTTTTCTCTCACCTTCGTTATATGGATATCTTAGGTATGAGGCAGACAAAGCTATAAGGGCAGCATTTATAAAGCCAGGATCAAGTCTCACTGAGGTGTTATGAATTTTAAATGACGTGTGGTTTCCATAGTGGGCTTTGTACATGTGAGGATAATAACATCAGAAGATTTCCTACTTTTCTTTCCTATTTGTTTGCACGCCAGATTTACTTGTCTGTTAGTCTACAGAGTACAACTGGAAAAATATAAAGTCACTTCACCTAAGGAGTTGTCCTTGCTATGTATCTGGAAACCTGAAAAATACCCTCTAAAAGAGGTATATAGAGTTCCAAATTTCTGTGAGTACAGAAGTCTTCTTTTACAGTACATTAAGCTCCTTATTTAGCATTTGAATTTGCAATGACCATGATAGATTATAACACAGCTTGTTCATATACAACTCTGAATCCAGTTCCCGTCCATCACTGAGTCCAGTCTGGGACTTCCCCAGTGCCTGCTGGTGACGTGATTGTCATCCTGGGAGTTTGATATGGTTTTGTATAATTTCATTATTTTCTTTTTATTCTTTTATTATTAAGATTTCATTAAAGTAGTTTAGTTCCTTCTAAACTCTTAAGTCTCTCTTTTTCTCTCTTTTGCCTCCCTTCGGAAGTGGAGCAGGAGAGAGAGAGCATCTGTCGTTCCACTGGATTGGACCAATCTGGCCCAAACCACGACATTACCTAAACTCTTGGGCAAGGTCAGTCCTTCCTGAAAACCATTACGTGGATTAGGATGCTACAGGTTAGCTAACATAAATTTATTAAGATAAAAATGGTCCTTGGAACAGTCAATGAATTTCTGTCATGAAATGTCTGGCAAAAGAGTCTCATGAGGAAACTGGACAATAGTTATGAGTTTAGTTTAAAGAGTATCTGGGGTGAAATTTGTATGTATTTGGGGTGAAAATATGTATATATCTAGGAGTCCGATGCCAACTTAGTACCTAAGTTTCTGAAGCAAATATGACCCCAGCTGAGCATAGAGCTCTCCACAGTTAAGGGAAACCTGAACCTGCTCAAGAAAAATGGAGACATTTATCGCAGCAAGACTCTCCCCCAGATTCTTTCTGAGGAGTGTTGGTTATGGCAATAGCAAACCTGCTGGTAGGAACATCAGAATGATGTTGCTGCATCTTAATCTCTCCCGTGGGTTTGTATAAATTTGCAGTTTCATAGTATTTTTGAAAATATAAAAAAATCAGCTTCTGCTCCAACATCCTTCATACCCACAAATAAGTGGTGAGGATGTGGCTCCTGTCTACTCTGTTTCTGAGGAGTCAGTTTGATCATTAGTGTTCATATTCCTACTCATTTCTGTAAACTGTGTTTTGCCGCATTAATGAAATATGGGACTCTGATATGTTTTTTGCTTTTCTTAACTTAGAACCAGTAAAACTCATCAGTTAACCTAAATCACAAAATCACAGAATGGTTGAGGTTGGAAGGAACCTCTGGAAGTCATCTTCTCCAATGTGCCTGCTTCAGCAGGGCTACCTACAGCAGGCTGCCCAGGACCACATCCAGATGGCTTTTAAATATCTCCAGCGATGGAGACTCCACAACCTCCCTGGGCAACCTGTACCAGTGCTCAGTCACCCTCACAGTAAAAGAGTGTTTCCTGATAGAATGTCCTGTGTTTCAGCTTGTGTCCATTGCTTCTTGTCCTGCCACTGGACTCCACTGAAAAGAGCCTGACTCTGCCTTCTTTGCACCCTCCCTTCAGATATTTATACACATTAATGAGTTTCCCCCTTGAGCCTTCTCTTCTCCAGGCTAAATGTTCTCAGCTTTCTCAGCCTATGCTCATATGAGAGATGCTCCAGTCACTTAATCGTCTTCATGGCCCTTCATGGCTGGAGTCTTTTCAGTATGTCCATGTCTCTCTTGTACTGAGCAGCCCTGAACTGGACCTGATACTCCAGATGCGGCTTCAACAGTGCTGAATGGAGGGAAAGGATCACCTCCCTTGACCTCCTAGCGACAGTCCTCCTAATGCATCCCAGGATACCATTAGCCACCTTTGCTACAAGGGCACATTCCTGACTCATGGTCAACTTGGTATCCAGCAGGACTCTGAGGTCTTTTTCTGCAAAGCTGCTTTCCAGCTGGTCCACCCCCAGCACGTACTGGTGAATGGGAATGTTCTGCCCAAGAAGCAGGATTTTGCACTTCCCCTTTTGACCTGGATTGCTTATGCCCTACAGTGCTGTCCCTCTGGATGATACCCATTCTCATGTCCCTCCAACAGAAATCCATTTTTAAATTTTATTGTCAATAGACAATTGAGTTGGAAAAGCATTAACTGAAGTTTTCTCAGCAGCAACTATTGCTGGAGTTTTGGAGTTGTCTGACCACTGCACTAGGATTTGAAAACTGTTACATACTTTGCTTAGCAGTGGCATTTATTTCCCCAATGACCTTGCTATCTCTCTGTTCAGTTGTGCTCACTGGTTTAAGAAAGTAGTAATTATTCCAAATGATGATTTCTATTTATAAAATGAGGGAGACTTTTGGGGAGAAAATAATTTTGGGGAGTTGCTGTAGAAATGACTGATTAATGCACTAAACTAGGACATAATCAGTCTAGATTTAGTTCCATCTGCTATGATGGACTTCATGATACTTTATGGGCAGGAAATTACTAGTTGCTCCTTACTTCCTCCAATATAAAGATGATAAAAATTATAATTCCCTACTTTTGTCCCCCTTGTTCAATAAAAAGAGATTGGTTAAGACCTCAGAAGAGTATACTCTTTTACCCCTTTAAACTACTCTGTGCTGGTTTAGATTGTCCAGTTATTCGCACTGTCTTCTAATTGTTGTTAACATTAAACTGCTTTGCTGCACTGACCTTCTTGAAACCATCAGTGTAGTACAGGGATGCTTAAGCTTGTATTCCTCCACCAAAAATGTCTTCTGTGCGGTTAGAAGCAGCAGTGCTTGCTTAAATCCACTGAAAATTCCTCCTACAAAAGGATAAGCTGTATAACTTCATGTCCTGATTCTGCCAATAACTCATTGTACAACTGTCTGTATATGAAATTAAAAACTACTCACATATACATTCTGATAAAAATAGCTCAAAGAGCAGCTATACTATTCAACATCATTAATTAGATTTTACAATTATTTAACAGACCACATCTTCCTGTAGCAACTATTATCTGACACAGAATCATTAATACACATTAGGAAATTTTAAATATGTATTTATGAGTTATGTCAGTAACTTGTGATGTTCGTAGAAGCCCAATATAAATTTATTTAAACCAGAATCTTAATGCTTTATTAAGGGAAAGTGTTTGCATTATTTCTGCAAATGCATGTGTGACTCAATCAGTGACCTATTAATTCTTCCCTTTATTAACATTTTTACTATTGCCATTAGCAAAACTCTCAGTACACAACCATTCTGAATAGCATGAATATTTCTAGAACATATAACAGGTATTTTATAATCTTAAACATTATCATGAAGTGTAGAATAAAAATGACTGAATAACAGCCAAAATATTAAAATAGTATCACATACCATAACCCCTAAATAAGTGAGTTTGTTTCTTTTTACATTATTTCCTTTTCAGAATACAGCTCAAAGGAAAACCATGATCAGAGGCAGGTTTGTGCCTGCCTTCTTTTTAATCTGATATAGTTGTATTTATAGTTCCAGACAGGATATCAGGAAATATGACTTCTAAGTCAATGATTTAGGAGTTTTCGTATTCTCTGTACAGCCTAAGCGCCATCTCTCTCAAAATCTTATTCATCCTTGATGACCGTCTCATCAAGAATATAAAATTAAGCTTGGACTTGGCCAGAAAATGGTATGAGAAAAGATCTTAAGCATGTCTGGTGGTCTCCAAATGAGGAATCATCTTTAAACTTTTTTTAGAATTTATGGGAGGAGTACTTGTCAGTGAAAATTTAGCTTTTGCTTGAATTACAACAATTTACAGGCTGCTCTAAATACACCTATCATCAAAATCTAATACTGTGAAAACCTGGTCCTACCTGGCAAATGATTCCTTTCCTATATAAATGAGCTCTATAAAATATCCAATGCCTGAATTTTAGTCATGAAGAAAGAACAAGATATATTGTGGAAAATGTTAAATGAAACACCAGAAAACCAAAGACTTCGTTTTATATAAAGAGCAGGTCCTATATGGGAACATGGACTGAGCTCTCAAAGCCCTTTCTTAATAGGCAGCAATTTTGCATATCATTCTCCACATACCTCCTAAAATTAAGGTTCTAAAACTAATAGGCATAATTTGATGACTGTAATAACACTGCCAAGATTTGGCATCCTATGTTAGGGTGTCTATATAAATAAATGAAGAAAACAGGCTCCTAACTCATATCCTCTGATCTACTGTTTGGAAAGGTATTCCTTTCCCCATACACTGTTGACTGGAAGTCTACCAGAATTAGCTTGTAAGAATGTACATCTTATTATGCAAATGTTGTACTGAGAGGGCTACCTTTCAGTTTCTGACACTGTCAAAACACTTACATACATTGTATTATAGTAACTGTATCAGCATTGATAATCTACAAAACTAAACTTTACTCCAAAGAAGATTTTAAATTTAATTTGAGAAGAAAGATCTATCTAACTCACTGCTGGGATTCTCTTTGTCTTAATTAACTTCACTGGTCACCCATGATACAAACCGTCATCATCCCTTGCATCAAATACATTTTCAAACCAGTATTTTTGTGACTTCACCAATGCTCTCTGACATGACTTGGATAGTGATCCACCAAAGTAATTAATATTTCTCTTTCAAAGTCTTCCATGAACCTTCCCTTGGCCTCAATGCAGAGTGCACAGTCTACTGTATTAACCACCACTGTCTCAGATTTCCTTGCACTCCTCTGTTTCCTTCTAACAAATATTTATTCTCCTGTTTCTTATATAAAGTGTAAAAAAACTAAAGCCTTAATAAAGTCTATGCATCCCTTTATGCGCTATACCTGCAAAGTGCTTTGGGTAAAGGTATTTTGTATGTGAATAGCACAGCTGGCCACTATGAGAATAATAAAGCAACAGCAATATTAAGCAGTATGTATAAAATAATTTTTCACCAAAAATTGTCTCTTTGTACAAGGAATAAGCATCTGATACAAGCATAAAACAAAGTGTCAAAGCTCAAGTCCTGTCTCAGTATAAGCATAAAAGGAATTTTTAAAAAATGATCAGAGGGATGGACACCTCTTCTATGAAGAATGCCCGAGAAAGTTGGGGTTGTTCAGCCTGGAGAAGAGAAGGCGCTGGGGAGACCTTATTGTGGTCTTTCAATACTTAAAGAGGGCTTATGAGAAAGATGGGGACAGACCTTTTAGTAGGGCCTGTAGCAATAGGACAAGGGGTAATGGTTTTAAATTAAAAGAGGGTAGATTTGGACTAGATATAAGGAAGAAATTTTTTTACAGTGAGAGTGGTGAGACATCGGAACAGGTTGCCCTGAGAGGTGGTAGATACGCCATCCCTGGAAACATTTAAGGTCAGATTGGACGGGGCTCTGAGCAACCTGATCTAGCTGAAGATGTCCCTGCTCATTGCAGGGGGTTTGGACTAGATGACCTTTAAAAGTCCCTTCCAACCCAAACTATTCTATGATTCTATGTTCTTACAAAATAATTAACTGATTGAAAATGCTGTTAATGTTGGAGTGGCACAAACTGTATGGATATTACTTTATCTTGTAATCCTTGGCCAAGAATAGCATTGTCATCTTCTGATTTCTGGCAGAGCTATGGACAGATTTGCCGTACATATGCTACACAGAAATGTGCACAGTAATTTTGATTACGAGAGTCATCAGACTGGCTGTGTACGCAGCGTGCATCCATTTTAAGTTTAAAGATGTTTCCAGGATATGTTAGAATTCTCCCTTCATGCCAAGGAGATTTGAACATTTGAAAAACTATGGCAGTTAAATGACCTGCAGCAGAGTAATACCAGCCTGACGAGGAACCAAATATCTGTAAATCCTGGGTAAGTTTCATAGAATCCTCAAAGTCTATTCAGAAAACATTTCTGAAAAGAAGGGAAAACTGGAAGTACCACAGTTCCGGTCTAGAACGGTGGTTTTATATTTGTAGAGATATATTACTGCATTTCCGTAGAGGCTGCAGTGGGAAACAGTACTCCCTGGGAACAGTTGTATGTGTGGTTTTCTAAAGGGATGATACTATATGATAAGGTAGAAACTGAAACTTTTCATAAGAACATATCATATTATATTTATTAAGACCAGAGGTAGAATTTGAGTTAACATAGAAAGAGGGAAAAAAAAAAATCTCAAGACTGGTTTCAGTTTTAGACAATTTTAGGATGAGGAAGAAAATTATTGAGTTTTTTGTTTCACCATCCTTCCACGCCCAGATCACTACTAGCATATTCCTGCTAAGGTATTACTCCTGATAGAACTGGTTCACTTTACATAACTAATTGAATACTAATTGGAAGAAGGTCTTGACACTTAGCCTCCCACATGACAAATAAAAGCCCTAATTACTGGGAGTCAGGCTCTATCCAGGATCACCAAATACGTAATTTATAAAAAGTTAAACAGCTTCAAGCTTTGAGAATGTGAAAGCATCTTGTGTTATGTAGCACTCCTGTGATAGCTCATATTGCAGGACTGAAAACAGATTTGACATTAACTTCATATTTTTAAAAGGTCTTTCTTCTTGAAATCAAAGAATAACTTTTAAAGTATCTTTATTATTGCAGGAGAACATGTTTCAATTATATTTAAAACATTATAACATTTGGAAAAACAACCTGCACTTTCAGTTGTCATTTAAATTGCAATTTGGAGGAGAAATTATATGCTTCATATTTTGAAAATCAGATAAATGATACCCAGTAGCTCAGTTGGCTATTTTACTAGTACACATAAGAGTTGAATTGGGGATTTTCTTGTTTTTTTGTCTTTACATCTAAGATATGTTATTCGAAAAGATTTCTTTTTACTTTAAATATATATATTTCTTTGTTGGAAATTTATTGTCATGGTATTTGGGGGGATATTACAATATTTTACAATAGGCATCCATGAAAATTTAGGTAGAAAATTAAGTCATTATCTAAATGATTCCCTGGCAAATGACCCCTGAAAATGTTGAGATACCCCAAACATAAGTTTCTGAGCATTCAGAACAAGTGCGTGACTTTGATTTTGTTTTTCTGCTAACTGAAATGGGGTGGTTACTGCTGCAGAGTGCTGTTTCTTTAAGGATATGGGTATGAATAATTCTGAGCAGACTCCACACTCACTGTAAGAAGATAATATTGACCTCTCCTTTGGACTTTGTTTTGAAATTTTCACAAAACCTTACTGGTAAGCTGTTACCAAATTACAGGAGACAGAAAAATTTATAATAAAAAAGAAATTACAGAGCTTTCCTTGACCTTCAAGTTTACAAATATGAATAAATTGTTAATTTAGGTCTAGACTTCTGGTCAGTGAGGAGACTGGAAATTGTTTAAGCTGTTACCGAGGAGATAGTGAGTCAGAATCTGTTTCTAGGATGATTTAAAGGTATTGGTGTTAAAAATGTTAGATATCTAATTTATTCGGGAGATCAAACCTGTTCGGCAGGTATCTATTAAAATTGCTGATTTCTCTCTCATTTTCAGTTATCTCTTTTCAGGTCACTGACGCTGGAGGCATGAAAAAGTATTTTAATGACTTTTTTCAGCATAGAGGTAAAATTTCTTTTTCCCAAGACCTTTCCTTTCTCACCATAGCTCTTCCTCATCCCTCTTGCAATATTTCTTTTACCTTCTCTTGTTTTACTTTAAAAGATATATATAGACACTGAGGTATGTTATGTGCTAGTCATGATACGTGAAGACTGAATGTAAACCCATTTTTAATCAAGGGGGCTTTTAATTGATTACATCTGTCCTGTCATAAAGTTACGTAATCCATTTTACCTTTCATTTTTACTTCAAGGTATAAAATGAGGATTTTTTATTGTTGTTTATGAAGTGTTTAAGGTGCTGAAATAATAACAATCTTGAAAATGCGACACTGAAAATAAACACGTATACCTGCTGGTTTTATAATCTCATTAAATGAGAGAAATGCACACTTCTTTCTGTTCTTGCCCTTGATTTTGCATAATTTAAAGTAAATTTTCTGGAACCCCCTTGTAGTACAGGATGCTGTTGCTAGGCTAAAAACAAGAAAAGGAAATGGACTACAGAATCTCCCTGACAGAAAATTAAACATAAGATTTTCCTGCTTGAAAGTCCTTTCTGTTCTGCCCTCTTGCACATTGTACACTGGCAGGTGAGATCTAAATGAGTAGGTTCGATACACAGTAAATAGAGGTATAGCTTTTGTGCTTATCACTGTTTGTCATGAAGCAGCACTGGAGCAGGCTGCTGTCGGACTACGTGCTATGCTCATCAGAGCTTAAGGATTTCTGAAGCATTTCACAGCATCGCAAATTTACTACAACTTTATTTTTTTCTCCAGAAATTTTAGAATATCTCTGCCCTTGTCCTGTTGTTTTCTCTTTTCCTTGTGTGTACTGCACACCTGTTTTTAACAGGATATTATTACTCCCTAAAAATCCTAATAGGTTCATAAAAGCACAACCCATGGTATAGTCTGGGCACTTCAAATACCTCTGGCACTTCCCCGTCATAAGGTTAAGGATGAACATACTGTTCTTGCAACCACTGAGACTTTTCTGAAGATCTAAAGGAAAGCCTGATCAGGGAAGTGTTACAAAAGTTCAAGCTGTATTTTACAAAGGTGTGCCATAGTCTATCAATGAGAGAAGTGTGGGGTGTTAGATCATGCAGCCTGTTGTGGGTAAAACACAGAATTGAGTCAGTTGTGGCTTACAGACAGCTGATCATGAATGACTTTACAGTAAGTAACTCTCAGTCCAACTTGAACTTTCCAACCAAGCTAGTAATAGCCTTCTAAGAGTCAAATGTCCTTGTAACTGCCTGGCTCGTTGGTCCAGCCATTCTCGATACAGTGAAAATCTGAAGTCCTGACTACTTTCACTAAGTTTTTACTGAGGCCTTTAACTTCAAGGTAAACAAGTTATAAAAATTCAGAGAAGTTTATACTGCTTCTCCCTCCAAGCAAGAAATTCTGTAGGATTCCCAATCACCAAAAGCATTTTTTATCAACTACCTCAAAAAGATATACATCAAAGGGCCAAGACTTGTGCTTAGAAATCCTCAGAAGAGAGAAAAAAGAAAATAAAACAAAATAGGACTGTATGAGCTACTTTAAAAGAAAAATAAATCATTCACACCAATTTTACCAGAAGTTGTCCCAATAAAATTATGGGAAATTGAAAATGAATGGATTAAAGTAATCTAAACAAAATTCTTGCTTTATCCTGGAGTTTTCATGATATTACAAGTGAGTATGAGCAGAGATAAGCAAGTTCTTCAAATTTACTCTGCCCTAGTTATTATTTGAACAAGTAAAAGATCATGGAAGATATTCTCTTTGAATGAACAATGATATTTCATGACCACAGTAGCACTTCCCAGAGGAAGCAATTAGGAAGATTCCAGATCGATATCTGGAATCTGCCAGAAATTTGTGGAGACACAAGAGTTTTAAGAGTTTAATGTTTGTTTTCATGAAGTTGTGTTTGTGCTCTAAGGACAGATGCTTTAAAAACATGAATGACATAGGTGTATAAAGTAAATAACAATTTGTGTAAAAGGACAAAGTCAGCGTCAGACCCCTGGGTCAGAGTTCACAGACTTCGCTGTTGGCATTTTTAGGAGCTGCTTCGGGAACGAGTCAGTCTTCTTACTGGGCTACAGTAGAAAAGTGCAGCAATCTGGCAGTAAGGTATGGAGATTTAGATAATATAAACATCTTCTGAAATACTGATGAAATCTTCAAAAAGGCTCATGAGCACTACAGGAAATGTTTATATTATTCCCATATTTGCAACAGACACATTCTTACTGAGATTTAACAAGCTTCATCATAGAAATTCATGTCTTTGAATTTAGGAAACTATCAGCATAGAAGTGTGAACTGAGATCTAGACAAAAAGTACCCCTATAGTTCAATTTCCTTTGCAGTTTCTTTCTTCAAATATGTTTACAGCTGCAACCTTCTCTAGGGAGTTAGAGCTCTCACCCTAGAACATTCAATCTGTAGGTGTATTGGGTTTGTGTGGCAAGGTTTTGGTAGCAAGGGGGTTACAGGGGTGGCTTCTGTGAGAAGCTGCTAGAAGCTTCCCCTATGTCCAATAGAGCCAATGCCAGCCAGCTCCAAGACAGACCCGCACTGCCCAAGGCTGAGCCCATCAGCAACAGTGGTAGCACCTTTGCAATAATGTATTTAAGAAGGAGGAAAAAAAACTGTGGCACAGCAACCGGGAGTACTGAGAGAAACAGCTATGTAGAAACCAAGGTCAGTGAAGAAGGAGGGGGAAGAGGTGCTCCAGGTGACAGAGAAGAGATTCCCCAGCAGCCCGTGGCGAAGACCACTGTCAGGCAGGCTGTCCTCCTCCAGTCCATGGATGTTAATGTTGGAGCAGATATCCACCTGCAGTCCATGGGCGACCCCACAGTAGGGCAGGTGGATGCCCAAAGGAGGCTGGGACCCTCTTGAGAGCCTGCACTGCAGGAGGCTCCTAGTAGGACCTGTGGCCCCATGGAGAGAAAAGCCCATGCTGGAGCAGGTTTGCTGGTAGGACTTGTGACCCTGTGGGGGACCCACACTGGAGTAGTTTGTTCCTGAAGGACTGCACCCCATGGAAGGACTCATGTTGGAGAAGTTCATGGAGAACTGTCTCCCATGAAAGGGACCCCACGCTAGAGCAAGAGAAGAGTGTGAGGGGTCCTCCCACTAAGGAAGAAGGAGTGGCAGAAACAACGTGTGGTGAACTGACCACCACCCCCATTCCCTGTCCCCCTGTGTTGCTCAGGGGGAGGAGGGAGAGAAAACTGGGTGTAAAGTTGAGCCCAGGAAGAAGGGAAGGGCGGGGGGAAGGTTTTTTAAGATTTAGGTTTTATTTCTCATTACCGTACTGTGGTTTGATTTGATTCAATAAATTAAATTAATTTTCCCCAAGTCAGGTTTGTTTTGTTCGCAACAGTAGTTGCTGAGTCATCTCCCTGTCATTATCTCAACCCATAAGTCTTTCATCATATTTTCCCTCACCTTATCGAGCTGAGGAGTGGGAATGATAGAGCAGCTTTGGTGGGCACCTGGCATCCAGCCAGGGCCAACCCACCACAGCAGGGCTACAAGAAGTCCGTAGTAAAGTACAAGTAATCTAATGTTAGAGAGCATGTGTTGATGCTTTTCAAGATCCTTCATTAAGGATCCTGATTTGATCCTTTTAAATTGAACAATTTCTCCTACTGTACCTATCACAAAGCTAGTATATAAGAAGTTGTGATTAATCTGCTTTTAAGTCATGTCAGAATTTAAACAGATTGAGATAAATAGCCTCAGATACAAACCATTGTGTTATTGTAAGTCTACAAATGATTCTATAACGTAACCTTGAAGTATAATTAAATATTGTATAACAAATGAAACTCTAGTGATGCCCATAATTTTCTGGGAAGACGATTTTGTGTTAATAGCCCACGTTTTTAATAGCAACTGTTAATTGTGTTAACAAATTTTAAAAATAAAAAATGACATTTTCTTTGATCCTTTTTTTGTGGTTTTTTTTTTTTTCTTTCTAAATACAAAGTATTTTCAAGTTATTTTCATTATTTTCAAGTATTAGTTCTAAAAAGTATCTGGACAGATTTTTTAGAAGTCACTTCAATCATTTTTTTATGGGATTTTGGTGTTTGTTTTCAAAAATACTGGAAGAGTAATCTAACAGGAAAAAATAAAGGATCTATCAGTAGAAAATTGTCATTTGTATCTGTCCTTTGATTTTCCCAAGCTACCATATTTCAGAAATTCATACAATTATGTGACTTCTAAAACCTCTGGAAAAAAGTTATGCTTTTCTGATCATGCTTTCAGCTCTTCTGATCTCTGCTCTGAAAAACATGTACATTCTTAATTTGATCCTTTTCTGTGTCAGCATACTGACACAACTTAAATGATATAAGTATATACTATTTATTTTATTAGTCTTGCTCCTCCAGTGCACTGTCATTTGTGGTTAAAACATAAAACTGGAAGACTAACAAATCCCACAACTAACTCTGCTGGAGACCTTCAGCAGGCTGTGGACTCAAGTTTATCATTGTGTTCATATGAAGATTGGCATGAACAATGTGACATGGTGCACATTTCAAGAAGCAGCTTAATTATTTAAATTCTTTTTTCTGGTGTTCTTGACTTTGCAGCCTTACTACTCTCTTAACATTTTTCACATGAGTTTGTGAGAGAGCTAAGAAATACTCCTCTACTTTAATAATAAAGCTTCAAGTCACACAGTTAAACCAGCATATGGTGTTTACAAATAGCTCAGTGTAACAATTTTTTGGAAAAGCCCTGACTTTATAATTTTGCTAAAGAAATACAACATATATATAGAATTTATCTCCTCTGATTCAACTTTAAATATGAATGTGACACTCTATGCATGTCTGAAATATTAAAATGTGCATAATATATTCCTGGAAGTATCCTAATACATAAATACAGTACCTCAGCATTTTTTATTGAAAACTTACCCAGTCTATTTTCTATTTATTTTATGTTGATTTTATGCTAACTAGTCACAAAAGTTAATGAAAATTACTGTTTAAGAAAAGTTCAATGATAATGATACTATGTAATTTCTTATTGTTGCACATAATGTTCCAGTTAATCTTGCAATTACACATGAAATCGTCTTCACGTCACTGAAAACAGAGCCTCTGCATTAATATAATCTTCCAACCTGTAAGCTGCAAAAGCTTTTTAAGTATGGTCTTCAACAAATACAAGCCGACCTCAGAAAGATCTAGATTACAATCAATAAAAAATATTTTATTTATTTAAAGGAATGGCAATAATCTTTGCAGTTACATGTTGAAATGAATTTAGGTGGTAAGACAGGTGGCTTGCAGAAACTAAAATGTGATCTGTAGGCAGAAAATTAGAAAGGCCAAAGCCCAACTAGAACTTAACCTGGCTACTGCCATAAAAGACAATAAAAAAATGTTTCTACAAATATATTAACAGCAAAAGGAGGCCTAAAGATAATTTCCATCCTTTATTGGATGCAGGTGGGAAACACAGTGCCAAAGGATGTGGAAAAGGCTGAGGTACTTAATGCCTTGTTTGCTTCTCTTTAATAGTAAGACAAATTGTTCTCCAGGTACCCAGCCCCCTGAGTTACAGTAAGACAAAATTCAAGGGGAAATGGTGAGTGACCTGCTACACAACTTAGACACACACAAGTCTATGGGGCCAGATGGGATCCACCCAAGGGTACTGAGGGAGCTGGCGGAAGTGCTCACCAAGCCACTGTCCATCACTGTCAGCATCATGGCTAACCAGGGAGGTCCCAGCTGACTGGAGGCTAGCAAATGTGACACCCATCCATAAGAAGGGCCGGAAAAAGGATCCAGGGAACTACAGGCCTGTCAGTCTGACCTCGGTGCCGGGGAAGATTATGGATCAGATCATCCTGAGAGCCATTATGTGGCACATGCAGGACAACCAGGTGATCAGGCCCACTCAGCATGGGTTCATGAAAAACAGGTCCTGCTTGACAAAACTGATCTCCTTCTATGACAAGTTGACCCACTTAGTGGACAAGGGAAAGGTTGTAGATGTCATCTGCCTAGACTTTAGTAAAGCTTTTTACGCCATTTCCCTCAACAATCTCCTGGAGAAACTGGCTGCTCATGGCTTGGATGGGTATACTCTTCACTAGGTCAAAAACTGGATGGAAGGCTGGGCCCAAAGAGTTGTGGTGAATAGAGTTAAATCCAGTTGGTAGCTAGTTACAAGTTGTGTTCCCCAGGGCTTGGTACTGGGGCCTGTTTTCCTTAATATCTTTATCAACAACCCAAATGATGGGATCGAGTGCACCCTCAGTATGTTTGCAGACGATAACAAGTTGGACGGGAATGTTGATCTGCTTGAGGGTAGGAAGGCTCTGGACAGGCTGGATCGATGGGCTGAGGCCAATGGATGAGGTTCAACAAGGCCAGGTGCCGCGTCCTGCACTTGGGTCACAGCAATCCCATGCAACGCTACAGGCTTGTGGAAGAGTGGCTGGAAAGCTGCCCAGTGGAAAAGGACCTGTGGGTGTTGGTGACAGCTGGCTCAATATGAGCCAGCAGTGTGCCCAGATGGTCAAGAAGGCCAATAGTGTCCTGGCTTGTATCAGGAATAGTGTGGCCAGCAGGACTAGGGAAGTGGTTGTCCCCCTGTACTCACCTCGAATACTGTGTTCAGTTTTGGGCCCCTCACTACAAGAAAGACACTGAGGAGCTGGAGCGTGTTCAGAGAAGGGCAACAAAGCTGGTGAAGGGTTTAGAGAAGAAGTCTTATAAGAAGCAGCTGAGGGAACTGGGGTTGTTTAGCCTGGAGAAGAGGATGCTGAGGGGAGACCTTATTGCTCTCTACAACTACTTGAAAGGAGGTTGTAGCAAGGTGGGGGTCAATCGCTTCTCCCAAGTAACAAGTGATAGGACAAGAGGAAGCGGCCTCAAGTAGCACCAGGGGAGGTTTAGATTGGATATTAGGAAAAATTTCTTCACCAAAAGGATTCTCAAGCATTGGAACAGGCTGCCAAGGGAAGTGTTTGAGTCACCATCCCTGGAGGTATTTGAAAGACACGTAGACGAGGTGTTGAGGGACATGGTTTAGTGGCGGACTTGGTAGTGCTAGGTCAGCAGTTGGACTCAATGACCTTAAAGGTTTTATCCAACCTAACTGATTCTATGATTCTGTGGTTTCAGCTCCAGATCTAAACAAGGTTGGTACAGAATCTGCCAGAACCACAAATAGCTCTAATTCTTTCCCTTTTTAAAAAACAATATTTATTTTTGTTTCCCATACACTCTAATGTCCAGCTTTCCTTTCAATATGCTATTGTATTAACATTTTGAATTTTGCTTTTACACATAATATAAAATATTTCTCTCTTTTTTTTTTTTTTTTTTGGTCTCTCCCCCACACAAGCACACACACATACACACATAGTCCAGCTGAGTTTGGTCTCCTCGACGTGAACTTGATAGGCTTTACCTAGCAACATAATTTATCTGGAGACACCTTCAGTGGTAGTGTAGTCTGCAGGGCTAAGAACCTGTTTTAAGCCTCAGAGTATAATAGCTATTATTCTTAAGAAATCCTAGTCTTCATCTGTCAGTCTTCACCTTCTAACTTTAGGCTTTGTTCATTTTGTACCAAATCCTGGATGCTTGTATAAGTTTTTACCCTATGGGTCTTTTGTATCATTTTAACACTTTCAATTGACATCTACTTTTTACTGTAAGTTTGTATATTAATTGTTACCAAACTAATGTCTGTCACCTATTTAATACCTGAAAATCATCACTTCTGTCTTGGCTCCCTCTTTTTATTGTAACTACAAAAACTATGCTTCCCTTTCACATGTTTTTATTTTCATGTTGAATTTTTTTCTGTTATTCTTGATATAAAAGATGTGGCACATCATGAGGAAGCACAGAGCTGATCTGCACTGAACTGAGCTAAAAACTCTACATGTGAATATTTCACACAGTGTAGTGTTATCTTCCCAAAGATAACAGCATCCAAGATGCCCAAAATGTCCTTTAGCTTTGTAAAAGAATGTGTGAATCATTGTCAGAATCTGTAATTTTAAGGAAAGTATAATATCAATAAAAAGCATGTTTTTCTTTTTGAATGAACTTGAATTTCATATTATTTAAATTCAAACTTAGTCCGTTCATTTTAATTAGAAAGATACATGGAATAAATTATGATGACTGACATTTTAATGCTTAAAGGGTGAAAAGGAGTAAAAAGTCTACATGAAATTTTCTTCTCACTTAGATAAACAGTAATAGTCACTTTTCCTCATTTAGTTCAATTTCTCACATTATGAGAAATTCATCATCACATAAAACTCAATTCTTATAATAAGTTATCTGAATCCATTTCAAGTCAAATAAAGAAAAGTTTCAAGTAAGCCTTCTTTGTACAAATGCAATTATTTTTCAAAGATTGACATACTGTAGGAAAAGAGCCAAGAACATGCAAAAACAGCCTCTTGAGTTTGAAGAAAAATTTTGTTTGCACAAAAGAGAATTAAACTGAAAATTAACACTTTTTCGGAATCCAAACAAAAGCGATTCCCGAAACGTCGACCTGTGTGTGACATTTTGATGGCTAATTGCTCAGGGAACCTACCACTCCTCAGATTTCCTCTGTGTGGGAAAATGTAGGCACCTAAGGGTAGGAGCCAAAAGACTATCAAGTCTAAACAAACAGAATAATTTCTGCTATGCAATGTTAGGTGCGGTTGCCTCCTCCAGCAGCCCCAGCCCAGGACCCTCCTGCGCAGCTGCTGGAGCCCAGCCTGGTGCCCAGGAACCCAGGCTGAGGGATGCAGCTGCCGCTTTCCCCCTTGCAGGGTTGGCCAGTAGCAAAGCTGAGCTCAGGTCCCAGAGACGCATGCACAGGACACACATGGCTGGTCACACAGACTGCCACAGAGACTGCATACAGGACTCACATAAAGCACAACCACAGGCAGCCAAGTCCCCTCCTCCTCTTGGGCTGGCAGAGACAGAAGGTCACCAGTGCAGGCACACACACAACTCTCCAATACCACTGCCTGCATCCCAGGCCCTTTTGCTTACCCCACAGGTCCCCTACTCCCTGCCTGGTCCAACGTAGTGCTTGCTAGTAAAAAGGCACGTGCACTCAGACATATGGGACAGATGGTGAGATTACACAGAAAGACAGCTAAGAAAAGATTTAATAAGAAGATAGGACCGACTGCAGTGATCAGGTGCAGAGTTTAGTCGGACAGGTATAATGACTGTCCCCATTTTTCATGTGACCAGCCCCTTTTATACCCTCTTTGTTCCTCCCGGATCACCTTCCCGTGCACATTCCCTCATCAGGTGGCATAGTAACCCTGGCACCTCACCACCTTGCCCTCAGCATTCTGCACCCTCATCTTTCCATCCTTATGAGTTGCAAATTCCTGCTTTGCCTCCAGATTCTTGATAGCCCATCAATTAGTGAGAATGACAAGGTTTATTTCTTGTCTCTTTCTCCATTATGTTAATCTGTCAGGTTTATGACTGTATGTTTTGTTTCTTGCTTCACTCTTTTCCTTAGTATCTCATTTAGCAAGGTCCTCAATCAGATCACCTTACTGAAATAAACATTCCAACATTCCGCATAGCCTTACCAGTCAGTGTGACTGAGCAGCTTTGGTTTTTGTTCCTGTCTCCCTTATTGTTTGTCAGTCAGGTTTCTGTCTTTGTATGTTCATATTTACGGCTTCCTCCTTTTCTTCTTATCCTCTTTTTCGATTGAGAAAGTCCTTGACCAGATACAGTTAAAGGAGAGCAGTTGCTCTCTTCTTCCATATAAGCTTACAGTTTCCAATGGACATATAGCAACCACAGAAGAATTAGATAGAATGAAACATCACTATTTTTTCTGACATGAGTGTATTCAATAAGAGAGGTGAACCTACTGCACATTTGAGATACCTAACAAGAGGATTTGGAATTAATTAGGCTCAGCACAGTCAAGTCTGAGGCATTTGTGGATGTGCAAGAAAGCAATTTCTAGAAACAAAATGTTAGACGTGCAGATAACTACATATTTCAGACACCCAGGGCCTGAAAGAAGCTAAACAATGATTAAGAAATCTATATTTTGGGTTTCAAAACAGTAAAAAGCTTAATTCCTACTGTGGAACTACTTGACAATGTTTTCCTTTGGAAAGTGTATAAGAATGTGAGAATAAGTTTGACACATGGATTATGCATTATTTATGAAGTATGTACAAGATAAATTTCCAGATAAGAGGCTTTTTCAATGAGAATGTTAATGTTTTCCGTGACAATCTTATTCATGTCTGTTTCTGTTTGGTAATTCTATTAATGGATCTCCTGCTATAATCTGTGAAGGTATAAATGTTTTGATTATTTATAGAATCATATAGTTATAGAATGTTTTAGGTTGGAAGGGACCGTAAAGATCATCTAGTTCCAGTCCCCTTGCCATGGACCGGGATACCTCCCACTAGACCAGATTGCTCAAAGCCCCATCCAACCTGGTCTTGAATGCTTCCCTGGGCAACCTGTTCCAATGCCTAACCACCTTCAGAGTGAAAAATTTCTTCCTGAGATCTAATCTAAATCTACTTTCTTCCAGTTTGAAGCCATTGCCCCTTGTCTTATCACGACATGCCTTTGTAAAAAGTCCCTCTCGAGATTTCTTGTAGGCCCCGTTCAGATACTCGAAAGCTGCTATAAGATCTCCCCAGAACCTTCTCTTCTCCAGGCTGAACAACCCCAACTCTCTCAGCCTGTCCTCATAGCAGAGGTGCTCTAATCCTCTGACCATCTTTGTGGCCCTCCTCTGGACCCAATCCAACAGGTCTATGTCTTTCTTATGTTGGTGGCCCCAAAGCTGGACAGAGTATTCCAGGTGGGGTCTGATTATCCCTAATCTGAATTTTGAAATAATTTGAGACTTGTTCTTTAGCTTCAGATATTCCATCACAAACTCTGTATTTCTGCTACCTAGTTGAAACCTATTCATATGTGAACCTTGATACAAAGATATATGGCTTAATACTTAAAAAAATGATTTGGAGGGGCCTTCAGCACTTAATAACATCAGAAATAAAAAGTACACAAGTTGCACTCAAGGAGAGGTGATAAAGAAAAACAGTTCATATTCAGCAGAGCACTCACTTTTGTGTATGGAATAAGCTAAACAAGAAACAGAGATATTAGGACTTACAGCCTGTACATGAGAAAATATTTCCATTTCTGTATGTTAAACACTGTCATAATGCTAAACGTTCCCATTTTCTAAATGCATCACTAGTTGGTGGTATATGAGTTTGTCTGTACCACTGCTTAGTAAAAGCTCTAACTCTAACCAATTCAATTAAACCAAGAAGTTCTGAGCATCATCTGTTCTTTGAAAACAATGTTTCTGCAATTCTTTCAGATCCCCTGACTATATTTCAGTATAACTCTGGCTAAGCAGGTAAGATCTGTCAGAGCAAGAAAAGAAAATTTCAGGAGTGACAGAATTTGACATAACATCTGATTTTGTAAAGGTTAAAAATCTTTGAAGAACAAATTTTGGAAATATATTTTATGCATACAGTGGAGTGCTGTGTAGCTCCAAATGAGTGGTAATAAAGCATCATTTATTTCTTCGTGTGTGGTTAGTCTCATCAAGCTATTAAACAAAGCTTTTCAATTAAGGATCCAACTCTAAAATGGCAGATTTTTTCAACCCAAAGTATTATTAAGCATACAGTAACCAATTAATTAATGAACTTACTTTATATTTCCAAAACCTGCACTGGGCAATGAGAATAACTGAGTAGTAGGCAGATCAAGAAATCACAGAAAGCACAGTAAAAGAATAAAATGTTGGTAGTATTCACCCATTTTCTTACAAAATGGTTTTGTATCCTCAGAGCTTATGGTAGTACGTTTTCAGTGAAGCTCTAGCTAAAGTCTGCATTTACTCAAGTAATTAATCATCCATGTTTCAGAAGTGGAAGAATGTGCTACAGCATCAAAGAGAACTTGAGAAACAAAAATATTTATATTAATGTTAGTAATATTGACACTCACTGACCTCTGAATTGAACTTCATTTTCTTTCATGAAGTGTCTCCTATTTTTAGGGAACTACCAGAAATACACATTGAATAAATAAATACCCGTAATTTCTCTCTGTCAAAATCATTTTTTTTTCAATGTTTGCATAGAACTTAACACTGGCGTAACAAAGACATACCTCATGAGATACATGGAGTTTGCTTAAATATAGGTGCTGTACTGGGGACTATGTTATATGAATAAACTGGCTCAGGGGCTGCTGGAGGAGTCAAATTCATGGCTATTGGTAAAATGACTAAACAAGAAATGGAGAAATCAGCATTGCTGTGTTTCCTTACTCAATCAGCGTATCCACATCACATAATGAAAAAGCTGAGGTTTTGTGTCTATTTGTGAATTGTATTTACAGTTCATCCTCTTTTTAGGTGTGTGGTACACATTTGAGATGCTTGATGTGTCCTATATCCCCTAACCATAGGTCATACAGAAGACCACTTTAATCTTCATAGAGTCATAGAATCATAGAATGGTTTGAGATGGAAGAGACCTTGAAGATCATCTAGTTCCAATACCCCTGCCATGGGCAGGGACACCTACCACTAGACCAGGTTGCTCAAAGCCCCATCCAACCTTGCCTCGAACACCTCCAGGGATGGGGAATCCACAACTTCTCTGGACAAGCTGTTCCAATGTCTCACCACCCTCACATTAAACAATTTTTTCTTAATATCTAATCTAAATACAGCCTCTTTCAGTTTGAAACTGTTACCCCTCATCCTATCGCTACACTCCCTGATAAAGAGTCCCTCCCCACCTTTCTTGGAGGCCCCTTTAAGTACTGGAACCTTCTCTTCTCCAGACTGAACAACCCCAGCTCTCTCAGCCTGTCCTCATAGCAGACGTGCTCCATCCCTCTGACTATCTTGGTGGTCCTCCTCTGGACCTGCTCCAACAGATCCATTTCCTTCTTATGTTGGGGGCTCCAGAGCTGGATGCAGTACTCCAGGTGGGGTCTCACCAGAGCCAGAGTAGCATGGCAGAATCACCTCCTTAAACCTGCTGGCCACACTTCTTTTGATGCAGCCCAGGATGCAGTTGGTTTTCTGGTCTGCGAGTGCACATTGCTGGCTCATGTTGAGCTTCTCATCCACCAACACCGCCAAATCCTTCTCCTCAGGGCTGCTCTCAATCCATTTTCTACCCAGCCTGGATTTGTGCTTGGGATTGCCCTGACCCATGTGCAGGACCTTGCACTTGGCCTTGTTGAACATTATGAGGTTTGCATGGGGCCACCTCTGAAGCCTGTACAGGTCCCTCTGGATGGTATCACTTCCCTCCAGCGTGTCAATCACTCCACACAGTTTGGTGTCATCGGCAAACTTGCTGAGGGTGCACTTAATCCCGCTGTCCATGTCGCTGACAAAGATGCTAAACAGCAGCAGTCGCTATACCAACCCCTGAGGAATGCCATTCATCACTGGTCGCCACTTGGACATTGAGCCATTGACTGCAGCTCTTTTAAGTGTGACTATCCAGCCAATTCCTTATCTACTCAGTGGTCCATCCATCAAATCTATGTCTCTCCAATTTAGAGATAAGGATGTCATGCAGGACAGGGCCAAATGGTTTGCACAAGTCCATGTGTATGATGTCAGTTGCCCTTCCCTTATCCACCAACACTGTAACCCCATCGTAGAAGGCCACCAAATTTGTGAGGCACGATTTGCCTTTAGTGAAGCAATGTTGGCTGTCACCATTCACCTCCTTATTTTCCATGTGTCTTAGTATAGTTTTCAGGAGGATCTGCTCCATGATCTTGCTGGGTACAGAGGTGAGACAGACTGGCCTGTAGTTCGCGGGGTCTTCCGAACAGTCCTAAATCTTACAATCCAGGAGCCTGCCATCCTGGAATCATGCATGGCTGGGGCTCTTGTAACATTAAAAATAATTATGAAGCAGCTATAAAAGCAATGACCACAGTGTTTGGTATAGTCAAAAACTTGTTATAGCCTTATTTAAGTCTTCTAATGGCAAAGAAAGGGCTTTTTTCCTTCTGTTGACTTTTGTTAGGAAAAAGTTGAACTGAAATCTGTGATTTTCATTATTATTCCTGCTTAATTTTTGTATTTTACATAATGTAAAAGCTGATAACTACAGAACTAATGAAACTACAATGTCTTTGCGGCAGAAATTTGAACAGTTACAGGAGTCATTTGCTCAGACACCTTTCTTTCACTACATTTTTAAATACTTGTTTTCTTTCTGTTCTAATGATTTATCTGTGAAAATTTATCATTCCAGATAAAGTGGAAGTTAAAAACAGGAAATATCATCTTGTAATGAGCAAAGGAAATGTTAGGCCCCCTTTTAAAAATGAGAAAGAAAGGAAGAAGGCAGATTAAGTCATTTATGTAAAGTTATCCCCAGGTTGCCCTTAAATATATATGCTGCTGTAAAATATTTTAAATAATATTGCTTGCTACACTTGTGATAATTGGTGGCTGCAGCCAGGGCTAGTCAGGAAAATTATATTGTATTTATAAAATGTTACCATAGTGTCAAAGTTCCACACGAAACATGTCAGTAGGATTATTTTCTGTCGTTCCTTAGAGGAAAACTACAGAATTTCTAAGTTTCGACAAAGAAGTACAAAAGTATCTCTTGGAAATGTTGTTGGGTACAGGAGTACACGTGACCTCTTTTCTAATATCACATTACTGAATAAATTTTTTCGATGCTTGCAGTTTGAGGAAAATAATGAAAGGAGTTGCCATTGTTCATTGTTATTTCCAGAAAAAGAATGGTTTTACCATTTCCATGTTGCTAGGCTTGCAAGATACATCTATATGCACCATTTAATTTTTTATAATAGACTTGTTTTACTCTGACAATCTCTACATGACATTATGACTTCATATGACACCTTCCTTGAACCCAAAGAAGTAGAGCTCTGAAGAGTTTCATGTGGCGCAGGTGCCATGAGTTGAATACAGTTGCTATGGAGTCTCTAAAATGCGATACAGAACTCTTCCTGAAATAATTCAAGCACCCTCTGACTTTTGAATCAAAAAGAAAAGCATACATAATCTTCCACAGCAACTAGATAATGGATGCTGGTGTGAATACACAGCTGTTGTTTTCTGTTGATTTAAGTATTTCAGCAAACACTTCAACTTGTGAAAGCTTTGCAGAAAAAAATATGGGTTTACTTCTTTGCTCTGCAAATTTACACAAATTATTTCAACTAGTTGCCCTGTCAAATTTTTAAAAATTAGAGAAATTAATAGTTTTATGGAACTGTCAGTCTCTAATTTTTTAATCAGAACCATACCTGAAATCATTATTGAGTAATAGTTTTCAAAATTTTTTTATTTCCTTCTCAGTAAGAATATTAATTAGTTGTCGATCCTGAAAAAAGTAGTTCTGGCAATATCGCAGTGTTACAAGGAATGTTAATTATGTTCATTTTTATTTACATGAATACTCGCCTAAGACTGGAAGACATTATTCTGAATTACTACAGAGCATCTTCATACTACACAAAGATGCTGATGCTGTGAGCATCTTTGATGTCAATACAGCAATATTTACACAAAAAATTGAAGAAAGGGGAGAAAGAAGAGTTGTTTCTTAAGCAGAATCTTCTCTATATCTAAATTTTGTGCAGAACAATGAGGAAAAAACCTATCATCTCAGTAAACTAATAATCTGATTATTTTTTGAGTGATCCTGTATTAATTTTAAAAAATATCCAGAGTTTTGCACAACACTGTGGTTTGAATAACATGATAAAATAATTTGCTTTGCTTCCTCAAATCTGAGGGCAATTTGGCCCAAGCTATAATACATCTTTATTATAGAAGAAAAGATAACAAAAAACCTCTACAGGGTGGAATTTTTCATGTCAAAGGAAGACAAAAATGTTGATTAGCCACTTTGTGGACTTAAATGGCTGAAGCAATAGGTACATACAGCAGTGATAAACACTAAAGGAAAAGGACAGGTGGCCTGAATTATTTTCACTGTCAAAATAATAGGCAACGTCAATGAAATACAGAAGATCAGATTGATAAATCTCATACTAAGTAGAAGACATTTTTCAAACATGAATGCTGAGGTAGAGGTGAAGACAAGATACTTATTTTTAAAGTGAGGACATCAATGCTGTGATAATTCTACAAGGCATCTTATTCTGTGGTCAGATACAGTCTGACCTTCGTTAGGTCTTCATTTTCTGAAGCCTGTCTCAGACTCAGTTAGCAATCCAGTCCATACATTTTTCAGATCTCCCTTATACCTACCTTAGTTATGTCCTCACTTGGAAATGTTGGAGTAGATGATCCCTGAGGTCCCTTCCAACCCAGTGTTCTATGATTCTATCATCTAAAGAGGTGACTAAGTCCATACGTGTCTAGTATCTACTAGACATTCAGCTGGGCATTTATACTGGGCATTCAGCTATAAAGTTTAGCAGAGGTTTCTCATCCCAGCTCTCACGAATGTGTATGCATTTTACTTAGCCTTTGATTGGATAAACAAAGAAACAGTTCTGTTTAGAGAACTCTAGATCTACTCTCTAGTTTAAAACAAATTATTTAACGACTATGCTAAAGTTAGTTTCTCAAAATCTTCTGTCATCAATTTGATAGGATGAAAGAATTGCTGGCCAAGAATACCTGATGGTTATGATGTTTCAGTGGGATGAAGGTTGAGTCCTGTTAAGGTGAATAGAACTTAAGACTCAGATTGTCATCACCCATGGTTGAACATGCACAGCACCACAGCAGTCTTTTGCAGTATGGTCTTCACAGTCTAAACAGAAGAGAGCTGGCTGACTGGATTTGGAGTCACTGGTGATGTGGAGATGTCTAACAGATCTGATCCTTGTACTCTTACCTAACTTTAAAAGACTAGATGAGCCATTGGAGGTTTCGATTATGAAAGAAGCTTAGGAAGTCAAATCCAGATAGATGGATTTCACAATCCCCAAAACAGAAGCCTGATTTTACTGACATTGGATTTAGCCAAGTTTGAGTCCATCTTAAGTCTGCATATTAAAGTATGTATGGCAATATGAGCTATTTAATCTTTGAAATGGAATTACCTGAACACTCCTGGATGTTATTGTGACAGGTGCCATAGAAAAAGCACAGATGTCTCAAGTTGTTATCAATACAGCAAATACCTACCCACATCCCACAGTTTTGTTAACCTGAGACTGAAGAATAGACTTGTTGGATCATATTTCCCAGTTCCTGGATGTTACACCATGTAGTCTAATAAGACGGGGTTGAGTTAATGCATCAGTATATAAAACTGAAGTAAACTGTACTTTAAAAGAACAGAAAAAAATCTCATAGGATTTATAATAGCAAAAATAGTATATTTATTCCTGGCTTAATTCGCAATTTCAGAGTTACCTTTCACAAAGAGGCCTTTGAAGCCTGTAAATTGTTGTGTCCTTGTGCACAGCAGTGGAAATGGCTTTGGAACAGTTTGTGGCTGTTTTCAGTTTCCAAACAAGGAGGGTTTGATATTATAAGATGTATCTGATTAAAACTAACAGTGATTAGTAATAGTGTATATATTGGATGTGGATTTTCATTCTGGAGAATCTGTTCCAACTTGCTAGCATGAGATAAGTCAGTAACAAATGCATAACAAGTGCCCATGCTAACCACTGTTCAGTGTGCATATTCTTCAATGTAGGATCTGCTCAGAACACGTAACTATACATTATCAAGAATTATGCTAAACACAGTCTATGGACAAGCCCGTTTACATCCTTCTTTTTTTACTCCTGACTGTCTACTTGTTTGAGAGTAAATGAATGAAAAATAACATAACTCTTTGTATTGCCCATAAAGTATCAAAATTTATTTGACCTCATTGAGCTCACAAACAGCCTCTCATTGTCTCTTTGCCAGAATGCAGTATCCTAGTACCTCCGGCACAAGGATCTGTATGACCAATGCTCTTGAAAGGAAAGGGTTAACAAAGCATTGTGGTGTGATTGAATGTAATGAATTTCCTTTGTTTTTAATAAAATAAATCAGGCATATACTTTACTTTGTAACAATTATGATTCATAAACCTTTTATTATTACAGGAACTCCGAGCATAGCCTTGGCTCGTCTAGCCTAGCAATGACCTGATTCTAATAACAAATCTGTGTTTTATTTCAAAATGCAAGTTGTTTCCTGCACTGGTTTTAACTAGTTCTAGTGTATGAACCTAAATCAGAAATTCTCTCGAGTGGGAAAAATCTTTTTATTGTTAGTATGTGTACTGTGTAGCACTGTCAGGTCTGATATCCCTATTTGAGGCCATAAGAAGTAGCATATTAGAAAACAAAGAAGGATAGGTTTTTAAAGCTCTGAAATGTACATTTGTTGTCAGGGAATCTGCAGGACACTTTGAGATTATATTGGTTACGAATTCTGTTGCAAAGTTTGTGCAAACACAGGCTTTTCATTAGTCAGAACATAAGCAAATCTGAATGTGCTTGTGCTTCTGACATCCATGTAAAACACCCAGCTAAGCAACAGATCTTCATTCAGTTATAACAAATCTTATCATGCTGATCTATGGTGATCTATGGTTTTTACTACACATATTTGTAGTCATTAACCTTAGTAAAGATATGTTGATATACTTTATCCCAAATGACATTATCATTTGTGGTTCTCTGCTAACGTAGAAATTCAGCCAGTGCTTATCTTAAGAAACACTGACGTTCATAGATTCATTGAGCTACTTTGAGATACTACTAAATTGTCAACTAATTCAGCTAATGGGGTCTCCAAGATCTATGAAGATAGGGTTTATGCCCTCAGTAATGTAATTTATATGAAAATTAGAGTACTCCAAGGGAAATGATTTAACCTTTCAAGATCACATCAAGATATCCAGCTTCTGAAATGCATTTAATCATAGCAAAGCTTACTGTGAATAACATGTTTTTATTTCTGTTTAAGCCAAAGAAGCTAAAATCAAATGGTTTTCTGCAATTACAAGGATTCCAGTGCTACTGTAGTGTGACACTACAGGGAAATGTAAATGCACGAAAGGGCTCATTTCAAAGAATTCAGTCTGATTAATAAACATGCAGTGTTTTATACAGCAGCATAATGTGTGTTTCTTTCTTTGAATAACTGATAGCTGGATTATGGAAATTGCCTCAAAGAAAAGGAAGTTATTACAACATTTTCCAACTAGGCGTGATGAGGCCAGATTGTTTTCCCTGGAGCAGAAACATTTCATGCAGAGCTCCTGAAGCTACTCTGTTGGTGAGGGTGAGAGGGGGTGGGGTGGATTTTTTTCCTTTCTTCCCTGCACAGCAGAGGATGGAAATGAACTTTCTGAAGCTCTGTGTATCTTTTATATCTTTATATATGTCGGCCTGAGAAGAAGACTACTGATTTTGTTTTGACAGCAGGACTACATGGCTCAAAGTTGTAAAATTTCTTCAGCTTCACCACAGGGTTGGTAGAAAGACCATGCTTGCTCCTCTGCATCTGCTTTGACTTCTACGCATGTTGATATGTAAGACAGTTTCCCAAAGGAATACTAGTATTAAATGAAATATGGATCTAATGAGGTCCTTAACCATTTTTTTCTCCCATAGTTTTGAATGGCTGCTACTATAGACAGGGCACTTCTTAACACAAGATAAGCAGATTCACACTATGAGATTTGTAAAAGATGTAACCAGTTATCAGAATATTGATATTTGTTATGATGTTTGTTAGATACCATCTGCTGTTTTGTTTTTACCATCAGAAAAGCAAATATGTAAAATGAGGAAAATCGGCTCTTTTTGAGGCAAAGTACATTATAAACCCCAATACCCTCACACACAATTACAGTGCATATAAATGAATAACATCCACTTATAAAAAAAAAAGTAAAAGCATATTAATTTAATGTTTAAAGAGTTGAAAAACAGACTTGCAGCAAATAAGGCTTTAAAGTACACACTGCAGGTGGAAGCAGCACACATGATTATTTTAAACTATTTACATAATTCAGATGTAATTATGACTAAACAAATGTCTTTCTTGGACTCAAACTTCTCTGAAGATCTAAGAGTGCTAGACCAATATGCAGTCTGTACAGTATGCAGTGTGAATTTTCATTGTTTTTTTTAACAACTGATCAAAATTATAACCTGTATTATACAGTTTGTTGATTATTTTTTTTCCTTACTTCACTGCATCTTATTAAAGATGACTGAGTTGGTGAATCAGGACACCCATGGCAGAGAAGGGGGTTAGAAAACTGCTGTTGGAAGGACCAACATTTTTTTTTCCAAAACCAATTGTTGCTGTTTGTTTCAGCAGCTGCAGCCCAAAATCCAGCTTGCTTACAAAGCAGCTGTGTGTGAAAATGAACAGACCACCCACATACTGAACAATAAGGGGCAAAATTCTGCACTCTGTTATTGCTCATTATCCTCATTGGCTAATGGCTGAATTTGGCATATTTAAACTGCAGTAATTTTTTTTTAATGGTTTATTCTTTCTTTTCTCAGCTTCCTGTCCCTTGCCCGGAGCTTTTCCTGCTGAGACAGACAAGCATTTTCTGTGTGAATGGGTAAAATTCTTTCAACAGAAGGAAGAGGAGATGCTTTCAGCCTGCCTCAAACCACAGGCTTCTGGTACAATGGAAGGATTACCTTCTAACACAGATCGGAAATGGTAAGAAGGTCACACTGAATAATCACAGCAATCCTTCATGATCTTTAAAAAATAAAGCAAAATATTTGCCTCAATAAACCACCAGTAACTGCTAGAGTCTGAAGATTTTATCAATTTGTCAATGAACCTGAAGTTGGCTTCCAGCTCTCACTGCTGAGATCTTTCAGCCTAATAGTCTGTCCTCTGTGTCTTCTGCATCCTCTGCTTTCTAGCCATTTTAGTAAGGAAGATGGAAACGGGAAACACCAAGGTCAGATATGTTTCTCTCATTTGGACTTTGATTTGCAGAAAGGCATACGTAACCCAAACTGCATCTTTGATAACTCCAAGAATGCAAATACTTTGAAGAGATGCTCTTATGTTTTTAAAAGTCTTAAAAATCAGACAATGCAGAAGTTAAAAAACATGTCCAAGTTACTGGATCAATGGGCCTGCCACTCGGAAGCTCTTCCTGGTAGTTATGTTCTATAGGACATGCTGGTGGTGTTGGCATTAAAACTAATAGGATTCCGTTTGAATTATCGCTCAGGGATACATAACCTGATACATCAGGCTGAACTGACCTGTGTGAAGTTCTACACTTCATTGATATACTTTTTTTTTTTTTAAACTGTAGATGCACACAGTTCATATTGTTTTCAGTCTGTGCACACAGATCAACATCAAAACAGTATTTTCAGCAGTTTGTACTCAATTTGTTCCTTCAATTTCTTGGTGACTAAAACTCAGTAGGACCTCTGCTTACTTCAGAGCTATAGAAAATAATTGTAAGGGGACAGCAGAACACTTACAGACTGATCCAAAGACCACTGAAATCAGCCGGAGGTTTCCATTAACTTCTATAAGCATTCAAGGCTCTCCATACCAATTTCTTTTCTGACTGCTGAGAATAAAATGATACAAGTTTGTACATTTTTGGAATCAAAGTTCTGAAAGACCATTAAGTGTTCTGATGAATAATGTATAACAACTACTTACACAGCTGCTGAGAAGCTCTTTCTGAGAATTGTCTCTAAAATCTCTTGGAGTTTGAGAGCCTGAACCCAGAATTTCAGTATTTTTAGTGTCAGCTTTGAACTTAGATACAAAATCTATAAAATTATTGTAAGGAATGTTTAATGTACTTTAAAATAGAGACTGACTAATTCTTACTTACTTTTTTTCTGATGGCTATTACCACATACTTGCAACATATGAGGAAAATTTGTCCATCAATAACACACAAAATTATGCATCAGTTACTTTGTTCACTGTTTAACTGTCAAGATCATTTTTAAAGGGCTGTCACTTAGAAAGTCACACAAATTAAAACTGAATTATGCTGCAGACTGTTTGAACCTGCAGTCCTAATTTACTTGATGTAGATGGGAGAAGAAGGTAAGAAGGAAATGGAAAAGACTGCAGAAAAAAAGTAGCTGAAACTGTATCACTAGCGGCTATTTCAGTTCTATGCTGAGTTTACAGGATTAAGGTCTCCTAATTTTCCTTAAAAATTTTCATCTGATTTGTGTCAGTATTCAAATATTTGTTACTATTGTAATATAAAGAAATTAACAGGACAGAAAAAAACCCCTAAAACACAAGCATTAACATGATGGAATTCATGTTGTATAGGTGTTAAATACAGTAACAGAATATACACACCATATTCTCAAAAGAAGTAACAAATATATGAGGTTTCTTTTTTTATTAGATTTTTTATTAAAAAATAAAGATAAACCAAAAAGTATTACTTTAGATATGGCTAACCACAGCAAAGATTTGGGAAAAAAAACTTGAGCGATCTACCTGTGACTATGCAAGAGCTCTGTAGTGCTAGGACTTTACTAATGACTTAAACAGTACCTGGGAACATTCCTAGAACTCATTGTCTATATTATTAAATTCTTAGAATCACAGTGACATAAATGTAGACCACAACTCAGGCATGGTTGGGGAATCATCATGGCCCAGAAAATCTTCTATGCAGGTAGAAAAGGTAACCACCTTGTTTTGGAGTCTGAAATTTAATATATGATTTCTTCCTGGCCCATGACGGCTGATTTCAGTGCCAGAAAACAGTTTCAGGTATGTTTAATTTAATAGACTTAGCCTGCAGACCACACAAAAGCAGTTTCATTGTTGAACTTTGTCATAGTGGACCAAAATTCCTGCTGGTATAGCTTTGTTGACTTAAAAATATTTAAGTAGTAAGGTATTTGACCCTGCAAGTACATTTCAGAGGTACAAATTTCATCTGGAGTTAGTGTGTTTTCCTAAGCTTTCTCAATTTCTTACTACATTTTAACATCAATAATATACTATTTTCTTAATTGCACAGAGAAAAAAAAATAAAAGAAACCTAGGAAGATGGATATAACAATGTATTGTTGCCTTAAGACTTTTGATTCACTCACCTAGAGTAAAAGTTTTATTTAGAATAAGCATATGGGAAAAGATGATGATCTCATTGCAACAAATGCTGAATGTCTGGTTTGGTTTTTTTTATTCCCAGATAGACTCATGGGAAAGGGACAAGTTACAGATGCATGCATTTTAAAGCAGTTGTCCTAAGTCTTCAACTGATAGTCTCGGTAAAAAGTGTTACCCCTTTGGCAAAAGGCACTAGTTTAGCACTAAATTCTGCAACATAAGACAGTATGGAACAATAACTTTTGACACTGTCTCTTCTTCTACATGCTCATTTTTGCATAATGTCCTTTGTGTGTACATTTTCTATAGTAAACTGAGAAAAATAGTAGCTGTTAAAGTCAAGGCATTGACAAGGAAGTGAGATTACTTAAGGAAGCAGAATGCTTGTATAACCTTGTAGTTACATATAAAAAACTCAAACCATGTAATTAATGTATATTAAGAGATGCTGTACAGTTTAGGCATTTTGTTAACATTGTGCTTCTTTGCTAGATACTCTCTGCCTATGCTCTTAGTTTCTATTACCTCTATAACATCATTTAAGAGGATTCTAAATATGTCTTCTTTCTCTGAAAGCATTGTGAAATACTGCTTTCTCTGAAAGCACTACAAAATAGTGCTACCAGTGCTCAAAGATATCAAATTATTTCTGTTACTGATTTTTGCTTTTGTGCATTACTGTCTACTATTTAAAAACTATTATAATCTTCATAATTCACTGTAACGGTGTAATGCAAAGCACAAAAGTGATTTTTTATGGTTTTGTTAAACTTGTGGAGAATATTGTATTGTATTCAGGCCTTTGAAGGTAAAATTTCTATATAATTAATCTAATATTGGGTAATGAATTTTGGTTTACTAAACAGAAATGCCTAATGAGCAGTATGTTGATTAATAGGAACTCAGATTATTTGAAATAATGATACATTTGTAGTAGAATTAATCTTATTTAACTTTATCCATACAAAATCAAGCTATAAAATCAAGTCTAAGCATTAGATCCCTCTCTAGTAAGAGATAAGGTACTTTGTAAAGAGTTAGATAAACATGCACAGTGATTCATTTAAGCTCCCTGAGGACTGGATGAAACTAGCACCAGCTTTTCTCTCTAAATATTATGCCTGCAAGTAATGAGAGATACGATAAGCTCTATGTAATTGGAAGAGTAACTTTATTCTGTTGAGGTGAGACTGACCTTCACAGAGTTAATTGGAAGGAAAGGGTCTTGTACAGTACCTCTATTTATTTCCAAACCTGACACATACAACATACGCATTCATGCTTAAATACATTGATACTTGCAGTGAACAAAACATGTTATGAAAAAGCTCTGAATATCTGAACCTTGATAGTAGGGATATTGTGACAATAATTAATACTAATCAATATATTCTTGGCACAATGCTCAGCACTGTGAAGACACATAAAATGGGTTAGTTATTTCATTATTCAAAAGTGCAAGACTACATACCTTTTTTTTCCTAATCTGCATTTAATTCATCATCTGTATGCCAAAAAAGAGCAATATCAGCTTCATACAAATAACTGTAGACATTTTTTGTCTTCAGCACTTCCCTGTTTTACAAAAGGTTGTCATAGGTCATGCATTGTCATTAGCTTAATAATGGCATGTTGCTATTTATGTCTCTTACTGTGCTTGCCAAACCTCTGTCCTCTGTTAAGATACGGGAATTTTATATGAACAATTGCTGCTTCTTTGTAACTATAGTTGACTTGAAGAAAGCATTTGACACCTTAAAGTGAAACATTATGTTTTCTTCTTGCACTAATGCGGAGTTACTCAGAAGTGGTAATGGCTGTCAGAGTCTTAGAATACTTCTAAAAGCACTGTGTTCACTGATGGATAACAGTCTAGATAATTCAGCGTGACTTGTGGAGTGTAGCAAGAAAATATCCTTACCCGATTTCTTTTCATCTTTGTCATGCACGCCATGTCAGGCGAAAAACTGGGAACGGTTTTAGATTCATTATTCAGGCCAAACAAGTCCCATAAGCACCTATCAAGGTCCTGAACAACCCTAGTTGCTGATTTTACTGCTCTTCCAGAGGACAACTTTAACTGTGCACAGCACTTTCAAATACTTAATAGAAATGCAATGAAGATGAGGCATTAGGCCAGCGTACTTTGAACAGAATTGTCCTAATAAATGGCTTTCATATCCCATAGTGCCATTTGAACAATGAATGGCTTGTGACCATTCTACTCTTTCTGTTCTTATACAGTAGAATGTTACTGAGTTATCCTTCTTCGGTTTTGTTTGAAAAATACAGTGTGTGTTTTTCTGAACAGGGTGTCTTCATATTTATTGAGATGAAAAAACTTCCTGGGAAGTATTGGAGTCAAAGTAAATTTCCAGTCTATATTTGTCTGTGTTGAAGGGAAATGTATCACCTTGGCCATGGAGGGGATCCCATCGCTTTTTGTCAATGGAGGTACATTCTTCGGAAACAGTATGCATAGCAAATATCTAATACTCAGAATAGGTACTACCGGCTCATGACTAGTTATGAGCAGTACTATTCTTGTATTGTCTCTTGGACGTGTTTCAGTATAACAACAATAATGGTTTTTATTAATAATATCTATTATGCACTGTAATTTTATAAGAAGAAAATAAAATTTTAAACTTTTTTCAGTGCATGTCAAATTAGCATGCATATAGACACATACGTTGCTGTTACATTTTAAAACTTCCTCTTTTCAAAGACCAAGTTATGTTCTTTTTCTTTTTTCTTTTTTTTTTTTTTTTTTACAGACTCCTCACTGGAATTTCTGTCTTTGTGGTTAAATACCTACAGGTTCACTTATAAAACCCCTCTTTAGGATATACAATGTAACATACATATCCATCTTCACTCTTCATATATCTAAAGGCCACCAAATACAAAATAATTTCATGAAGAAGAAAAAAACTTGCTTATTCTGGAAATGAGCAAAACATCATTTGTGTGAAAATTTTCTTGCTTCTTTTTCCAATTGATTCTAAACTCAGAAGTCAAATTCAATCCGTTCTGTCTTACATGTGAAATATCATATACAGATGGAGTGGCAATGTTAATCTCTGACTCAAGATTATGATGTTGGTCTCTTCCTTTTTGAAATACTAAAATTTCACTTTAAGACACTTAGTGAATCTGTATATAATTTTTTTAGACAGAAATGCATTTTCTGCATAATTTCATGGGCCTCAAACTAGGAGCTAGAGGGCATGACCAGAGGCAGAATAGCTAAAATAATATCCTGCAGCCGGTTTTGTAAAGCAATGACAAATTTGCAAGAGTCTGATTATCACTACTGAAGAATTTAGGAAAGTGTTTTAAAGACTTTAAAACTACTGCCAAAATAATCAATCTTCAAATGCCGTAAAATACTTGCAGACATTTATCCCTATTATTTCCTATATCAGACTATACAGATGAAATATTATACAACATATCTAGCTTTGGTACATTTATCACTTAATGAGTTTTTCTGTAAAGTATGACTTCAGTTTGCATGGAATGAAAGGTAACTCACTTAAAGGGTCACTAAAGTATTATCACACTTTCTTGTTTTAGCTAGAAAATCTGTGTGCATTCAGAAATTTTATGACAAATAAAAAATGCACACTAAGCATTAACAACATGAAGATCAAAAAAATTCAAAGCTTTTGTTGCAGAGTATATTTAGAAGATCTACAGCATTCTTCCACTTTACAAATATATGCAAATTATCATCTTTATCAATATTTATCTTTTTCACTTTTACTAGTGAAGTTCTCAAGACATTTTTCTTGTATCTTATCTTGAAAATTAACCCCAATTCAGACAGGAACTTTCTATACATCCATTGCTATTGCAGTCCCTTCTGTCAGCAGTGTTCTGCTTCTCTAATCTCTTCTCTGTCCTCAGCAACTCCACTACACAACAGCTTCTTTGAAAGGCTCATAAAATCACTTCCTTTTTCTTCTGTACCATTTCTGAAATCCATCCCTTTAACTCTCAGTCCATGTCTGGGTCCTGAACTGTAATACCATTCTTGTCTCCTAAACTTTCTCTTCAGGCTTTTTTGACCTCTGTCTCTTCCTCACTCAAAATGTTTCTTAACACAGCACTTTCACCTTCTGTATGTTTGCAAGATACCTGTTTGATCTGCTAATAGTTTATGACATTTATGAACATTTTATACACGATGAATCATACAAACATATCATGTATGTTCTTAGAGCAACACGCACATAAAAATGAAGATGTTTTCCAAGATCTTCCTCTCTCCAATTTCCATTTTTTTATTTAATTTTCTTTTTTTTTTCATCTGACTTGTAATGTTTCACAAGACTTCTGCTTAGAATTTCTATCCTTTTTAACATACGGAACTGCTCACAGGAAATCCCAACTCAGTGCTTTTGTTAGATAAAGTTGTATTTCCCTCATGACATCTCTAAGACACTATTTAGGGAGACATCACAGGAGGGCTGTAATGTCATGAATAATGCCTACATTTTGTTACACTAACACCATGGATATCTATCTTTCATATGCTCATAATTTTTCATATTTTTTCATTCTACGACACAGGAGTGCTTTCATAAGAATTTTATTCTCTGCAGGTGAACAGGTTGTTGACTGCTCAGCACTTTGTCAGCAATTTTTTTCATAGATGCACACTGTCAATTCTATAGTGGCTTGTATTTGTTCATATGTTCTAAAAGTTTGTTTATTGCCACATAGAAGTGGTCCAGTTTAAGAAGATCTAAAGGAAAGTCTGTCTGTTACCTTTGTTGAAATACATTTGCACTGAGAGAATTTTCACTATCTTAGCAAAAATGTCATTATATGAAAGGAAAGAAAAGGCAACACTTGTCATGCTGGTGTTCACTGAGCTGCTGCTAAAATTCTTCTGATAGCCTCAGGTTGCTGGCTTTCTCTGTAATTTCCTGAGATTACATTTGAGAAAGAACATCTTCTGTAGCTTTGACAGCAGCTACGTTTCCTTTTACGTTGTTACCATAAGACTATCTCAATTAATTCTGGAACTTTATCTAATGTCTCCCATGATTCTTATCTTTGTGGTCTTGCATAGCTCAGTGTATTTCACTCAAATGTCTTTTTATCTTTCTTTACCAAACATCTTCTAACATCTCAGTTCTAATTCTATTTCAGTGGCATGAATGTGGACATCCAGTCTGATTTCTACTGATTTCTAAGCAGTCTCTGTTTATGAATGGAAGAGTTTTACTGTCATGCTGATGTTCCTGTTATAGTTTGCTGTTGGGGAAAAAAAAAAAAAAATTGTCAATGGGCTCGAAAGATAGCAAGGTTCATCAGTTAGTGCTGGTGATGTATGATGGTCAAGAACAGGAAGAAAAGTACATGACTTATGGGCAAGGAACAAGCAAACTTTTCATAAAAGATACCACTAATTTCACTTCCTGCTTGTAATTTTACTTTTTATTTATCTTGAAAGAATCTGGGAAGTAAGCTTTTTCATATTAAGACCCGATGATTTTGTCAACAAAGTTTTATTTTTTTTCTTTAGCTGAAACTTCCAGCTATAAGAAGAGTGCTCATAAATAACGATCAAAAAAGGTTGATCACTTTGCTTAGTGTACCTTCTTTGTTCTAAAGATATGTCTTGATCTTCCAGTATTGTCCAAAAACAGTTTCATGGTTTATGATAATGAAAAGGGAGGTTTATGAGAACTACAGTATTGTTCATTTGAAAATAACAGTCCTCATAGTAACTTTCATTAATAAGCAATTCCATACTTGCCTTATCAAAGTAATCAATAAAGGCCGACCTTTAAAATATTAAAATAAATGACAAATACAGTGGCATGAAATACCCTTTATGAAAAATAGCTGAACCAAAGTAAAATAATTACTATTACTATTATTATTATTATTGGAGATAAGTTATGACTACTCTGTATTTAGCTTTCCATTACCTGTGCTGGTGAGCAATGACCATTGAATTATGACTTAAAATTCAAATCCATCAAAATACTCTTAAATAACTGTCTAAATATAAAACTGCAGAACATCACTCGACAGAAATTATTGAAATTTAAGCAATGAGGAGCATCAAATTAAGAAGTTTAAATCTTTCTAGCCAAGTCTGCTGTTTTTGGTAAAATTACAGGATTAGTGGTTTCAGAAAACACAGCAGATGCAATATATTTAAATTTTACTGAAACATTTGATGTGCTGTGTTGTGAAACCACACAAAATTAATTCAAGTTGGCTCATATAAGAACACTACCACAAAGCCTGAAAAAGTCTTTGGAGAATCATAAAGAATCATGATAATCATTCCAGTTTTGCTGTGGAGAAGTTTCTGAGAAGAATGATAAGATCTGGTCACTCGTTTTTTCATGTTTTTTACCTATTGTGTGGCGATACAAATAGCATATGCTTAAAGATCTTAGGTATATACTTTCCTCTCGGAGACTGGTGGAGAATTTGGAGCTAAGATCTGTGGAGAGTTGCTTGGTTTTTTCCAAGAAAATTTATAGTTATGAGTGGAGAGCCGGTAAGAGAAATCTTCAGCAATTTTCTTACTGGTTTGAATAGGAGTCATATTTTTCTCTAAGATAGATACAGGTTGAATCTTTATATTCACCCAGATGTTCCCACCACAACATGGTAGTCATATGACTGCTCTACATATCAAGGGCAATGATAAATACAGTGATTTTACAGGAAACACGTGGATAATTTAAGAAGGATACTAAGAAATTTTGTAGAAACTGAGACTGAGTGTCTGTGTGAATTCGTCTAGTCCGTGGAAAGATGGAGTGAAAAGAGCAAGGAGCACATGATGGTTGTGACTGGGGAGGGAACGGTATATTAGGATTTCCCTATTTCTGTAATCCAAGTAACAACGTCTGTGTACCTTTGTACCTATTTTATTTTTTCTACTGCTATGTAGTAATAGGTTTATTCTACTTATATAGAATAACTCATCCTTCCCCTACTTCTTTTGCTCCAATTTATGCCTAGCTCTGTCTCTCTAAAAATAAAGTGAGAGGGTTTGACAGAAGATTTTAATGAGAGCTTAGAGATTTAGGGAAATTCTGGCTAGTTAGTCAGCTTCCTTTAAAATAAATAAATAAGAGCTTGCAAGCATGTAAGCCTGGAGAGAGCTTAATTAAAGTGAATGGAGAAATTAAACAGAAATAAAAAAAAAAAAGGCAGCAAGAATGGAAAGAAAATCAGCCAGGAAAACTGCTGAAGGAGTAAGAATAAAATACAAGTACCAGGAAATAAAAACACAGTGTTTCATAATCATGCTGTGGTTATTCTTTCTGGTAGTTCTTCCCACAGACATCCTCCACAGACACCTATGGCATAAGGAAGAGATCTCCCTAGTGGAAGGACAGACACTGTGCTCCCACTGTGGGACTGATTATGCAAAGGAGCTTGCATAAACTGAAGGGTTTGTCTACATGGAGAAATTTACAGGCATAAAACTGGCAGAATAATTAGTCCAATTTAAACTATTCTGATATGACTCCTCACTTTCAAAATTATTTTGGAACTTTATTAAGTAATCTTGAGGACAGTTGGATTTACTTAGTGATTGACCAACCATATGGGGGCGTTATATAAGCATAGCTAGAGTACAATAATTTGATTGCTGTAGCTATGCTGGAAATTACCCCACATAAATAGATATTTATTATAGAATACAATGATAATACACACCCTTTTCCCAGTATGTAAATTTTTAAGCATGGATAACAAATTTAAACACATGAGGGAAGACAGGTTTTTTTTAAAGAGGTACAATATGAACCATTGGAAGTTTCAACAATATATTCTATGAAAAGCAATTGAACTACTGGGGTTCTTTGACCTGTGGAACAGAAGGCTGATGGAGGTCACACTAACATTTTGTAGGGAGAAGTAATAGCTTTTATTGCACTAAACTGTAAGCTTAGAAGAAATGAACAAGATCTGACAAGAAGCGGCAAATTCCAAGCTAAAAGCTGGTTAGGCACAGGTGCTCTTAATTACTGCTTATTATGTTAATAAGGCCACTGGAGAAAAGAGTCATTAGATGTTTGCAGAAGGGAAGGGCTGCATTGATAGGCGATTTGGCTGTGTGCTGGAGTAGGTGACCATTTCAGATTTTCAGTAACGGTAAGTGTCTGAGAGAATTAGGCACTCACATAGTCAGGTGCTGAGGTAACAAATGTCACTTTGCACCTAAATGGAGAGGAAGGCAACTAACTAAAGCAAGACTAATATGTCTTGGTTTATATTTTTCTGCTTGTACTAAGCTCTTCCCAGGTTTTTGGTTTTTTTGTTTTGTGGGTGGGGTTTATTTATTCTTTAGTTTCCATGCAAATTTAGCCTATGGAATGGGTTTTTTGAAAACATAAGAATCCAGCACCATTAATTTTCTATGGAAGTTGCAACAATACTCTGAGCTTATTCTTTTTTCTTTAAATTCCACTCAGTAATTCATATGATTTTGACAAGGTTTGACAAGTTTTTATTATAAGTAAAATTGATTCTAAAATCTGTCACTAATCTGTAATTAAGTCTAGATGTCTTAATATATGAAAGAAAAAATTTGAAAGTAGAAAAGTGAACATAAATTAAAACAAGAGAAATCTGGTCACTTTGTTATGATGTTTGGGAAAGAGAATTGAAATGTGAACAAGAGCCAAATCTGTTTGATGGCAAATGTGTTTGGTGATAAAATATTTGATAATAATAGTCATGGCAAACATTAAAATAGTTGAGTAGTAGCATTACAAAATAAGATCCTATGATGTCATTGAACATGCTTTGTTTTGTTTTAGAATTTAGTGAGTTCTGTTTTGGCTATGACTTTAAAAAGCTAGTTTAAGAAATGCTCAAAGCTTTCTTCAGCTTTTACTCAGAACTTTTCTGACTGCCAAAGTGCTTTGGCTTCACAAGGAAAACTTCTAGTGCCAGAGGCAAAGTATGTTAGTTAAAGCTGAGGGACAGACATGAATAGGTGTTTGGCTTTGCAGCTGTAGGCCCTTGTTAGCTCATCTCCCCACATCACCTGTGTAACTCTCATGGACTAAGCACAACTATAGTGCATTAACTAGCAGCTAATGTCCCTAATGAACAAGCATCAAACAGCAAATTAATTGCAAAAGTTAAGGTGATCTAGAATATAAAAAGATCTTGAGACCTTTCAATTCTAAATATCATCCCCAGCTTATTTTAAGCAGAGTTTGTATGAGAAAACCCTTGCTTGGACTTTTTTAACTCGCATAGTTTAGTCATTTAAGCCATTTTCTAATAAATCAATCAGTTACACCACAACATGTGTCTTGTTAAATTAAGAACTCTGAGCAACATAAATCAGTAATAACGTTCATGAAAAGTTGAAGAATTTTTTAGAAAATCTTCAGGACTTGATTCCCTAACATCTAGCACTTTGTGATGCAAGATGAATGTAAAAGCATTATTAATAAAAAATGGTAAGTATTTTACACCATTGTGATGTAGGTTGTGAGGTTCTTGAGGCTGCAGTGAGAAAGGGGCACTAAGCAGAGCCTTGTGTGGCTTCCTCACCTGGGTTTGGTTCTGTGCAGCTCCCAGTAGTGGAACTAGGTGGGGCAGGTTGTGGGGCCCTTAATGCTCATGGCAACAACTGGCCAGAAGCCACCTGGGGCTTTCTGGTGTGAGGTATTCTCCCATGTCCTTCACCTTTCTCAGCGAGCAATGACTACAGTACCAAGTAGTTTGACTTGATAGAAGTAGACCAAAACTGTTTGTGCAAGACACCTCCATAAATGGTATGTGCAGGTCAGTTCATTTATTTAAGGCTAGATTTTTTCTGGTTTCCTGTAACACAGATTCCCCCAGTGCCCATGATGTAAAGATACCTGAAAGCCCCGTCACTGTTTCAGACCTTTGTCCTTCCCAAGGATGACTGAAGCACAGCTGGGTCAGAACCAGGGAAGAGCTTCTGGTTTAATTTCCTCCTGAAGAAATCTATTTCACATGCAGCAGAACAACTCTTAGACTTTAATCAAGGTGCAGTGAACGTGGACGAAATTAGATTAATTTTATGGAACTATTGTTACTGAAGATTCAGCTAAATCTGTTTCTCTGCTTACATAAGAAGTGCCATACAAAACAAATCAGAAAAAGGTCCCCTGACCCCATTTTTTATTTCTTACTGCAGTCAAAACTATGAGCTCAGGAATAAAAGAATAAGATTAGAATAATTATAGTGATTATGGGGTAAGGGCCAAAGACCAAGAACAAAGAAGATGAAGTATATACAAAGTCATATAGGTGCAACCTTAAGTTGGCAGAAGAAGAATCACAGGGGTTGGAAGGGACCTCTGGAGATCATCTAGTCCAACCCCCCTGCCACAGCAGGGTCACCTAGAGCAGGTTGCACAGGACGGCATCCAGGTGGGTTTGGAATGTCCCCAGAGTTGGAGACTCCACCACCTCTCTGGGCAGCCTGTTCCAGTGCTCTGCCATCCTCAAAGGAAAGAAGTTCCTCCTCGTGTTCAGATGGGACTTCCTACATTCAAGTTTGTGCCCATTATCTCTTGTCCTATCACTGGGCACCACTGCAAAAAGACTGGTGCCATCCTCCCGGCACCCTCCCTTTAACTATTTGTAAGCATTGATGAGATCCCCTCTGAGTCTTCTCCAGACTAAAAAGACCCAAGTCCCTCAGCCTTTCCTCATAAGAAAGATGTTCCAGCCCCCTAATCATCTCTGTAGCCCTCTGCTGTACCATCTCCAGCAGTTCCCTGTCCTTCTTGAACTGGGGAGCCCAGAACTGGACACAGGACTCCAGGTGTGGCCTCACCAGGGCAGAGTAGAGGGGGAGGATCACCTCCCGTGACCTGCTTGCCACACACCTCTTGATGCACCCCAGGATGCCATTGGCCTTCCTGGCCACAAGGGCACATTGCTGCCTCATGGCCATCCTGTTGTCCACCAGGACTCCCAGGTCCCTTTCCACACAGCTGCTTTCCAGCAGGTCAGCCCCTAACCTCTACTGGTGCATGGGGTTATTCCTCCCCAAGTGCAGGACCTTACACTTGCCCTTGTTGAACTTCATGAGGTTTCTCTCTGCTCAACTCTCCAGCCTGTCCAGGTCACGCTGAATGGCAGCACAGCCTTCTGGTGTGTCAGCCACCCCTCCCATTTTTGTGTCATCAGCAAACTTGCTGATGGTACACTCTACCCCTTCATCCAGGTCACTGATGATTATGTTGAACAGGACTGGACCCAGTCCTGACCCCTGGGGAACACCACTTGTCACAGACCTCCAGCTAGACTCTGTGCCAGTAATCACAACCCTCGGAGCTCTATCTGCCAGCCAGTTTTCAATCCACCCCACCATCCATTCATCCAACCCACACTTCCTAAGCTTGCCTATGAGGATGCTGTGGGAAGAAGTTGCCATCAGCTGAACTGAGTCATGATCTCACAGCTTCAGGAGCAGAGATTACTGGAGACTTGCTTTTACTAGTTTAACAAATAAGCCTAGGTAACTATCTCCAGCCTAACATCATGTAGGGAAAGAACAGAAGAATAATCACAAATTTAGAGATCCAGGTGAAAACCTGACACATCAGTGTTTTAGAAACATCCTAAGCCACAAATTCAACTTGAACAATCATAGTAATAGTTGCTAGAGAACGTGCTCAATGTACATTTTCCTGATCCCTTTTAAGGCCATTTATGCTTTTGTACTCCCTAACTTCCCGTACAACGCACCTACAATTTCATTGTTTGGGAAAAAGAGTGCTTCATATTCTTTGCCTTACATTTGAAGCCAGATACTTTTTTTCAGTTAAATATCTGTGCTTTTGAAGTCCACAGTGGTCTAAATGTACATTATCAGCATGAATTAAGATCAAACAGACAGGCAAAAGAATAAAAGCAGGGTAGGCATAAAGGAATAAAGAAAGATAAAAAATGGAGACAATGTAGGATAAAAATTTGTTGTGGTTTGACCTTGTGTTCCAGTGCAGTTTGTAGTTTGTCAGTCACGGAATACTTTGATGGTCAGGTTGTACTATAAATCAAGAAACATTTCTATATTTTTCTATGTGTAATGTTGAACTGTTATCTCTAGTGTTGAGCTGGATTTTCTTTTCACCTGATTATTATTTGTTGTTTTATGTTGTTTGGTTTTTAGTTTAAGATAAAATTAATTTCTTTATTCACTTCAGTGAAGTCTGTGAACTGCTGAGATTGAGAGCTTAAAAGTTGAAAAGCAGAGACTTTTTTAATTTAGTCCCCCTTTTTTGTAGTTCCTTCACTCTTGATAATTAACAAGTAGAGAATAATGAGTTGTATCACCGATAACAAAATAAAGAAATCTAGCAAACAGAAAAATCTTCACTATCTAAGATGCAGAATTTGTAGCATGAATAAAGTAGTTACAATGTAACACTTCATAGAAAATTCAGTAGAGGTTAATAAAGGTTATATAGACAGTTGTATTGCATAAAGGAAAGTTGTTAAATCACAGTACATAACAGTCAAGAAGTATTGACTTCACTGTGGTCATTGTCCTCTATGTATACTCTGAATGTATGCTTTGAATATATATAAATGTGGTGATATTTTTCTAAATCTGATTTCAGCCACCACCTTTACTTGGAGGGGAAAAAAAAGTCAGAGTATTATTAGGACACTGCTCAGCTGTCCAAAGAAGAATAAGATTGATCAGCTAAGAGTTTAACTTTACTGAGCTAGTTTATGTTTCTTTGCTCATAAAAGGCTTTAGAATTTAACAAGCAAAAAATAACATTTTTTCAAAGACTGATTAAAAATTTGAGAAGTATGACAAGACAGATTGAGGTTTGTATGCAAAAAGATTTTTCTAGATGATGTCTGGAAGATATAAGCCACCTGCAAAATTAAGCTTCTGTTACAGATATGTGTTGCATATTGCTACATTTTAGTTCCTTAACTAAAATATAAATACCCTCACACCTGTTCTGAAGCCACCAACAATTTCTGCCTTACCAACGAAAGGAAAAGAGCAAAATGATGTATAATATGGGACAAGTTCTTCAAAATGTAATCAGTTAAAACTCCCCTTGGATTCAAAAGTATTTTTCCCTTAAGTAAAAGGGACTAAATCCAAGTCCATTTTTGAGATAGACTGTGTAATATTTTCAGTGTAATCTTAAAAAACCTGATTTAGAAAAATGCAAAGCACTGTTATCTTCTAAAGTAATTTGATTATTGTCTTGCAGCTTGATACAGTGTTAATTAAACAAATAAAGCACTAATGGATGCAAACTCATTTTACATTTTCTTAAATCACTTTTTCAGGTATTTAATGCATTTTAGGCATCAACATGTATTCTCTGTGATGTACGTATCCTTTCAAAATATACTAGAGCTATACTGTGAGATTTGCCCTTTTACACAGAGGGTAGAAGTCAGCTACACGGTAGTTCAAAGGCAATCTATAATGCCACAATATGCCAAACACCTGATCCCAATATATCCTTCTCCCAAAGAGTAATGTTGACACTTTTGTAACTTTTTAAAAGGAGTATTATGTGCACACAGTTCTAAGTTTTAGTTATTTTTTCAAAAAATTATATTAATTTTGCAATACAAAAAAGACTACTTTTTATGTTTTTTGGGGGGGAGTTGGCAATTCAACAGTACCGGTCTTCTGTAGCAAGTCATGCGGAATGTTGACTCTTCTATCATTCTTATTTGAAAATTTTCTAAATGAAAACCATCACGCACCTGCACACCGGTGTAAGGCTGTGCATTTATTGGCCATATTGTAACTATTCTAGGTAAAGGGAGTATATTATACTCTTTTAGTTTGGTATTATGTTATAATGTTTTGTGCAACAATATATCAGATTGCACTTGGTCTGTAGACAGATGGAAAACCAAGTTAAATAATTATGAATGAGCTTAAATGCACTGATACTTAGAATTACATCATTTGGTCACATGCACGTAAGGATCTATTTCAGAAATGCAATCAGCCTTAGCATGGGGGTGGGACTGTACCACCCTGTGTAAAGTAAAACTTCTTCAAATATTATAAAAGGTGCTTACGGTAATTATGTTCCTAACTGGTATGCCTGAAGTTAGCTGAAATGAGACTGGATTTAAGACAGCGTTTCTAATACAAGGACAGTTTTCTTCATTTTTACATAGTTTCAGAAAAAAAATGGAGAAAGAAAGTAAGAAATAAGAAACCACTTTTCCTTCCTTCTGTGCTTGTAATACAAAGGAAGCCTAGCTCTGGTAATTTGCAATATATAATTCTGTGGTCCAGATTTGTGTTAGTGGGGTAGGGGTTGGCTGAGTAATAACTCAATTTCTATGAAAATCCATCCATTATGGAGCTACACCACCAGCTGTGATTATGATCCAAGACTTCCCCAGACTTTTAATTAGCCTTTTGGGTCTCCCTTCAGCAAACTACTTAAGAATGTAGATAGCTATAAGCACAGGGCAGCACAAATGACTTCAATGGGATTCTTGATGAATTTCACTTACGTTGAAAGAAAACCTCTAGCCTAAAATAAATGAAATGCATGGTTTCATCATTATCAAAGTAAAAATTTATTTATTTATCATCCAATAGAATCCATCCATTTAAGGAAAAAAGAAATAGCCCTACATATATATTCTTAGTAAATCCTTTTTCCAAACCTCTGCAAAACCTAACATGGACCACAGGATTATATAATGAAAATCATTAGAATCCTTTAATGTATTCAGTTTCTGCTATATTCCATTTCCTGATCCTTCATTTAAACCACATTGACAAATGTAAAGAAAAGACAAAAAAAAACCCTTTCAAAAAACCCCAAACTTGTCTTTTTCTCTGTAGATATCTTGCAAAAATATAATTTCACTTAAAATATGTTCAACTTTTCCTATTGCATTCAGGCTGTTTTACATTTACTTAAGAAGCCTCACTAAGCGGTAGCTCTTTCATCTACCTTCAAAGCATCTAACTTTTTTCATTATATTGCTGTTTCACACAGCACAGCATTGGTTATGGGCTTCTCCTTGCTAAACAACCACTTCCAAGCAGCCTTACAAATGACAGAGCTTAATTTAAAAGGGGTTAATACAATCTTGTCAGTGAGCCATTCTGCTTGTCAAAGAGATAGGACTCTAAATGTTTGTCTTTTTGTGAAGGAACTTGAAGGTAATTTGTGAAAATAGCCCAGTACTCAAAAGCATAAAGCCAGATGTCATTACCAGTCATTCCATGTAAGTTTCAAGGATTAGCTAGAGTTTTATTTTGATTTCTCAGTGGCTTGAACAAAATTCAAGGAATCACTTAGAAAGTAAAACAACAACAAAATACTTTAAAAATAAGCATTAAATTACCTTTTGCTTTTTGATCCAAGGAAAAGGAAAGGAATGCTTCATAGTATAAAATATGGTTATAATCAGTACATATTAAAATCCGAGGAGAAACTTTTTTTCTGTGTTCTACTGCCATTTATAAATCATTTGAAATAGATTTCTGAAAACATATTCAGAAAGCCTGGTATAATTTTTGAAGGGGAAAAGAAAACAAAGGAGGATGTTAAACTCTGTTCTTTTTCATTATTAGGTTAGCAGGAGCTTTAAGTAGTCTATATGAAAAAGGTACTTGCTTTCTTTGTAAAGTCAGAAAACCTGAACAAAAAGGGGATGATTCCTAAAAAGTATTTAGTGGAGTTTTTTTAACAGTTTGAGCATGGGGATAACTACAAAAAATAAAGCAACCACTTCACCACAGACACTGTTCTAATAAAAAAGGTCACTACTAATTTTATATATACATATATATATATATATTTGTTTAGTTTCAATAACATGAAATTAAAACAACAAAAGCATGCAAGTTTTGCTGAATGATTGGCTAGCCCTTCAAAATCTTTGGACTTAGAATAGACTATATCAGCTGAAAAGAACCTGCAAGGATCAGCTAGTCCAACTGCTTGACCGCTTCAGGGCTGACCAAGAGTTAAAGCATATTATTAAGGGCATTGTCCAAATGCTTCTTAAACACTGACAGGCTTGGGGCATCGAACACCTCTCTAGGAAGCCTGTTCCAGTGTTTGACCACCCTCTCGGTAAACAAATGCTTCTGAATGTCTGGTCTGAACTTGCCCTGGTGCAGCTTTGAGCAATTCCCACGCATCCTATCACTGGATACTAGGGAGAAGTGATCAGCACCTCAGTACCTCAGACTTAATACATAAGTTGTATCCTTGTGATATAAAAACCTCAAGGATACAAAAATCAAAATACCTATGAGTTGTGCCTAAGATCAGCATGCACTTCAGGAATGCAAATGTTGTATGTACCATTTCTCTGATACTTCAGCCAGGTACAGATGTTGCCAAGAAGTACGAGCTTTAATATAAAAGCTTGCTTACTCTTACAGCATCTTAAGGTGTAATTTCCAATTCTTATTTACTTCCCTTGACACTCAGCTGTGCTTCCAAAACCTACCCACCGTACTATGCCTAGTAAAATCCTGTTTCCACTGTGTTTTATTGTCTTCTGATGGCTACCTAATTTTCATTAACCTTTCATTTTTTTTAACTCTACTCCCCCCCATTTGTATTTTTTCTTCAATTTCTCCCTTCTGCTTCCATCTTATAACAGAACATATTTTTCAATATATATACACATATATATAATCCTGGTTTTATTCTGTCATTTACTGCCATTTTCTTACCATTTCCCTTTGCTTTTTTTGTACTATTTCCTCTTTTCTTACAATTTATTTAGTCTGTCTTGCACATTTTCCTGAGCTTTAGCATGCATTCTTTAAATTTAATCTTTCAAAGGTAGGATTTTCTGAAGACATGTCTCAGAACTTAAATAATTGATTAAAATATGTTGAAAATATATTTTCAAAATATACTTTGACCCAAATAAATCTCAGAATTGGACAGCTAAAAAGGCATCTTCTCCAGTGATATAGGCCAGATAAATCGCTGAAATTCCTTCACTACAGCAGCCAGGTATCATGCAGGCAAATCCCAGGAATATTTTTCTTCATCATTTGTTACTTCAGAATTGATAAACATTTCTTAGAGATAACCTCTCTGAAATCACCCAAAGGTACAAACCTAAACACCCTGTACCTAGGAGCCAGCACACGGAAGCCAGGAGGCACCAGTGACCCTTAACCAAAGTCTGTGTAAAATTGGCTTTTACATCTTTGTTTCCATAAATGTATAAGATTTATTCCAGCCTGTGTTTAAAATCAATAACAAAACTATTATTTATAGAAAAGGCTCCAAGAAAATCCATCCTTTTTTTTATCATTTTTTCTAACAAACCAATGTAATCATGCTGAAGGAACTGTGGAGTTAGTTTCATATATAAGCAAGGCTAACATGGGATTTTCAATGCTCGCTCAAGTCCCCTAAAGTTTGTTTCAGAAAATTATTTCTTTTATAAAAAAAAATAAATAAAACTTCCCAACTAGCAATTTGTGACATTTTTCAATTTGGTAGAATTTTATATGATTGCTAAAATATTTCTAAATTAAGGTTGCGGAACAAGTTTAGAGCAAACTGCGTGAAGTGCCTCTCTTCCTGTGTAGGTCTTTCTCTTCTCTTTCAAAAACTGATTTGATGTGTCCTATGAAGAAATGTTGAAGGAAACACTTCAGGTGTCCACCTCCCTGTTTATTTTGTGGTTTATGAAACTCCAAGTGTTATGCTGTCAAAGCATTAACTGTCAAATGTGAGGAGGTTTGGGTTTGGGGGTGGGGTGTGTGGGGTGTGTGTTGTTTGTTTTCCGTCTTTCTTTGATTTGTTTCATTTTTCTGTGACATTCAGCAAAACATGCTGCTATTTAGCAAGCACAATGGGAAACCTCAAGGGAGACCAGAAAAAAGATTTAACACCTATGGAGCACTAAAGTAAGTCTGAAAGTGTTTTCCGACACACCAAAACCCTGTTTGTCTCATATCTTGTATTGCAGTATAAGGGATCAAGCATCCATTGTCTATAGAATTTGATGATCCTTTTTTTGTATGTGGTGTCTGAGAAGCCTGGCCCTTAGGACTGAAGTTAAATCAACATAAAAATTGTTCATATAAAAAAAAACATAAACCACAGTAAGCTAACCTTCTGAGAAGGCAAACATTTGTGATTATTTCTTACCTGTTTGTTTCCAGACTTAATTGGTTTGGTCATTATTTCTCTTTCTACACTAGAAACATTTTTGTTGCCAATTTTGATACCAGTGAAACAAATATCTTCCCATTAAAGACAGCAGTAAAATCTTTTTGTAAATGTTGTAGGCAGATATGAAGCAAGAAGGCATTTTTTTTGTTTTTGAAGTAGGTGCCTATCAATGACTGATGTGACATGAAAAAAGAAAGTTGAGCTTCAATATTTGAAAACTGAAAGACATGTCTCAAATATGGCATTAACTTTTATAAAGCCTACGAAAACAGAGAATGAGTGGAAAATAAAAGAAGAAAGAACAATCTGTAAAGTCAAACCTAATGCAATTATTACCTTTTCCCTTCAGAAAAAACCACATTTTCTTCAGAACTATTTTTATAGAATATACAGATCATCAGAATTTCTAGGTCAAATCTTGTTGATTTTTTGGGTGACTTGAAGGGCTCCACAAAAACTTCGGCAGTAGCAAAATTAAACAAAAAAATTGACTTCTAATTAATTTTGCCATTGAATCAACAGTTTGAATTGCAGTGATCTGCTAAAAATATTTTACATTCTACCTGGTCACATAAACATATTCTAAGATTGATTCCTTTCATGGCTTCAAGGTAGTTTTAATACATCTGACCAGATAATCTATAAGCACAACCTAAAGGACTTGCTATTCTATAATTAGGGATAATATGTTGGTTTACTAGCTAAAGAAGTTTGTGAGCATCTTTAAGAGCTGTAGACTCAGACGGTTACAGGTATTAGCAATTTTATCTATCCAATTATTATATATTATTACAGATATTACAACCATTCAGCTCTGAAAGACATACCTATAAAAACCTTCACACACATATACAGTTAAAGGGGTAGGTAAGTATCAAGTCAAATTTCGAAAACTATCCAGACTTCTCATTCCTGTTTCCCATTCAGACTCGGAGACTGAGGAATGAATCCCAAAATTTTGATGGCTATTTCAAGATCTTAGTCCCCTTTTTTCCCATATTCTGGTATTAGGTAGTCTAACAAATACATCAGTTTTTGCAGATTTTCCAGCAAATTCATTCTGAACTTTTATGGGCAATTGAGGGTAGAATCTACAGAGGCACTACTGTTAAAACAGGTTATCGCCTTATAATGCCTTGACCAAAAGGGTGAAGTAAAGTGAGGTACAGCAGGTCAAGCAAGACCCTTGATAGTATCAACACAATATTTTGTGTGGGAATGCTCCAGCCCAAAATGTTTATCACACCCTGCATGTCAGTTACAAACACTTGTGGGTTACTGAACCTCTGAACAGCTGCTGCACAGCTGTAACTGATTTGTTTAAATCTCATTGAGACCTGTGTGTTTAAGAGTAATACCTTGCTTGGGTTAATTTGTATGAAATGAAAGAGGGGCTACCAACCTAAACAGGTGTCTACTTTGCTCCAAACAGGGGCACATACAAATATTATCAGAATAGTCTTTGAGTATGAGTTTAAGGACAACTCTTGTATATGAACAAAATCTGTTGGCACATTATTTACCTCATTAACCAACTTCAGTGATATGAGTAAGTCAACTGTTTTCTGCTTCATTTTTTTCTTTTTTACTGATGGGAGAAAAATAACATGATATATTCTTTGTATATGAACAATTTGCTTAATAGCATTAGCTGGCTTAATAGAAACTAGTTTAAAAAAACCAGAAAGTCCTTGAGTTTTGGTTAGCCATTTCAGGTAAAATGGAGAATAATGTTTTTCTTCCTCTCTTATTAAAAACCATCTAAATGAAAACAAATCTTGATCCTCAAAAATAAGGGCAGAGTGTTCATAGAAATGCAGTTTTATATTAGAAGAATACTCCTTTGGATTTTCATCATCAAGTAGAAACTAGAATGTGGGGTAGGGAGAAGCAAGTTGAGATTTGTTCATTTAACAAATCGGATTTATGTGTTTATGCTCCTCACAAATTCATTTTGATTTTTTAAATTGGTAAAAAATAAGAAGGAAGGTTTTGCCAGAAAAACTATGTATCTTTAAAGCAAACTGAGAAATTGGTAAAAAGAAATATAAAAGGTGATGAGAAAAGGAATTCACTTTTCCGTGGACTTTCTGGAAGATAGGAAGTCCTACTGGCAAAAAATAAATTAAAAAGACAGAATTATTCTATTATATGAGAATTTGTTTTTATGTTGTTAAGTTTGCTCAAAATTTTGAGATTCATTTCAGCAGAAGAAGGTTCAGATCTTTGGGAACCAAACAGAGTTTTAAATAAAAGTTAATTGACTCTGCCTTTGTACGATACTGACTCTGTGGACCTTATGTTCACTAGTTAGCAGATGGCTTTTTTTCATAGTTCTTAACTGTCTATATTAATTTTAGTTTGGAGACAGATTGAAGAAACTTAGTTTTATTGGGTAGCTTTTCCTGGACATCTTCCAATATCTACCTGTCCTGTGTTGTTGCTAGCCATATGCGAATGTAGGATCGCGGTTTACATCTCATAGTTTTTTCATTCAGTTACATACGCATTATTTTTACACGAGCTTTTTCTACGTTATTTTTCTGATTTATAGTTATTCCATCATTTTGTGGATGACTTTCAGTTATACCCTCTGCAATGAATGTTTGAATTTAGGGGAAATTTTCCCTGAACTTCAATCATTCTTTTCATCCACAGTTAACTTTGTCCACTCATACAAAAAATAAACAGATTTAAATCATGGGAAAGAATGTGCAGAAAAATTCAGCAACTACTCCACTGTGGAACTGTGCTCAAGCTAACAGATGACGTATTGGAAAGGAAAAAAAAAGGTAATTTACACAGATAATAGTGCTTTTGGGCACTTAATATTTTCCCTGTTAAGTTCTAACATCTAATAATATACTTAAAAAATTATATAAACAATTCCCTGATAATTATTGAAGGAAAAATTTGTAGGTGTTTTAGAGTCAGCTAGGTCTAGTCTTTAACTCTTATTATTTTAGGTAGAAGATCTGAACTCATATGAATTTGCTGTATTATATAGTAGTGTCCAGTAGGAGGAAACACTATTTCTCACCAGCTCTGTATTTAGTAAGAGACAACTTTGGTCAGAATCATGGAATTTGAACAGGGACTACTCCTAGAACCCACTTCTCTCAGTGAACATTTTTCATTGTCTTTCCATTGCAAATTTGGTCAAGCTACTATTTAGAATTAATAATGCAAATTTTCATGGCTAAAAGCTTTCTTGTTTTTAAAGAGAAAATATAGACTACAATGTTTGCTGAAATGTATCAAAAAAAGTAAAATTCTTGGAACATTTAAGAAACAAAGTTGTGGGGTTTTTTTCTGTAGAAATAATTTCTAAATGCTCCCCATCGCATAGGAACGGAAAGGTGGTAATGAACTGTATAAAAGAAATCATACGCAGATTACATAACTCTAGTCTAACAGGAAGAAGTCCATCACAGTGCTGATAAGTGATGTTATGTACAGTATTATTCTTGACACTGTTTTAATGCATTTTTCTTTTCTGAAAATCAATCAGCGCTTAAGAAACGTGCACCTTTAATGTCAAATAATGGTGAAAGTTACAGTAAAAGTGACTTTAAATATAAAAAAAAGTTGGAGTAGTTTAGTCTAAATAGAATCTTCATATTTGTAGAAAAGCTATTGTAAAAAGAAAGTGAATAACTTATTTGAACTGTCAGGTTAGGTTGCATATATCTTTCCCAGTCCCCTGTTTCACTGATTTTCCACATTTGCCTGCAGACCATTCCCAGTTACCTTCTGGAGTGAACAGAAAGTACTCTTCAGGAGGATAGTTCAGTCCAAGAACAATTCCAAGAAAAAAAATTTCTCTACCAAGTTTGGGTCTAATACTATGCCCATATGCTTTGAACTTCCATACAGTCCCACAACTACAGTCACAGAATCACAGAATATTTGGGGCTGGAAACCTCTGATAGTCATCTAGTCTAAACTCCTGTTCAGAACAGGGTCAGCTAGAGCAGCTTGCCCAGAACTGTGCCCAGTCAGGATTTAGTATCTAGGAGGATGGAAACCCCACAGCCTCCCTGGATGACCTGTTCCAGGGTCTAACCACCCTCACAAGAAATAAATTTAAAAAAAAAAAATCTACCTTATGGTTAACTGGCATTTCCTGTATTTCAGCTTGTGCTCTTTGTCTCTTGTCCTGTCACTGGGCACCAGTGAGGAGTCTGGCTCTATCTTCTTTGCATCTCGGTCCATGTCCCGCATCAGATAGTCATACACATGGATAAGATCCCCCTGAACCTTTTCCTCTATAGGCTGAATAGTCCCAGTTCTCCCAGTCCCTCCTCATGTGAAAGATGCTCCAGTCCCTTAATCATTTTCTTGGCCCTGTGCTGGACTTACTCCAGTATGTCCATGTTTGTCTTGTACTGCAGAGCCCAGCACTGGATACAGCACTCAGATGTGTCTCACCAGGGCTGAGCAGAGGGCAAGCCTCCCTTGACTTGCTGGCAATACTCTGCCTGGTGCAGCCCAGGAGGCCGTTGGCCTCCTTTGCTGCAAGGGCACGTTGTTTGTTCATGGTCAGCTTATTGTCTGTCAGGACTCCCAGGGAGTTCTTCACAGAGCCACTATCTGCTGGTCACCTTTTGGTAACTAAAAAACCACTGTTGTGCTGCTATTTCATTTGGACAACTTTAAATGGAAAAAAACCAAACCAAAACAAAAGAACAATTTTTTTAATTTTTTTTTTTTTTTTTAAAGGGGCACTGGACCATTATATTTATACCAAGGAAGATCCAGACGCAGTGTGTATGTGAGCAGTGGTTCACTTCACAGAGTACTAGTACTGAGTAGTGCTAAGACATGAAGAAGGAGGTAAAAGATGTTTCACAATTTTGTATTAAAAGCGGAAAGTTTCTTTGTGCTTTGCTAATAAAATTCATGGTGTGTAAAAAGTATCCCACGAGGAAAGTTTAGAAACTGCTCTTTAGAAAGTGCTGTTGGCAGTGGAAGATTGCTAAGGGAGCTTACCTGACAATGAACAGAGTTACATTTGGGGAAAAAAAAATGCAAGCTAGAATGTGCTGGAGTGAAAGGTGTTGAGAGGAGAGCTGCTCAGTGCTGGGTTTCAGGGCTGTATTTGAAAGTAGCTTTTCCCATATGTAGGTGGAAATTACTTTACAAGCTGATCTATCCAAGTAAGGGAATATAACACTGGCTGGTGGAAATATTGTTCTAAGTCATCTGTGACAGATGCTGGCTGAATGACTGCTGTTAGACACTGATGATTTCTGCCAGGGAATCCAGCCACAAAGTGCCCACATCATGCGCGTGGTAGATGCCCCATCCCTGGAAACACTCAAGGTCAAGTTGGATGGGGCTCTGAGCAACCTCATCTAGTTGAAGATGTCCCTGGTCATTGCAGGGGGGTTGGACTAGATGACCTTTAAAGGTCCCTCCCACCCCAAGCTATTCTATGATTTTACTTCTGGGTTCTGGAGGGTTTTAGCATTTCCCCTTCGTAATGGCAGTATTGTGTGTGCCCCTGCAAGACAGAGCTCCTGGTCCAATCACCTTTCCCAAGCATTTACTTTGGATTACTTATTAGGATCCTCAAAGGCTTCCTGAGACCTTACTGAAGTTTTGGACTTTCTAGGTTTTTTGTTTGTTTCTTTGGTTGGTTGGTTGGTGGTTTTTTTTTTTATATTTCTTCAAATTACACTTAATGGCCATGGAAAATGCATACAGCAACGCATAGACTTTGTACCAAATTTCTGAACATACCATTGTTTTTCTCGCTAAGAAGAGAAAGCAGAAAATAATTCATCATTTCTGTGGAAAGAAAGGGACTCTGCTCACTTCATTTATTTTTACCAGCTAGTTATTCCTAGTTATTCTCTTCTTGCTACACATGGAGAAAATTGTTTCTAGTTTCCTCAACCAAATCCAGCTCTCTTTGACTGAGCTCTGCATTCTTCTGTCTCATTGCACTACTTGATCCTTCAGCCTTTCTTTGTTTAAATGGCCACGTGCTCATTAAATAAATAAAAAAAAAAAATCAGCATATGTGGCAGGGTCTATCTATATTAAAAACATTTTCTGGAGAATTCCAGCTTCCTAAGTCCTTGTCAATGTGTATTTCAAATGTAAAGTTGTGACAAAGAATCTCCACAGGTTCAGTTTATGACCATGATTTATTTTCAATTATGTATTGCTTGTTTTCTAAGACATTGTGGAAATTACTGCTTTTATTTCTGCTTTACAGCAAAAAAAAAAAATATGTAAAATGCTGATAAATATTGATTGCCTAACTACCACCATGTTTTATGAATTTCATCCATCATTTGGAGGCAATATAGAAATAACCATCTCTAATCCATGTGAGACACATGAATGGGCCAGGTTCATGCACTGTCACCATGTAGTCACAGCACTAGAATGAAATAAAGATGGGCTCCAATTCCAAATGTCAACAAAAATGGAATGTTTACAAAACCAGAATTTCATTGCACAAACAATTTTAAATGGGCCCATAACAAGAAATTCCTTTATTTAAGTACCCTGACCAACTTCAACCAAGGCACCTGTGTATAAACATAATTTGTAAATCCTCAGATTGAAATTCTCATCTATGTATTTGATCTGCAATTAGGAGGTACCAACTCACAGTGATTTTATCAAATGAAGTTTTGAATTGGTTCTTACAAAGCATTCTGCATGTTCTGTCATGTGGTATGTGGTCTGAGAGGAAAGCTCTTATGAGTACCGTAAACTACAAACTTCTTACGGATATACACATTTTAGGTTCACTGGATTCTTTTGGCTATGCTAGACTGATTTTTATCAGAGCACTTCATTTTATTAGAAAATCTAATAAAGATTGCTGTTTAGACAAACTCCTAATTTATTTTTATTTTTTAATTCTCCTGGCATACAACATTTCCATGTTTAGAATTATATTAATATTGTAGGTTAACCCCAGTAGGCAGCTCAGGCCCACACAGCTGCTCACTCGTTCTCACCGCAGCAGGATGAGGGAGAGAATCGGAAGGAAAAAAGTGAGAAAACTTGTGGGTTGAGATAAAGACAGTTTAATAGGCAAAACAAAAGCCGCATGTACAAGCAAAGCAAAATAAGGAGTTAGTTCATGACTTCCCATCAGCAGGCAGATGTTTAGCCATTTCCAGGAAAACAGGGCTCCATCACATGTAATGGTTACTTGGGAAGACAAACACCATAACTTCAAATGTCTCCCTAGCCCCTTCTTCATCTTTCCCTGAGCTTTTATTGCTGAGCGTGCTACCATATGGTATGCAATATCCCTTTTGTCAGTTGGGGTCAGCTGTCCCAGCTGTGTCCCTGCCCAAATTCTTGTGCACCCCCAGCCTACCTTCTGGCAGGGCAGCGTGAGAAAAAGAGAAGGCCTGGCCAGTGCACAAGCACTGTTCAGCAACAGCTAAAACACCAGTGTGTTAGCAACTGTTTTGGCCACAAATCCAAAACATAACACCATAGGATCTACTACGAAGAAAATTTAGTCTGTCAATATATACATATAACATTTGTATTAACTCACACACACACACAAAGTATATATATACTGGATACATATACTATATATATAGTGTGTATATATAATATGTATGTAGTACATATGTGCATACTTATTTAGTACAATTGAAATGATAATTGTCCAATGCAAGACTCATTATTAGGACAGATCTAAATATTAGAGAAAAAGAAAGGAAAATTAATAAAGAAATGGATGCTGCTACATGGGGAGGGGAAGAGGTCTCCATAATAATAATGAGGATAAAATCTTTATATACAGTCTTCCTAGTTTCTGCCTCTTTTTCCAGTGTTATTCACTGGTTAATGGCTTCAGTCTGGTGGGTGATCACAGCAATGTGATTTCCTCTTTGGGAAGTCTATGATGTTGATGTTAGTGTTTTCTCCTTCCTCCTCTCCTTTGTCTTTCATGTTTTTCTCTTCCCTCTTAAACTCAGATGAAGCTATTTTTACATGTTTCCTGATTAATTTTTACACTTTGCTCTTTCTTCATTAGTCTGCATTTCCACATGTAGTATATACGGTGCATTTTAGGTATGTTATTGAGTTTTGCTTTCTATGTTCTTTGTTTTCTTTCTCACCTCTAGAACCTTATTTTATCAAGCTCCAGGTCTGCATTTCTTTAATGACCATAGCTGAGTTGTTTACAGCTGTGGGCCCTCCAGTGCCCAGCCTGCGCCCCGTCTCCTGTCATTCCCTGCCTGTACTCCTCTGTATCCTTGCTGCATCTCCACATCTCAAGGATTCTGTTATTGTACCAGGACTGTATTGCTCTACACTACGTCATTGTTAGAGTCATAAATATCTTGTTCAGACAATCTTGCCACTACTTGTAGTAGTAACACTTGTTACTACTGTCTGCGTAAGAATAGGTAGTATCATGCAAAGGCAAGCAAAGTAAAACGAATTAGGCATAACTCCCTTTTCAGAAGAAAACTAAATAAAACTGATAAAACCAAATAATTGAAGGAAGGCCAGACAGAGAAGCCTGTAAAGTCTCACTCTCGAAGCCTTGCAAACTGAGTAGAAAGCCTTTAGCCCATTACTAATGATGGCAATACCGCATTACTGTGGGCTACAGGGTTACATTATCATATTTACCATCATATTAGAATCCAGTTGGGCAAAAGTGTTTCAAACTTAACAATTTAAGTTAACACTTTAAACAGCTAAAAAGGCACTCAGCTATGAAACAATGGTTTAAAAAAAAATACCCACAAGCTAAGATTTTTGTATCTTCCTGAAATCAACAACAAGAAGGAGCCTGGAAGACATGAACGTAGTGATCCCTCATCATACTATGGAGTAGGTACTTATACAACATAGGGGTTTGGGTAGCAGTGGCATTGGTTGTCTACATCTCACCCATGCTCTGCTATATAGCCTTGGTAGGTGAGTTGTAGCTTACTCTCTCATGAAGCTTAAGCTGACATACAGGAAAATCTACCTGGAAGTAACAAGAAGTTTCAGTGACTATCAATACCAAGATGTGTGAATAAATTTAAAGTCCACTTTTTTAAACTGGAAGAAAAATTCTTCAGAAGTGGTATATAAATGGAGCATCTAGGGAAGTTCTAGCCATTGGAAGAAGATGCATAAAACAGTACATAGAAGACTGCCGTGGTTTAACCCCAGCCTGCAACTAAACATCATGCAGCCACTCACTCACTCCCTCTGGTTGGGATGGGGGAGAGAATCGGAAAGGTACAACTGAGAAAACTCATGGGTTGAGATAAAGACAATGTGATAGGTAAAGCAAAAGCCATGTATGCAAGCAAAGCAAAACACGGAATGAATTCACTAATTCCCATCGGCAGGCAGGTGTTGGACCATCTCCAGGAAAGCAAGGCTCCATCACGTGTAACGGTTGCTTGGGAAGACAAACGCCATCACTCCAAACATCCCCCCCTCTTTCTTCTTCCCCCAGCTTTATGTGCTGAGCATGACGTCATATGGTATGGAATATCCCTTTGGTAAGTTGGGATCAGTTGTCCCAGATGTGTCTTTTCCTAGCTTCTTGGGTGCCCCTGCCTTCTTGTTGGCAGGCCAGTATGAAAAGCTGAAAAGTCTTTGACTACTTAACAACAACTAAAATATTAGTGAGCTATCAACATTATTCCCATCCCAAATCCAAAACGCAGCACTATACCAGCTGCTGGTAAGAAAATTAGCTCTATCCCAGCCAAAACCTGGACAAAGACAAAGGCCTTTACAGTGTATTACATGAGTTATTCCCCAAGACCTCCTAATTTTATACCCCGTGATATTTTCTGCATTTCTGTTAAAAATGGTAGAAGTTAAAAAGAGTTTGGGTTTTTTTCCCACAAATTTAGCTATAGTTCTTTAGATCTGAAATGAAATATGTCCACTGTGACATTGTTAAAAAAAAATACATTGGAGGAAAGTTCAATGCTAAGAAGTCGAGAGGATGATAAAAGAGTACACAAACACAATTTATCAGCAGTGACAAGCAGATCCTTGGTATTGTAACTAGTAAAATATTAGTCAAATATCCAAGATGGACAAAGATCTAGCAAAATGAGTAAAGCCCATAAATATATATATATATAAAGACCTCAATTTGTTTTAAATACTCCTGAGTAACAAAATTCTTAGAAGTTCCATCAGATTGAAATTCTGTTGTACTTCTGCTAAAAAGTCCACTGTATGTGGCTTATTAGCATAGATAAGCTAATGAGTTCTTGTGTGTTATTAATTTCTATTAATTTCACTTCAGCTTAAGCCATAACATGATGTAGAGCACAAAACTTGCACACAAGACCTGTGCAAAAGCTAGCCAAGAACTAAGCCTCAGACAAGGTTTGGGGAAATAAGAGTCAATCAAGGAAAAAAATGCACAGAACCAAGATGTGATACCTAAGATGAACATGAATGAATAATATCAACAGGCAGAGATAAAAGTTCTTTAAAAACTTCATGTGTAAATGTGGTTTGAGGGGTAACATGGAAGTCAGGTGAGTGAGAGCATCAAGATGTCACTGATAAACCCATTCAATGAACCTAAGTTAAAAGAGCTAAAAACGTAGCACGCCAATATTCAGTAGTGTTTTTTTTCCTACTGTTTTTATGCTCAGCTGAGTGTGACTTAGGCAAACCTGCCTTTGCATGTTTTTAATACATTAAGTTTGATTCTGGGTTTAATTTTACTGATGTAAAACTTGAGGGAATTTGGAAACCGGCCTCTTTCCTATTTGACTGAAGAAAAACAGACTATCTGTAGCCATTCACTACTTGCTAGTAATAAGAGTGAACAGTTGTTATTCATGCTTCTGTAAAATGTTGTTGTAAAAAGTGATGTTGACATCAAGATGCCTTTGCAGAAAACTAATCCTAAGTGTTCTGATATTCCTTTGTTTCCCAAAGCAATTGTAATAGCTGATTTAGAGTGACAGTGAGATTATTTAAGATAGAACTAGGCTGGTCAAATCTTTTGAGTGAAAAAACACATTTGCTTACTTTTTCAGTACTGAAGTAATTAAGAAACAATGAAAATTTGATCATTTATTTACTCTCTGGGGATTTTCTTTTTCCTGGAAACTTTTCTTCATTGTTATCAAAATAATTTAAAAAAACGCATTCTTTGCAGTTACAATTTTACCTCTATCTTTATTCATAACATTATGTGTGTTAATATTATAATGAACATCTGTAAGTAAGTACGTACTTTGGCACATATTTTAGGACTTGAGAAAAAGTAGGAGAGATGAACACAGAACCAGGCATTAAGCCATTTTCTAGAGTAGAAGTGAGTATTTTTTTACCAGTCTACCATATTATCATGTTTGTTTCCCAGCAACACATCTATAGAATTAGGTTTCTTGATTTTCAATCATTTGGTAATTTAAACTGTAATTATGGTGAAGTTTGAATGACGGCTTTAATTTGCTTTTTTATTCCTTTGTTGCCTCCCAACTTCCCATCAGAATAGGTGACTGTTCACCCTCAGGAAAGGCCCAGGATTCAGGGAAATTTTTATTAACTATTGAAAAACTTTAGCATCTTTTATTTAAATCAGTGGTTCTATAATAGGAAACGCTGGCAGGGAAGCATGAAATGTAAGTAGAGAAAGGAAAAACTGCCATAGTTTAAGAAGCTCAAGAGAAAATCTGTCAAGCTTTTGTGTCTCCCTTCCTCCTTTTCTTTGATTTCTCCTTCCTCTCCAGTAACAACTGCTGGAGCGTAACGCAGACTTTCAGCCAAAGGAGGCACTAATCAAGGACACAAATGGAGCCTAAAGCTGCAAGTGAGGCTCAGGCACACTCTTAATGCATAAAAACAATTAATTAAATAAGAAGCAGAGGTTATGTGTGTAATGAGGACAGCAGAGGTAGGGGAGGTGATGTAAAGTGAAGGGACCTGTGGCAAAAAAGTAGCTTGGCTGTGAGGGTTTGTTAAGAGTCTCCAATGGAAGCTGGATTTAGAATTATAGAATCATAGAATCGCCTATGTTGGAAGGGACCTTTAAGATCATCGAGTCCAAGCATTAACCTAACACTGCCAAAAACCACCACTAAACCATGTCCCTCAGCACCATGTCTACCCATCCTTTAAATACCTGGATGGATAATAACAAATAAATGGATGGCGATTCCACCACTTCCCTGGGCAGCCCGGTCCAATGTTTGATAACCCTTTCAGTAAAGAAATTTTTCCTAATATCCAATCTAAACCTCCCCTGGTGCAACTTGAGGCCATTTCCACTTGTCCTATCGGTTGTTACTTGGGACAAGACATCGACCCCCACCTCACTACAACTTCCTCTCAGGTAGTTGTAGAGAGTGATAAGGTCTCCCCCGAGCCTCCTTTTCTCCAGGCTAAACAACCTCAGTTCCCTCAGCCACTCCTCATAAGACTTGTGCTCTATACCACTCACCAGCTTAGTTGTCCTTCTCTGGACTCGCTCCAGCACCTCAATGTCTTTCTTGTAGTGTGGGGCCCAAAACTGAACACAGTATTCAAGGCGGGGCCTCACCAGTGCCAAGTACAGGGGGACGATCCCTTCCCTAGTCCTGCTGGCCACACTACTCCTGATACAAGCCAGGATGCGGCTGGCCTTCTTGGCTGCCTGGGCACACTGCTGGCTCATATTCAGTTTGGATAAAATAAAGACCAGATTTGTGGAAGGCTGGACTTGAAAAAATTGTATGAAATGTAGTCGGACTGGGTGAGAAGGCTGCCGAAGGCAAGAGAGTTGGATTGCAGGAGGCGAGACAGGGTGCATGTGGGGTCATAATGGGAGAAAGACATGGACAAGAGAGGTGAGACAGATAGGAAAATTGCCTCAGAAAAAGAGAAGACATGGATAGGTTTGAGACCCCACTTAAATAATCTCAATTTCTTAATTTTACTGCACTCTTCACTTATATCTATGCCAGGTATTTACACACGTTGTTAATGGTAAGACTCACTGTGAAATAAAGGTTTGTTGCAAAGCTGGAAGACTTTCCATAGGGCTCTCTGGGATCTCAATAAAACATTGTTTTGACCCACATATGCATCATGTTAATCAAAAAGACAAGAAAATAACAAGTTTGCTGGGTAAATAATCTTCCCCACACCCCAAAATTTGCTTCTTGCTTACTTCTTCTGTTTCCCTTTTTATATACTTAAAACAATCAGTACAAAAACCTCTCTACACTGAAGAGATATCAGGTTAACAGTAAGTCCATCCTATCTGTATCCCATCATATTTATGTCAAGCCGATGTTTACGTATATGGTGTATTGAAGTTACCTTTGAACTGAGTAAGTTTGGAGCGGGTGTTGGAAATATTAATTAAACTGAGAAATTTCATTATAAATACAATTTTGATAAAGGTACAAATCTTGGTGTAAAAATACTAAAGTTTATATTCTTGCAAGAAAGACCTAGCCTTGACATCTATTAAAAATGCTGTTGTCTGCAGGTTTCAGAACTAACATTTTGAAAGGCTGACAGTGTTTTAATGATCTGGTAACTGAGATGTAATGTATTGTTATATAATTTGGAAATACAAACCATGAATTGGGTAGCTCTGTCTGCAGTTTGAGAGCCCTAGACTTTCTTCCTACTTTGCCTTATGCTTTATTTTGAAGTTATTCAGAAATACAAACCCCAATCTTTACAGGCTTGATGGTAATATAATACTTTATTTGTTGACCTTTAGATGAAACTGAGTTGTGTCGCTTGGTAAAAACGTTCATAGATAAAGCTTCAGGTTAGCAGATACCCCAAAAAATTCACCAAATTGCTCCATTGTCATGGGATGGAAGTATCAGACACAGTTATGATATAGCAGCAATTTGGTTTATTTGTGATTTGAGGTAGATCAAGGGATTGAGTTCTAGCAGCACTTAACCATTAACTGAATTAAAGGTTTGAAAAGAGATTTAACTAAATAAATCAACAGCGACTTGATTACAGATTCGAAGATGACAAGATTCACACTAACTTACTATAAGGTATCCCAAACCAATATATATATATGAGAGTAAAACACAGATTTCAGATTAATATATATATATACATATAAACAAAGCATATGAGCGTGCACACACACACACACTTACACAAACACGCACACACCACAGTTTATAACTGCTGAGATCAAAGATCTCTTAATATCGCATGACTTATTGAGTCGGCAGGTACCCCTTTAACTCCTACACGTGCACAGAAAATGGAAGAACATCCACATCATAAGGTTAAAGCATACAAACATATAAATGGAGAGGTGGATGAAAAGAGAGGCTAGCCTATAGTTACAATTTCCCCTTCTGGGTTAGAGTAAATACTCACAATGCATTGGCATTCCTCAACGGGCGATTGCTGAGGTTTGGGAGGGAATGTCTCGCCCTAGTCTTGTAGTCTTCGCAAAGTTTTACCTGCCAGGGGAGATACTGGCCACAGTCCGCTGCGATCCAGAAGAGCTCAAAGGGTCTTCACTAGAATTGCTACTTATAGGATCCGAGATAATTGACTTTCGTGAGGTAATTTTCCACTCCAGCCCAGCTTAGACAATGGAATAGTCCAGTACTTTCCATTGGTTACACAAGCCCAGGACTTGTTAGGACTTGTGGTCCTGGTACTCCCCTCTCTGTGGCCACGATCCATATGTTGTCAGGAGTGATCAATTAAAGTTATTATGTTCAAACGGTAGGAGCCATGGGAACCAGGTACACCAAGGGGTTGCCTTAGTGTTCTAGTCCGTTGCTCTCCACCATTTCTTCCTTTAAGGTTAGACCATTTTGTACTGTTCTGGTCATGGTATTATTATGTGGCCCGGGTGGGGAGGGAATCACGCCAAGTATCGAGAGGCCTGAGAGCGGCAGGGGGGGTTGCACCACCACAATCATATTGGAAGAAAGAAAGCAAATATATCTATTTCAGATTCTCTTTCACAAATGTGTTGAGAAATCAAATTCAGTGCTCACTTTGAAATGGATATTAGAAAGAACCAGGTTGTTTTACTTCCTTTTATATAAATTATGAATAATCAGTTACATGACTTAGGTGATTATCAGGAGTGGGAGTCATCTCACCTAACTTAAATTCTTTAAAGGGAAAGGTCTACTACTTTTTTTTTCCTTCCCGTAGTTGGTAACAGCTGCAGAAGATGACTCATCCTATTTTCTTAAATCCCAGTCTTAAGGTTTGTGCTGGTTTTGGCTGGAGTAGAGTTAATTTTCTTCATAATAGCTAGTATGGGGCTATGTTTTGAATTTGTGCTAAAAACAGTGTATCGGAGACATTTTAGTTACTGCTGAGCAGTGCTTACACACAGTCGAGGCCTTTTCTGCTTCTCACACCTCTCCACTAGAGGGTGCTGGAGCTGCACAAGAAGCTGGGAGGTGACACATCTGGAACAGCTGACCCCAACTGACCAGAGGGATATTCCATACCATAAGGCATCATCCTCAGTATATAAAACTAAGGGAAGAAGAAGGAAGGGGCGATATTTGGAGTTATGGCATTTGTCTTCCCAAGTAGCCATTACGCATGATGGAGCCCTGCTTTACTGGGGATGGCTCAACACCTGCCTGTCAATGGAAAGCAGTGAAATAATTCGTTGTTTTGCTTTGCTTGCATGTGCAGCTTTTGCTTTACTTATTAAACTGTCTTTATCTCAACGGACGAGTTTTGTCAGTTTTACTCTTCTGATTCTCTCCCCCATCCCACTAGGGGGGAGTGAGTGAGCGGCTGCGTGGTGCTTAGTTGCCAGGTTGGGTTAAACTACGATGAGGTTAAACAAAAAACAGATTAAAGTGCTTCTTTCTCTTCAGTATGTCAGAAGGATCTTGCAAGACCATCTTAGATGAGATTCTTAGTTCTTAGTTGCCTTAAGTAACACAAAATGAATGCCTTACCACATCAAATGGAAAATTATAGAAATGTTTTTCGTTTAAGACAAAGTAGGAATGACTGGCATTTTCTGTCATCTTTTATATGATTTAATTTGTGTTTTACTTCGGAATACTTTGCTCCTTTCAACACTGTCCCAATTGAACTTGCTATTTTCCCTCTTTAAAGATTTCTTCCCACCATCCCCTTTATTTTTCTTCCCTTCCTCTCAGCTGTTATCCTCTGCCAGAGAGCAATTTCTCTGACTCCGCTGTTCACAGATACCAGTGAGTTTACCATGCTCCTCCTAGTAAAGACAGAGCACGCTAACTCATGTAACCTTTAGATGTGTATGGGCACTGTGATATATTGTATAGTAAGCTATACCTGATATGTCTGGCAAAATGCGTACCTAAATTGGCATTTTCCATTTAACTCTTTTTGGTCTTCATGAATGTTAGCCGAAACAAACAATGTTCTGTCAAATTCTATTGAAAATTACCTGTTGAGTGTATTTAAGGTTCTACATGTACTTCTACCTGGCTCCCAGGAGCCAGGAGCTATGCAATAGTAAGTCTACGCTCTCGTTTGTTAATAAAGTTGTAGAGTTCAGCTCTATAGCTTTCTGAATGAGTGCTCTAACTAGTACAGGAATATAGAAGAAGTGTTTAACTTTGAGTCAATGCTGTGTGAAGCAGTAACCTTTGATGCAAGATCATTGCAGGAGTTTGAACAGAGTATATACATTTTTTCGTTGCAGTCTTAGAAGAGTTTACTTTCCTGATGGCAGAGCTTTTTGAGACAGACTCTTTTCAAAGTAGTGGGGGAACACAGTGGAATAAAATGGAGGATGACATTTGTTAGGGTGACCATTATTGCACTGGAAATCCCCGTACATTGGGGTTTAGTTAAAGGGTTAGGCAAAGGCAATGTCACTCTTCATTACTAGGATATTGGGTGATATATCAAGTGAGTTATTTTTATTAGAAAACTGTAATAGAAAACTTCAAAATTTACACAAATTCAAAAAACTGTTGATAACTGTTGATTTCATCTTTTTGTCGTTTTTTCTCCGAACAAACATTTAATACACTTTGTGCCTTAGTTACTCAGACACCAAGTGCTGCATTTGTTCTCATAGAAACAAGCAATCTATCATAAATATATCCTGGACTTTCTGTATAAGCAATCTTAGTCTTAAAATATTAGATTGATCTTGACTTGAAGGTGATGCCATCCCTCTTCATTAAACTCAGCTGTGAACTATTGAGACAGGAAATGCTCCTCCTGAAGTGTTTGTATACCTCATATCATGATAAAGTCTTGATCATCTTAGGGTCGCTGTGAATCTGTAAAACAAACATCAATAAAATTTTCAATCTAGCAAATTTCACTGAATAACATATGGATACATAGATGCGGATGCATAGTATTAATTTTTATTTCCAGTTTAAAAAATGGCTCTTTAAAATGACATTAGCAAGAAATTCAAAATCATACTAATGGGCATTAAAAATTCTGCTATATCTGCAAAGTCCATAATCTCTGAAGAGCTCTACAGGTACTTTGAGTTTTGATTTTGAGTAGAATTATTCCCAAAGTGCTGTGAACATTAATGTTCAGAGTAGTGAAAAAAAGGATGTTGTGCTATGTAAGTACTAAGGGCATGTCATATCAGCACCAAAGGTATCTGAGAGACATAAAAAGAAATCTGGTTGAAAATATGAGCTTTTCAGTAGTGCTTTGTGTATACCAATTTCTCTCTTCATTGGCCTTATTATTCATAGTACATAAATGGAAGATGAAGAAGCCAGGGAATAATGGAGAAGAGGAAAATAGAAAACACCTTATTTCCCCATTTCCTCATATAAAACAGAGAAAATTAATTTCTTTGTAAGAATTAATTATCCAAGTTATTCTTTTTAACTTGCTCTTTTAAAATCATTGAATTCTGATGGATTGAAAGTTACTGTGTGGTTGTAGAAAAAAGCTAGATAGATTCCTGAGCTGGACATTTTCAAGAGAAAGGATTTGTTGATGAGAATTTAACCTGAGATGTTGTAGCCATCAAGAAAGTGATTGGCATTGGCATTGGCTCTAGGCTACATTGTTGATTACAAAGCAAAGTAAGAGGGCACATTAACTAGATGTTTCAAACCATTTCTAGATTTCCTTATGTCATGGTTTAACTTCAGCCAGCAACTAAGCACTCACTCTCACCGGTTGGGATGGGGGAGAGAATCGGAAGGGTAAAACTGAGAAAACCCATGGGTTGAGATAAAGACAGTTTAACAGGTAAAGCAAAAGCTGTGCACACAAGCAAAGCAAAACAAGGAATTAATTCACTGCTTTCCATCAACAGGCAGGTGTTCAGCCACCTCCAGAAAACAGGGCTTCATCATGCGTAATGGCTACTTGGGAAGATAAATGCCATAACTCCAAGTATCTCCCCTTCCTTCTTTTTCCCTTAGCTTTATATACTGAGGATGATGTCTTATGGTATGGAATATCCCTCTGGTCAGTTGGGGTCAGCTGTTCCAGATGTGTCCCCTCCCAGCTTCTCGTGCACCCCAAGCCTGCTTGCTGCTGGGGCAGTGTGAGAAGCAGAAAAGACCTCGACTGCGTGTAAGCACTGCTCAGCAGTAACTAAAACATCTCTGTATTATCAATGCTGTTTTTAGCACAAATTCAAAACATAGCCCCATACTAGCTATTATGAAGAAAATTAACTCTACTCCAGCCACAACCAGCACACCTGACAATGGGAAAATTTAAAATTTTTTTCAGTATGAGATTTATATTTATTATATCCTTCAAAAAATATTTGCCTCATTTAAGAATATAAATTGTAGTCTGTTACTTTGCATCTTAATTAAATGTTTTCACATTTATTTCCAGGGCTCATTTTTAGTAATTATGTTACATTTCAGTACCTATTCTCGTATATCTTACATTTGTGCATTTGAGCTTTAGTGACATCTTTGTGAGGAAATTCCTGAATAAAACCTCCGCAGATAAGAACTTTTCCTAAGCTATCCATTAAGGTAAGCAAGAAATCAAGAGCTCTTGCTTTGCTCTCCCTCCGAAACCTAATGTTAGGACCTACCGATCATCTTTCGTCTTGACAATTGCAATCACCTCTTCTCTGGCTCTTACAAGTTACCACCTTGCTTCCTTGTTCAAATGACTCTCCCTAAGAATATCTTACCTACCTATTGCTTTGACCAGTCACAAAAAGGTTCTGTAAGATTTAGCAGGGACTAAACTATCAGGACCCTATAGAAACATCATGAAGTTTTACTATAGCTATTCTGAAGTGTATATCACACAATAGAATATTATGTTCCTTTAAAAAAATCTAAAAATAAGAAGATGAAATAATGGAATAGTTTATAATTCACATAATTTCTTTTGTATAGTTTTTTGTTTGTTTGCTTTTTGGTTTTTAGATGTTCTTTGATTTACTCATGTCCTTTCTCCTTCACCGAAGACAGGGACTTCTCAAAGAAGGACTTCTTCAGGATAAATTAGACTGAGATCAGGAAAAGGAAATTTTAGAGCTTATGTTAAAAATATATGTATTTATAGCTAAGGCAGTAAAGGATTTTTTCCAATGAATCCTTTAAAATAAACTCAAATCTGTATTTTCTGTGTTTAAAACCTTTTCAGTTTCTTTTTTTTATTGTGAAATGAAATTTGAAGTCGCTGAAATTCCTGCTTCTGTGTTGTAGATTAAAATCAATGATTTCCTAATTCAAAGTAAATTTTCATTTCAAATTCAAATTTAAATTAGTATATTTTAAAAAAGTTACCAAGAGACTTAGACAGTGTCTCCACTTGTCTATCTCCATCTTTTCAAAATGTTGTTAAATAAGAATACTTTTTCATGAAAAGTTAAAGGATGCCATGTGTAGCAAGTTAATGGGTGAATATTCAGTATATTAATCACATTAATTTCTTATGTTCACATACCTGGTGTGGGATTCATCTTGCATAAATGTATGTCTAAGTCAGTCAAACAAGGATATTGTCATAGTGTGTGGAGTTAAACAGTTAATTCCAACTTAAAATTTATTCAAATACAGAATAGCAGTCTAATATAAGATATATCAATAAAATCAGGGCCTATTTCTTTAAATCAAATATATTACATTACAAAAGTCTCTTGGTGCCTTTGTTTAGGCAACTGTATCCCATCCTCATCCTCCCAGCCTCTGGCTCCTTCTGGTTACTGGTCCAAGAACTTTCTATATATAAAGAAATCATTGGTTTTGTTCCAGAAATATGTTTCGTGTTTTCTTAATGAAGATTTCATATTTTTCCTGATAATTTCACTATGTTTTATGTATGTTTTCTTCTAAATAAATATTTCAAGACAAAATATTGACTGAATATATGAAAAATCATATTTTACACCCTTGCAGTGTATTTCTGGTCTTCTACTCCAGCATTCCTGGAGATCTCAACACACAATTTCCCAGGTAGAATGACTATACAATCTGTTAAAAAAATATATAAGATAATTATTTGACCAGAATTCAAACATTTGTGTTTAATGTACAGGATAAAATTCTGTAAACTAAAAAGGCCAAACTTGGCAGCCTTGCAAATGTTGCCATTTTGTTCACTTATGTCAAGTAGAAGTTTGTGTCTTTTTATTTTAATATATTTCCCTGTATTCCCATCCATACTAAACATCTGGTCACAAGTGGTGTTCCCCACAGCCTGATACTGGGGTTGGTTCTGTTTAATATCTTTATCAATGACCAAGATAAGGGGATCGAGTGCACCCTCAGTAAGTTCACAGACGACACCAAGTTAGGTGGGAGTGTCGACCTGCTTGAGGGTAGGAAGGCTCTACAGGGGGATCTGGACAGGCTGGATAGATGGGCCAAAGCTAATGGTATGAAGTTCAACAAACCCAAGTGCCTCGTCCTGCACTTGGGTCACAACAACCCCATGCAACGCTGCAGACTTGCAGAGGAGTGGCTAGAAAGCTGCCCAGTGGAAAAGAACCTGGGGATATTGGTTGACAGCTAGCTGAGAATATGAGCCAGCAGTGTGCCCAGGCAGCCAAGAAGGCCAGCCGCATCCTGGCTTGTATCAGGAATAGTGTGGCCAGCAGGACTAGGGAAGGGATTGTCCCCCTGTACTTGGCACTGGTGAGGCCCCGCCTTGAATACTGTGTTCAGTTTTGGGCCCCACACTACAAGAAAGACATTGAGGTGCTGGAGCGAGTCCAGAGAAGGACAACTAAGCTGGTGAGTGGTATAGAGCACAAGTCTTATGAGGAGTGGCTGAGGGAACTGAGGTTGTTTAGCCTGGAGAAAAGGAGGCTCAGGGGAGACCTTATCACTCTCTGCAACTACCTGAGAGGAAGTTGTAGTGAGGTGGGGGTCGATGTCTTGTCCCAAGTAACAACCGATAGGACAAGTGGAAATGGCCTCAAGTTGCACCAGGGGAGGTTTAGATTGGATATTAGGAAAAATTTCTTTACTGAAAGGGTTATCAAACATTGGACCGGGCTGCCCAGGGAAGTGGTGGAATCGCCATCCATTTATTTGTTATTATCCATCCAGGTATTTAAAGGACGGGTAGACATGGTGCTGAGGGACATGGTTTAGTGGTGGTTTTTGGCAGTGTTAGGTTGATGCTTGGACTCGATGATCTTAAAGGTCCCTTCCAACATAGGCGATTCTATGATTCTAAACACCAAGTTTTCCAGAAGAGGTATTGTTTAATTTCTATTTATGATATCATATAGATTAACAGAATGAAAATATATTAAAAATTACAATTCAAATTCAGACAGACATGGCACGTGATTGAAAAGCAGTGTGATGTAAATACAGAGGTATGATTTATGTAACTTTGTAGCACTTGCAACTTTCACTGTGCAACTTTTGTTTCAGGGCAGAAGAATTTGCAAAATCCTTCCTTTCTGAACAACAGTGAAGATGTTTTGTAGAATTTGGGTTTTATATTAAACTTTGTCAAACATTGGGACCAGCACTACTTTTCTGTGCTTGTCTTTTCACCATCTTGTACATTAAACTCTTATCTCTCTCTACTTATAAGGCACTCATCTGTGCAAAGAATATAATCCAACAGAATGATTAAAATGACACAAGTGTACTTTCTGTAGAAAAGAGGGAGAAAAAAAAAAAACAAAAAACCCCCAACTTTGCAAGAATCTCATGAATTATAATCATCTTTTGCAAAGTGAAACTGCAAAGAAAACCACAGCTAAGGGAAAAAAATTTTAAAAAGCAACTTGGAGTTTGTTTCTAGGAACATCTTAGTGCAATGAGCTATTATATAAACATTTGTGTGAGAATTTCTTTTGGTTTGTGCCCATTATATCCATAAAATATATATTAAAAGGAAATAAGCTGAAAAGTAGAACGTTGTTATTAACTGTGTTACTGACTTGAATAGGATACTTGATATGATTTGAGATTGCTCTTGGATTACTACTATAAATTGACATTTTTCATGTTTATTGTTTATATTATAAAATAAAGAGGTATCCATTTTCTTTGCTTTGTTTTTTCAAAGCCATAGATGTTTTTTTACATGGAACTTAGACTACAGCTACTGTAAATGCTAAAGGAAATAAATGTCTTAGAATTTAAAAATTGTAATTCTATTTATACTTCATAATATTTTCATGTACCAAAAAATAATTTAGCCATTAGATGTGCAGTTATTCATGATGGGAAAAAACACTGAAGTTTTAGCAACCTAGAAGTTACAATCCTGATTGTGTTTTTGTGCTTTTCCTCTCTTCTGGGAAATAAAGCATTTCTTTTGTTTCCATTCTTATAGAAAATGACCAAAGATTTCTAGCAGGCAGTTTCAGTCAAAATTCTCTTCAACTATTTGTTAAGTATTCCGCAAGGATTGTCATGGAATAAGTTTAGTTAATATGTCCCTACTTATTGCTTTGTTAGTCTGGGTGATCTTTGAATTGGTGTTCCTCATGTAGTGAGTAATTAAACGTAGTAGATGGCAGTCGACAATGTCTGTGAGATTTTTAAAGACATATATGTTAAACTTTCAAAATTTTCAGCATATTTCTAATAATGTAGTCATAATTGTCATCCTGTAGTTCCCTCCAATATATTACAAAAAGACTACATCTCTGCTTGAAATACTTTAGTTCATTATAGATGATTAATAGAGTGATTACAGCTCATACTTGAAGGCTGACATTTGAAATCTCATTGCTGTGTCATCTTTAAGGAAAGAAATTATTATCATAATTTCACAATATATTTACCATTTTATCTCTGAGTCACTTAACTGTACTGATTCCTTTCTACCTTCCAGAGGTCCTGTGCAGTATTACTTTTGATTTAGCTCCGTCAGAGCATGCTCTACAGTCATAATTATAAAGAAGAAACGTGCAAGGCAACTGACTCCTTTTGGAACAGGAAATCTCAGTTCAATAAAGCCTACTTCTGAAAAACTGCATATGATGTTTTTTCTCATGTGCAGGTAATGAAAATACTTTGTGTGTTTCACTACATCAAATGAACATACAGAAGTCTACGAGACCTGACAAGATGTATCCCAGAGTCCTGAGGGAACTGGCTGATGTATTTGCCAAGCCACTCTCCATGATACTTGAAAAGTCATGGCAGTCAGGTGAAGTCTCCGGTGACTGGAAAAAGGGAAACATTGCACCCATTTTAAAAAATGGTAGAAAGGAGGACCCTGGGAACTACCAACATGTCAGACTCACCTCTGTGCCTGGGAAGATTACGGAAGCTATGCTAAGGCACATGGAGGACAGGGAGGTGATTCAAGACAGCCAACGTGTGTTCACCAAGGGCAAGTGCTGCCTGACCAACCTGGTGGCCTTCTATGATGGAGTGATTACATCAGTGGACAAGGGAAGAGCTACGGATGTCATCTATCTGGACATCTGTAAGGGCTTTGACACTGTCCCGCACAACATCCTTCTCTCTGAATTGGAGACATGGATTTGATGGGTAGACTGTTTGGTAGATGAGGAACTGGTTGGATGGTCGCATCCAGAGGGTAGTGGTCAACGGCTCAATGTCCATATGGAGACTTGTGACAGGTGGTGTCCCTCAGTGGCCTGTACTGGGACCAGTACTGTTCAATATCTTCATCAATGACATAAACAGTGGGATCGACTGCACCCTCAGCAAGTTTGCAGACAACATCAAACTGAATGATGCAGTTGACAAGCCTGAGGGATGGGATGCCATCCAGAGGGACCTCGACAAGCTCAAGAAGTGGGCCCATGTGAACCTCATGAGGTTCAACAAGGCCAAGTGCAGGTTCCTGCAGCTGGGTCGGGCCAATCCCTGGTATCAATACAGACTGGGGGATGAAGGAACCGAGAGCAGTCCTGCCGAGAAGGGCTTGGGGGTACTGGTGGATGAAAAGCTGGACATGAGCCAGCAATGTGTGCTCGCAGAACAGCCAATTGTATCTTGGGTTGCATCAAAAGAAGCACGGCCAGCAGGTCAAGGGAGGTGATTCTGCCCCTCTACTCTGCTTTCATGAGTCTCCACCTGGAGTACTGTGTCCAGCTCTGGGGTCCTCAGCATAGAAAGACATGGAACTGTTTGAGAGGGTCCAGAGGAGGGCCACAAAAATGATTAGAGGGATGGAACACCTGTCCTGTGAAGACAGGCAGAGAGAGTTGGGGTTGTTCAGCCTGGAGAAGAGAAGGCTCTGGGAACACCTTATTGTGGCCTTTCAGTACTTAAAGTGAGCCTACAGGAAAAATGGAGAGGGACTCTTTATCAGGGAGTGTAGTGATAGGACAGGGGGTAATGGTTTTAAGCTAAAAGAGGGAAGATTTGGACTACATAGAAGGAACAAATTTTTTACAGTGAGGGTAGGGAAATACTGGAACAGGTTGCTCAGAGAGGTGGTAAATGCCTCATCCTTAGAAACATTCAAAGTCAGGTTGGACGGGGCTCTGAGCAACCTGATCTAGTTGACCCTGCTCACTGCAGGAGCATTGGACTACACAGCCTTTAAAGGTCCCTTCCAAGCCAAACTATGCTATGATTCTTTGATGCTATGATTCTATGACTTACTGACATCCTCTGTTGCCTTTAGGCAAAAGTTTCAATAAAACAAGGGAATGAATAACTAGAATCAATAGAAAGGCTGATTTTTGTCCTCGTGAGACCCCACCTGGAATACTCTATCCAGCTCTGTATCCCCCAGCATAGGAAGGACATGGACCTGTTGGAGCGGGTCCAGAGGAGGGCCACCAAGATGATCAGAGGATTGGAGCACCTGTGCTACGAGGACAGGCTGAGAGATTTGGGGTTGTTCAGCCTGGAGAAGGGAAGGTTCTGGGGAGATCTTATAGCAGCTTTCAAGTATCTGAAGGGGGCCTACAAGAAATCTCAAGAGGGACTTTTTACAAGGACATGTAGTGATAGAATCACAGTTAATGGCTTCACACTAGAAGAGAGTAGATTTAGATCAGATATTAAGACAAAATTTTTCACTGTGACGGTGGTGAGGCACTGGAACAGATTGCCCAGGGAAGTTGCGGACGCCCCATCCCTGGAGGTGTTCAAGGCCAGTTTGGATGGGTCTTTGAGCAACCAGGTCTAGTGGGAGGTGTCCTTGCCCATGGCAGGGGGTTGGAACTAAGTGATCTTTAAGGTCCCTTCCAACCTAAACCATTCTATGATTCTATGATTATTATAAATGTTTCCTCAAAAAATGTTTTATATAAAGAAGTATCTCTATTTCTTTAAATGTAATTGCCCTTTTCAGTTATTTAAACTTGTAAGATCATTCAGATATTCCTGATTTTTGATTCTCTAAAGCTTCAGTGGAAAAATCAAATAATTTCTTTTAGCCTGCTTTCCCAAGATAACACAAATCTACTTTGCATTTGTAGAGTGTGTCCAACTATCTGCCATTTCCCTCTCTCTTTACTCTAATTTTCTGTCAAGCATTTTTCAAATATAAATATCTGTACAGAGGATAAATGACCACAGTGAATAGAATCCTATGATATAGATTCACTTCTATATAGCTATCAAAGAACATCTTAGAGGGCAGAATCAGGGATAAATAATGAATAAATTTCAAACCTCCAAAAAACCTCTGTCATCCCCAAGGCAATTATCCATTGTGGTGCTCTGACCCCTCTGTACTTGACTGTGAATACTGTTCAGCTGCATTAGCAGTTCTTACATGAGCATGTTGTACATTTCACATCATCCTTCTCTGCTTCACTAGAGGGACATCAACCACACTAGAGTGAAAGACCATAGTAACATGAACAAAACTTTCAGTGCTACCTTCATATCTCTCTGTTTAGCAAAGATAAAATAGAAGGACTTCAACAACTCGTCATGTCAGAAAGAACAAGCCTTCCCCATAGTTGTAGCTTGGAGCTTAGTGTGATTTTTTCATGTTTCATCAGTGCAGGAACGATAGTTGGTCTATCTGGAAAACTGAAGTAACGGTAAAATTCATCAAGAGGAAACAGACTTTCTTTGTGTAGGCAGACTGTGAGGTAGTAAACTGTAAAAAAAGCTGTGCATCCTAGATGAGATAGCCAGGCTTAAAGGGCTCCAGGATTGGCTGTGGCATTATTGTTACCTGACTTTAACCAGCTGAAATATAACATTTGGGTTTTGCTAGACTCTTTTATGATCAAAGAAAAAGGACACTCTCATAAGGAGATTCATCCACTCATCTTACACAGATGTCTTTTGATGGAATACACTCCACTGAAAAGTGATTCATTTCTCTTTGTTGACTACAGAAGGATCTTATATGACTAATTTAGTGTGAGTGATAGTTTTAACATTACTGTATTTTAACAAGATGAACAATACAGAAGTGAGAGGAAAATACCCAGTGACCATGATTTCATCTATACTCAATCTTGCGTCATACTATACTGTAACACAGCTTTGTATTAATGTTTAGAAGCACATAATTTTAAGTGTCTTTAGTCTATACATGTAATGGATCTTCTTTTACAGTTGATTTCTCCATACTTGGGAAATTGACAGTATTTCTGCACATAAAAATACTACAATTCTAGTCCAAATGGCTTTTAAGCCTCTATTTGAAGAGTAGAACCCAGATTACTGTTGAATTAGGATTAAAAAAAAATGTTCTACTTTGAACAAAAATTTTGCTTAGCTTGAATTTGTGTGGATCCTGCCTACATTTCTGGATTTGAAAAAGCGTCTGGGACTGAGCTGCGTGAAATGTTTATCTAGAAACTTAAATCCATCTAACATACCTTGCCAAACCTACAAATATCAGCCCAGAACCATGATATCTGGCAAAATTTATGTGATGCTATTTCTAGACACTGAAGAAATCTCCAATTTCATCAGTAGAAGCTGGCACAGGGCCTGCCACTACAATTTCATTCTGCAATATCCATTTTCCTTAGTCTAAACAAACCAGTATTTTCAGCCCTAGTCAAAACAGTGCAGAATTTTGTAACACAGTCATTATATCCATTCATGCAAGCTCTTTTTCAATGTTCAGTTCACTGAGAGTTTAACCCTATGTTGGATACATTTTTCATATTTATGCTTTTCATTTTCAGCTTGTGGAACAGTGAGGGACCCTTGTATCATCTACAGCAACTTCTTGTACAGTAATGACAATAAGTGTTCTGCAAAATAATTTTGGTGTATATTAAAACTTATTTATCACAGGGAAAAAAACCCTAAAACAATTAGAATAAATGATGAAGAATAATCTCTAATATTTGTTAAGAAGAATCAATAGTTAATTGTAGAAGGAAACCGGGAACTGATAAGGAGATTCAGAAAAATTGCTTATGTTAACAGAATAAGAAAATGTTTTTTCCAGGAGTGTTCTGGTGGGGAACATGGGAAGATTTCATTTGTCAAGGGTATTGTAGTAATCAACTACAAACTACCATATGATAAAGTCTCAGTGGATATATTGCCCAGAAGGAACGTGGATGTGGGGATCCATAGTGAAGTTCAAACAAAGTATGATATCCATTTTTCCTTTTTCTTATTAGAGCTTCTTAATAATTTTGAGGAGCCTCAGCACTTATCAGGTATTAAACAAGGATTAAAAAAGATGCAGTGCTAGCATCTCTCTGACTTTTTATAAGGATATTTTACGTTTTTGCATGAAACTCATTCAGCCTTCAGGTTGTGTGAGAATGTTAGCTTTCATTAGAAAAATCAAATTTTAGTTCCATGACTGAGGTGAAATATGTCAAAGACATTCTGAAGACTGAAAAGCCAACTGGAGAATAAAAATTACCCCAGATGTATAATTTAAATAAAAAAAAAAAAATCTTGAACTTCTATGTCATACATGGACCTAAGTTATAACTCTTGAAATTGACAATACTGATAAAATCTTTCACTTTTCTTCTTCCAAAGCCTTGGGGAGAAATAGCTAAATTCAGCTGCAAGTTGGGAGCCATTGCTCCAAACCTTATTCCATTTTCTTCCGTCTCTCATACACAGTACTGATTCCTAGTCACATCCTTTTTTCAATATACCATCTCCTCTCTCTCTTTTTCTGGATGATTTGGTTTCAATCAGTTACTTAAAAAAAGTTACATTTTCTCTGCTCTCTACCCTAATTTAAACTGTTCCAATATAATGAGAAAGTGAGAAGAAAAAGAGTATTTTATATTTTTTTTTTATACTTCTACAAATTTGCCTGAAACATTTAAGGAAACACAAAGTTTTGTTTCTATTACATGAGATGAATTTTATTTTTATTTTTTTGCTTAACATCTTTAGAATGTCTATCAAACTGTGAAGAGCCGTCAGTGCTATCAACCCTCCAAGCTAGTCTTATAAACCTGTATATTTTATGGAGCTTTAAAGAGTGTAACTGAACTAATTTAAATACTGGCAGTTCAAAGTTCTTAAAATGGTTTTTAAAATGGGAGGATTATTAATTATAATCACATCTGATTTGCAGGCATAATCTTCATATAGTGTATTTTATTAGTTTAGCATGTTAAACCAGGTTATAAAACCAAAGGAACATCATCTGGGAAGGTTACTGTCTCAGAATTTGAGTCCTTCAGAATCTCCAGACTACAGTGCTCCCGACAGTCACCCAAATGTGCATCTTTTGTGATTCTTCTGTCACAGAATTTGCCATGGGTATATGGTACCAAGCCAAAGGAAATGTTTAAATTGCTGTTATGTAGTACTGACGATCTGGCAGCACACATCAGTCAATTCTTGCCTCCTTGTTTTAGCTGTCAGGCAAATATATAGCTCAAATGAAATTATAAATTCCAATTGTCTGGAATGACACAATCACACCTTTGGGTTACTTTGCAAGATGCAGCACGATAAGAGAACCTAATTATTCCACTGTGCTTACATTCAGTATACCAATTTCTCTTGACTTATGATATTAACATATAGAAAACCACATAGAAGAGAAGAAAAAGAGGAAGAGGTGGGAGGAGCCATAGCATATCTGAGGGCTGCTGAGATGAGACAGAATTCAATTACCAAGGGGGCAAGACCATCTGTGCCTAGTGAGAAAAGTGTCTGGGGGACAGCATCATGCAGGATGCTCTCACACATCTTCTGTGAATGCTGCATGACCAACATCATGTAGGCAAATGCAGGCAGGATGGGAAAAAGGGTGATGTGAAGTTTTCCATCATATTCTACTTCACTGAGTTGCTGCTTAGATTGCTAACTTCTATTTTTCCCCCAGCACTTGCAGAAAACACTTGGAAAAACAAGCTGAACATGAGTCAGCACTATGTTATTGCAGCAAAGACGTCCAAAGGCTGAATGGCTATGTTAGCAATAAAAAGGAAATAATGTATTTTAATTAAGGATAGTAAAAAACAGAGCAAACCAAAACACCTGAAAAACAAACTTACCCTTGACATCCTGTAGTAAAGCTCTAATGAGGTTATTCACAGGGGAGAAATAAGAACTTACCGTAAAAGCAAAGCAAGTCAGTGGAGTATGATACAAGTTATGAATTCCAAGTATCCCGAAAGTATGTCATTATGTCATGAATCTGCTAAAGACATGTTTAGAAAATAGTGTCTGAGGCTTTCCAAGATAACATTTACTGAGTGCTTTGACATACAGTAAAGAGATTTTTTTTGCCCTTCAAAGTTGCTCTTATTTTAAAGGACATGTAAGCTTGTGCGAGGGAGCTGAAAAATACCTGAGGAAAAGTTAAAGTATTTCCTGCTAAAGTTCCTGATAATGATATAATGATATCTTTTTCTTCTGAAAGTCCTATTTTGAATGATTCCTTTCCGTTTTTTTGGGTTTGATAGATTTTGGAATAATGCCTGTGCAGCAATGCTAAAAAATAACAGGAAATCACGGAATGATGCAATCCTGTTTGAACACCTCAGCATAATTTAGTCAGTACAGCCTTACATTGTTTATGAAGTTACCTTTTAGCAACATCTGCTTTTAAAGGAAAACAAAAATCACTAGAAACTCTTGTAATCCTTTTTCTCAAATGTGGAAATTTCTCCCGAACGAGATGATCTAAAATTCAGGAACAGTTGTATTCAGTACCTGGTAGGACAAAACTTCTACAGAGATAGTAGAAGTTTTTGATCCTCACACATACTCAATAGGGTAGGACGCTTCACTCTTTCTTCCTCAGCACTGGAGGCTTTAAAAATGTAACATATAAAGTGTTAAGATTCCTTCTAGATATTGTTGATGAAGTTCCCTAAAACTAACACCGTGACTGAAGAAGGAAGAAGTATTGCAGAGCAAAAGCACACCCTCTACTAATCTACCTTGTGTCATTTTTCTGTGGTTTGTTCTCTTTGTAATGTTTAGAATAAATGGAAAAATACAGAGTTAAAATAATAATTGTATGATAAAAATTTCTTCTCATAAAGATTCTAGAATATGTAATGGTGGGCTTAAAAATAATAATGAAAATCTAAACATGTTTTGAATACCACTGGTGTCACCTCTCAGGAATTTTGCAAACAATTTACCATGGAGGGGGATGAGTGCAGGAAGTCACATAAAACTCAGTATCTAATAAAGGAACTGTAAATCAAAGTTCCTGTCAGTCTCATATGGCTAAGAAATGTGTTTGTCACATGACAAACAATGACACTACACAACATAAATAAGAGTAAGAAGAAGGAATATGACACCAAATTGAGCGGTGCGGTTGACATGCCTGAGTGATGGGATGCCATCCAGAGGGATGGGACCTGGACAAGCTCAAGAAGTGGGCCCATGTGAACCTCATGAGGTTCAACAAGGCCAAGTGCAGGTTCCTGCAGCTGGGTCGGGCCAATCCCTGGTATCAATACAGACTGGGGGATGAAGGAACCGAGAGCAGTCCTGCCGAGAAGGGCTTGGGGGTACTGGTGGATGAAAAGCTGGACATGAGCCAGCAATGTGTGCTCGCAGAACAGCCAATTGTATCTTGGGTTGCATCAAAAGAAGCACGGCCAGCAGGTCAAGGGAGGTGATTCTGCCCCTCTACTCTGCTTTCATGAGTCTCCACCTGGAGTACTGTGTCCAGCTCTGGGGTCCTCAGCATAGAAAGACATGGAACTGTTTGAGAGGGTCCAGAGGAGGGCCACAAAAATGATTAGAGGGATGGAACACCTGTCCTGTGAAGACAGGCAGAGAGAGTTGGGGTTGTTCAGCCTGGAGAAGAGAAGGCTCTGGGAACACCTTATTGTGGCCTTTCAGTACTTAAAGTGAGCCTACAGGAAAAATGGGGAGGGACTCACATACCCCACAGATAGCCAGTGGACAGGGAGTTTGTTAAAATTCTCTAGTGAAAAATTTGGCACTGGGAACCGATATTTAAAGTACTAGTTGTTCAGGATTTGTTGCTTCAGCATGATGGCTACAAGTTGCCTTGGAAGGAATCTTGAAACACCACTAAAGACCAGGCAAAATTTAAAGTAAACTCATGAGCCATGGAGTTCTTCCTCCTCTTTGTATTCCTATTTTAATTTTTATGTTCCAGAACTTTACCTCATGTGCTTCTGATAGATGAAAATCTCTGTTTCTTTGATGGAAGCAACTTATGAATATAGCGTATACCTAGAGTATTAAATAATTTAGCTCTACAGATCAGTTCCAGTTACTGTTCTACCAATCATCCAAAATGCATAAAGACTAGTTTATGTCAGGTTATTTCTTGGTATGAACAAACAGTTTTCTTCTGGAATGAAATCTCTGTGTGGTTCCAGACTTTTCTAGGTTTCTTATGCAGTGGACATCAGGTTAAGCTTCTGCTGCTTTTCATCTCCAGTGAAATTTCACCATAATGTCACTTTTAGGAGACACAGCACATACTCTTACTTTTGTACCTTAACGAGCACTCTGACACACTGTATCATAACCATCTTATTATCTAGACGCTTCAGACTGAAGCCCTTTAAGCCCAGTTATACAACCATAAGACATAAAGTCTCAACAAATTCTAGATAGGCTGGAAACAGCCAATCTGCTATAGAGAGGGTATTCATGTGCAGTGTGGTGTTCCTGACTAGAGTAGATACATTTGGCAATCTAGGCATATCTCTACTGAACTATTCATATTGTAGGCTAAAAATCCTTTTTCTGTCTCTTGGAGCATCTGGATGTGTAGTGATGTGGTAACTAACCCATGTTCACTTTTAATGGGAAACAACATTTAAAATACTTTCCCTATTGCCCAGTGGTGCTGAATAAAAAGTCTGACTGACAGACTTCTTGATTTTTTTCAGTAGTGCTGTGACCATATTAAGTGCATCCTGGGAAAAAAAAAACAACAGTGTTTTACAAAATTTTAAGGGTTGTTTGGGTGGGGGTTTTTTTGTTTATATTTTTTTAAAAAAATCATTATATAATCCCTGTGATTGATAGATTTTCATTTATAATATTCTGTGTTTCTGAGCATTTTCTTCTGATTACCATAGGCTATGTCAAAACTGGTGGATTTTTGAGTTCCTGGGTGGTGACGTGAAATCAGCTGCATCTCAAATATGTCTGTCTTTCCTGTGACTTAGTCTCCATCAGAAAGAATATCCACGAATGCAGATTTAAAAGAAAGTGAAGCTCATCCTTTCTTTGGGGGTCAGATCCACAGTTCTGGCAAGATCACGGTCCACGGAGATGTGCCCTTTGATCTGGAAACAAATTTAGCTGTCCAGTGGTATCATTTTAAAAAAAAAAAAAAAATCTTCTCTCTACCTCTTCAAAAATGTTATTTAGATCCCTCAGATTTAAACCCACTTTTCAATGCCATGTCTTTAATTTTTTTGGATTTACTGGAATTTGGCCAAATACCCTTCTGTTCCCTCCTATCCTTCTGATTTATCCCCTAAACCCACATAGAGGAAGAGTAGTAAAGACATCACCCATGAAAACAGATGTACAGTCAAATCAGAAGTTTAGCAAACTTGAGTTAAATACAGTTTCAGCTTATTTAAAATCATCCTGTATTGATTTTAGTTAAAAGACAATGACCTTTTTTCACTTCATAGAATGGTTAGAATTGGAAGGGACTTTACAGATCATCTAGTTCCAACCCCCCTACCATGGGCAGGGACACCTTCAACTAGACCAGGTTACTCAAAGCCCCATCCAACCTGGCCTTGAACACTTCCAGGGATCTACCACTTCTCTGGGCAACCTGTTCCAGTGCCTCACCACCCTGACAGTAAAGAATTTCTTCCTAAATCTACCCTCTTTCAGTTTAACATCATTACCCCTTGTTGTATCATTAAACTCCCTGATAAACAGTCCCTGTCCTCTTTCCTGCAGGCCCCCTTTAAGTACTGGAAAGCTGCTATAAGATCTCCCCAGAGTCTTCTCTTCTCCAGGCTGAACAACCTCAACTGTCTCAGCCTGTCCTCATAGCAGAGGTGTTGCATCCCTCTGATCATCTTCATGGCCCTCCTAGGGACTCTCTCCAACAAATCCATGTCCTTCTTCTGAACACAAGTATACATCTTGTTGAAAAAATACATATAAACTGTATCCCTAATTGTCCATGGCTTCAAAGTTTCTTATGTTCTCATTGCTCTCTCTAACAAGTTTTTGCAGCCACAGTAGGAAGAACTGGATTTTCTTTTACTCTATGTCATATGAATGTCAGTTTTCTAAATAGACAAGTGGTGTTTGTACAAATACATAAGATTTCATTTTCAATGTGTTATTCCTACATACACTTAAGTTATACAGTTCATGAAATTCAACTCAGGACAAGTAGGAGTTGTGTATGTGAATCATTCCATTGATTTTTACTGGAAGTACTCCTCCAAGCAAGTAGTAAATATTCTGGCCTTTGCTGCTCGTTAGTTCTCCACTGAACTTTTTTTTTTTAAATTCTAATCTAAAAATAATTTGGTTTCAGATCTGGTCTTTATCAATTATAAGATATCCAATTGAGAAGATTTATACTTGAGGACATAAATTTCAGAACAGTAATCATGAAATATGTGGTGTTTATAACTTAGATTTTTACCTTTGAATCTCAAGTACCTGGGACAATAGCATGGAACAAGGTACTTTCTCTATTATTCAGTAATAAGAGCAAAAATCTTTATCCCAGTGTTCTGAGACCCATGCATTTCAGCACATTTTAGCATAGGTTAATCTGATATGTCTATCACCATCCAAAAAATGCCTTATTTCTCCTCTTAAAAAACAGGCTCCTTCACTTGATTTGGCTGTCTTTGATGAGAAACTCTTAAATTCCGTCATACAACAAATGAAATTATTAGGCTCTAGATTTCTAAGAAAATATTAAAACTAAGAAGAAAAGAAAAACACAGAGATAAACCAGTAATAGTTTTGTGAAATGGAATAGCAGTAACTAATTGTAGAAGATGAAAAAGAAAATCTACATTCAGAACAAGAAATGTGCTAAGGAAAAAAAAATCTGTTTTACAGGAAAGCATAGGTCCTAAAAAAACCCATTAAGTCCTGAGACATAGTCTTACTAAACATATTAAGAAAATTTCTTTAGGGAATTAAGAAGAAATCAATGCATATTGTGTTTTAATTTAAGTATTTCTTTGTTATGCTAGTAGTTTACATATTACAGAGCCATGGACAAAGGAAGCAAAAAGCTGCTTGTTGGGAGTATAGGAAATAACATGAGTGAAAACAAGCAAGTAAAAGTAAGATAGATTTTTAAATACTGTTTTCCAGACTAATCTTTTTAGATCTTGCTTGTATCACAAAGATCTTTGTTTAATGAACGTATTGGCTAAAATGTAATACAATGGTGGCGATACTTATCTGAGGATTTGAGTGCTACCAATAATCCATTTATCTCTAGATAGTAAATTCACCCATATTTAACTACATTAACATCTAATTCATTCTTTCATTCATTTATACATTCAGATAGTCAGTTGGCCTGACTGAAACAAGAGGCCACTGTATTCAAAATATCATCAGAAAAATAATTTGGACTGAAGCCCATCCAATCAGCATATGCTGTAACAGAAAACACTGGAACAATACAAAAGATATCCTCATAGTGGCTGAAAATTCCATACAATGAAAGGAGTCATTTTAGTGGAGGCTTTCAAATCCATACTTAAGATTCTTCCTAAGATATAACTTTGTCATCCCATTATATACTCATGGGCTTTTCTAGCTACTGATTGCCATCTGTAAATGAGGAATTCACAATATACAACTGACACAACTCAGAAAAGTGTTATGTTGTCTGGCTATATTTATTGCTTTTTGTAATCACTCTGGGTGATTAAAAAAAATAAAATTATCTGCCTTCCCAAACTGAATTCCTTTCCTTGCGGAAGAAAGAGCACTCCAAAAGGTCAATGGGAAAGAAGAACAGCTGGTAAAGAGACAACTGACCATCCCTCTCTCCTCCCCTGCTTCTCTCATGCATACTCATGCACGCATATCCAAACCGCCCACCCTTCTGCTTGACTGAGTTCAAAGCATCTGCAGTGAGTAGTCCTCTGCTCTCAATTTTCTCTTACTTTTCAAAACCAGCCATGCCTAATGTGGTCCTGGTTTAAGGGACTAAATAAAAATAAGGTCATCTCGATGTACTTCTTACAAGTGGCTTTTCTGAGACCACCTGAAACTACGTTTTCTAGAACTGTTACTCTATGGCCTTCCTTATGTGCTAGTGTAATGATAATATCCTGCCACAAAGGGAGGCATGACAGTTTGTGATTTTATGCCATTATTCACATCGTGAGTGACAGCAAAAAACCTGGACTATCCAGAGAAATATACATGCTGGAGTCACAGTCCCACCATTCTTTTAAATGTAGCACTGCAGCACATTGTACCTGGTAGCTTGACTGACAGAAAACTGTGAGAAGTCAGGAATAAACCAAGGGTAGGTATGAAATCAAAATCATATCAACAGCCCATGGTATCCGATATTGGTTAGATGAATAAATATTTTGTGGTTTTACCTTAAAGCACTGTGTACTTAAGTAAGGTAATCACAAAGGTGCTTCCCTAGTGGCTTCACAAAAACATGAGAGTCTAAACATTGCTACTGTCACTTCTATCATTAAAAAGGTCAAGCATTGTGTGGGCAAACGGGGTCAATCTTTAAGTGAGCAAGCATTTGGGAAGCTCTCATTCAACAGTAAAACAACCATGCCAGAGAGAAGAAACAGAGAGAGCTAGAAACCAGGGAGGAAAACAAGTTACGTTATTTTGCCAGTTGTCCCCAAAATAACTTTTCTGTAAACAAAAGCAAAATCAAGCCCTTAAATATTGACAGCTGAAAAAATAAGGTAAGCAAATAGCCTCATTTGGAAAAGGAATGATCAATAAATAAGCAATCTAGCTATGAAGCCATTGGATTTTTCTTACTCTCAGATAGATTCTGAAAATAAAATAAATCAGAGGGAAAGCAGAACGGCTCAGTTCCTACCAAACTTTCCTCAACAAAACCAGTAATGTCTCAGGAAAAAGGGGAAAATTATTTGTCTGCTTGTAAATTGTTGCAGTTAGTTAAACAGAATTTGCAAAATGAATTCTCTTGGTATAGGCTACCAATTTCATTCACGTATTCAGTTAAGAGGGATTCTATCTTTCCGAAATGGAGTAAAATTTTGTGGAGTAAGTTTTTAAAGCCAACTTTTTTGTGAATCAGAACCTTTATACTAACCATCAAAAGAAGGACATTTTGCAGTTGTCTTAGCTTAAACGGGGAAGTTTTTGCTGATCTTGGTGGTTCCTAAGAGCTAACATTAGAGAAGACTAGCTAGTTCACAATTATCTTTCTTTACAAATGAGATATTTTGGATGTTTTGTAGCTAAGGCTTACCAAGCAAAGCTTGAACGTCTGCAGCCACAAGTGATGCCTGTGCTTACTCAGGACCCAGACTGGTCTAGGCAGCTACAGCCAGTATTCATAACAAGTTTTCACACTACTTAACTTGTTAAACAAATTGTACGTAATACAATAGTTTCCAAAACACAGCTTCAGTTATATTAAGTCTGTAATTTCTGAGAAGCCCCATTGTTTCATTCTGAAGCTTTGTGTCCAAATGCATATGAGCTAAAAAGTAGCAGGGAAAAATATGGCTTCATCTCACACTTCCTGTGAGTTGTGGTTTGGCGGCTCAGTTCGTGTCACTTAGGAATTAGACCCTTTTGTGAAGGTTCAGAGTCATGGGGCGTGCTAAAATGCAACAATGATTTAGTTATGCATCATCCCATTTCTGGCACATCTGTTATACTGAGGAAACTAGGGACTAGTGCCATACCACGGAATAACAGCAGGGCTCCGGATGTCACCTTAAACTGAAAGATTATTTAGCCACCACTGTAAGCTTTCTAGACAGGTGTTCTCATGCTCGATCACACATTAAGAAGAACAGATCCTTGGTGCTGCGTAGATCCTGTATTCTGATCTGATAGCAGAAATGTCTCTGAACTTGGTTTGGCTTTGCAGAAATGTATTGTGATGAGGGGCCTGACGAACAGATGGCAGGGTGAATAGCACTGTTAAAATCCTGACAACAGAAGAAAAGCTTCATGTCTGGCCACATCTTGCTGCTCTGCAAGACTGATTTGAGCAGCTCCATTTAGTTTTCAGGGGACTGATAAGCTAGATCACTCTGAGTCAAGTTTGTTCATCTGTGTTCTTGAAATTCCCCTGCAATCAGTCCAGAGGTTGCTTTGGCTCGATTGAAGCAGACCCAGTCAGTGGAAAGCAATCATTCTCTTCCACATTTGATCCAAACTCATGGGAGCTTTCATGACAGTTATCAGCCTTCTTGCTAGATCAGGTCAATCTCGTGTGACACTATCAACGTTCCACAGTCAAAGAGAAAATTAAGGAGAAAAATAAATCCTATAAATGCATTCAGGCTGCAGAAAACAGTGACGGAATATGGATTTCTAAGAGGAAGTTTTTGTGGGTTTCTTTTTTTTAAAAAAACTCCTTCTTTGTTATATAAACAGTTACATTTTTGTAATTACTTTTTCCATTACTTCCTTTTTTTCTACAGCATATTCCACAGGTTAAGGACTGTAAAATACCACTAATAGCTCAGAGTGCAGGCAGATTTGCCATAAAACGATCTACAGCTGGCCACATATGAAGGTGTCTACAGAGCTCTGGCAGATCAGTGGTGTCACTTAGAACTATCATGGCGTACAAAGTAAAGAAACCAATCCAGGGAAAGGTTCTTAATCTTATCCTTTTTGTGAGCAGCTCACTGCAAGTTCTGCATGTTAGTAATTTGGTTAGACACAAGGCAAATATACTGACAGCTGTCAATATTTTACCCTGACAGGGAAAGCAGGTAGTTGTACCTTGCTGAGGCAAGCATTTACTATTTTCAGTGTGAAATTAGTTTTCTGTCACGTTCCCTTAAAAGTATTCATTGTATTAACATTACTGTCAGTAACTTGATTTGCTAGACTGTGCAAAACCAGGTTTCTGGAGGTAACACCAAGTGCTGAAAAGAATTGGAAAGAACTTTACAGAAATACTATTTGTCTGATCTGATAAAAAATATTTAAAAATCAATACACTGTGCCCCAAAAATTACATTTATATATGACTTATTTTATGAGTCATGTTGCTTAATTATTCTTTCTTATGATGGCATTTAAGAAAATATAAAATAAACTACAAAAGAAGAATATGTTAGAAGACTGATGTAAAGGAAATATCTTTCAGTGGTAAACTGCACTTCCTTGAGCTGACTGTACTAATGCTGTCTTAAATGTGAGTCTTGAAAGTTGGCTTCAGATATTCCAAAAAGATAGAATATGAAATATTATAATGACTGATGTCTCCTAGGCACCTTATGATATATAGGACTGCTTTGATCTCTCTCAGGTATGCAGGATCCCTACATATAGCATAAAGAGATTATCAAATGTCATAAGGGAGCTCTCTCAGCTGGCCAGAAAGGATCCTGAGAAAAGAAGTCCCTTGCAGAAGGGTGACAATGATGGAGATGCTTACCCAGCAAGAAGAAGCAACTCCATTCACTGTATTGTGGTACAAGAAGGGAAGAAGGATTCATAGGGCTGGAAAGGGGGAGGGCAGAGAATTCATGACACTGTCTTCTCACAGGTAAAATTATGTGTGGGATTTTTTTTATTTAAGCATTGGATGAAATAAGGAAGGAGTTATGCAAGCAGAAATAGAACCCTTTCTGTTATACTGCATCTCTGTTTCTTACTTCATACCTTATTAGGAGAGGTAGAGAATTTTCTGACCCTTCTCCTTCTTTTACAGGGAATGATTGGAGTTGGCTGTCTGGCAGAAAGAGAATCTCCTAAAAGTTCCTATGAGAAAAAATAATATTTGATATTTTCTGGATAAGTCATATAAATATTACCTGTTCAATGAGAAGGAAACCCATCACTTCATGATCAATCTTTTTTAAAAATTCAGCTCTGGTCAGCACTGTATTTTGTGAGGTGTGTCAGGCATGGTCTGACAACAGCCATGGGCTTGAATCCTGCAGAGCCCTAACTGTGGACAACAGTTTCGGAGGCTGTACTGGCCATGGGCATGCTCTGGCTGCTGAGCTGTATGGCCCATCAAAATCTGGCCAGGTCCATGAACACGCAGAATGTGTGGAAACTGGGTAGCTTCAAAGTTAACAGAGGAACAAAATAAGAGTTCTGAGCAGTGCAGTTTTTAATTTAAGTATTTTAGACTCATTTTGATGCCTAAAATCTTGAATAGAACTTGCTTTGGTCAAACACCAAGCCTTTTTGGTTTGCTGCTCCTGAGTGAAAATTAATGAAGCAAAATTTGACTTACAAGAACCAATAAATCTGAGTGTAGAATGTTAGTTGCAAAATTATTTCGTGAGAACATCTTTGAGGCTATTTCAGGTTGAGATTTTTCTCAAGTAAAACAAGAATCTAATTTAAATATTACTGTAGTTTAAAGTTCTCATATGAATTGCCATATACAGAATAGTTATTGAATTCAAGATTACCATATTAAAAACAAATAGATAATTTAAGTTTTAGTTTCCTTTAAGGAAATTTTTTAGATAATGAAATAATGTTTAGAAAATGCTATAGCTAATAAAAAACAAAATTGACAATGAAGAAATTAAATCAAGGTGGCTACAACTATTGCTTTCCTTTAAAGGACAACTGCTGGTCTTTTTCAGTCATTTTGGTTTATGTGGTTCTATGTTTATATGTCAACTTCATATTCAAAAAGAATTCAAGAAATACATGCAAGGCGCAGAGGACTTTTTTCTGAACATTCAAAATTTCCTTCAATAAGTATAGGAGGATGGGTTAAACAGAAAAGTTCAATTTGTATTCAGTTATTCTTTCTTATTTTCCTTCCATTAAACCCTTGCCATGCAGAGATTGGCATTGTTTGATGTTAAATCAGGAAATAAGAAACAAGAAATAAATACATCTTTATTAATTTTATAAAGGAAAGAAACTGGCTTCCTAACTCAGAATTAAATTCAACCTGTACATATTTAGTAGCAAATAATTATGTTATCTCTATTTTATTTAGTTTACTTTCCTCATAGGGGTGGATACAAGAAATGAAATTGCTGAATTAAATATTATTGTTACAATGAACAAATAGCTATTATGGAATATTTAACTCGATTTACTAGAAACAGAATCCATAACACATATCTCTGGAAATTAATACAGCAACATATTTATTAGTGATTACTTTCATGGTCGGAGTAAACTGCATATCTAGCGAATGAAAAATCCATTTTTCTTGATATAAAATACTATTATTAAAAAGAAGCAGATTCAGTCTGACTGTAAGCCAAATATGTAATTCTCAAAGAAAGACTATTTACATTTTACCCCTCAAACTACCATCTATCCCATATAAGAATAAATAACTGATTTAAAACCTCACTATAATTAATTAATTCCCTATAATTATTTAATTATAATTAATTAATTCTCATTGACATTGTAACTTATTAAAAGTAGGTATTGATACCATGACATACAGAGAATTCATTTTATCTTAAATACGTATATTCCTACATATGTAATAATGACTATTATTTTTGTGTTTTGTTATGCCCTCCTGTCCAAAAAACACTCTTCACATCTTCAGCTTTCTACTTTTTTAAGAAAGTAGTTCTCCTCAGCCACTAAAAAGTAGCATGGATTAATCCAGCGAATTGTAAATAGGCAAACTGTGGTGCCATTGGGGATTTTGGAAAGTTCAAATGAACTGGAAAACACAAAATGAAACAAGTGGATAAAAGTAAAATAAGTCATAATGACTAATACATATTTTTAATCATTGTACACTATTTTATCAAAGGTGTGATATTGATTCAGTTTAGTAAAAATACAGAACTTTAACAGCATCTCTGGATTTACGGCTTTATAAGCAATCTTAAGCTAGTCAGCAACATTTTTTTTTCAAACACAATTTAGGAATGACATTTTAATCTCTATTGGTTTACTCGGTTATCCAAAAATAAGCTCTAAGACATTTTTAATTAGAATTTGTTTTTTCAATCTATCCTCTCCTCATCTATTATAAGGTGAGAAATTACACAGACAATATTCCAAACATAGTCAGTAGAACGGGTACAAACATTTTAACAAATACTACATTTAGCACATTAATGATGAAATATTTGGCTTTTGTGATGTTTAGGAGTGTGATCCAGGGAAAATTACATTGAAGATCAGTTAAGCTTTTTCCCAAAGCCTCCCACGTTTCCATACAGGGCAGAATTCCTTTTAGATATTGCATTGCAAATGCAATTTTTTGTATAAACACTGCATTGGACACATTGATTCTAATAGTACTCTATGTAATCTCCAGGTAGGACAGACATATATTAATCATGAGAATTATCTTCTCTCAGAATTGATGGTCTGATTACATGATACTATTCTTGTGTTGCATACAAAAGCAAGGGGCAACTCCTCTCATAACAGTGAAACAAAACAAAAAAACTCCATTTGTTCCTTTGCAATATTATTTGAAACAGACCAGGAATTTTATCCAAAACATTCTATTCTACTTTTCCCACAAGCTTAACCTAAAATAATTAAACTTTTGCACAGATTAAGTTGGATTTGCAAGGGTGATGACAATACCACACTCCTGTTGATTAATCTCTCAGACACACTCACACATGATAAACCATACCAAAGAGCACTGGTTAGTGCTCAGAGCATTAACTACAGAGTTCTATCCTAAGAAAGACTGCTAAATGTTAGGAGGAATTCTGTAAATGACAGTTTGATGAGTAGAAAGTCATGTTGTTCAAAGCTCTATGGTGTCCAGTAATGGCACCTTGAACAATAATTTGTTCATAAAGCCAATAGGCAAGGTACTGCTCCAGTGAACTGGTACAGCTATTATTTGATCAGAATAAATTCATGCAGACTGAATTAGTGCTTTGCAAGAAAGTAAAGCTATATAGATAGCTTGCCTGTAAGTTAAATTTACCTGTAGTAAAGTCATGACCAACCTGATCTAGCTTCAAAGTTGGATCTAAATTCAAAGTCGATCGTTCTTTGTTGAGCATATTGAACTAGATGACCTCAAGACACCCCTTTCAGCCTCCCTTATTTTTTAAGTTTATGAAGTCAGAAAGTAAAAGTACGTAAACTGAGGGAAACACAGATATATATGTTCATACAGATATTTTGGAAATTCAAGGACAGGAATGAATAATGAAGAAAAAAGATCAGAATAATAAAAGAATGAGATCTGCACTCTTCATGCCATGTGATCTTCCAGAAAGTTGAACTACCCTATGTCATCTTTCACCAGCTGAGACCTGCACAACAGAGTGCAGTGAGAGCAAACTGCACACACTCCTAGATTCCTATTTTGCCTCCTCTCTCTTTCTGTGCCAATTTTGAAGCTTCATAGCACCAGGGGACCTCCTGTAAAGTTTGATGGTACAAGGAAAGCCATTCCTCTGAATTCCTTTCACTTGGCCTGTCAAGTAAATACAGCAAAAATTCCTCCAAGTTCAGGGCTGTTTCTAACTGCAGAAAAGCAAGATACACCACAGAAACACTGGTGAAAGCTTCTATTCAGAAACTGATTTGTATTCGCTTAAGAATCTTTCCAGCCTGTCAAAAAACAGAACAGGTGATCTTTCTGTGAAAAAAATTGCACACCATAAATAGTTTTCAGTCACAAAAATACTATATCATTGCAAAAACTATATAAGAGTGTGTTCAGAGAAGGACAACAAAGCTGGTGAGTGGTATAGAGAGCAAGTCTTACGAGGAGCAGATGAAGGAACTGGGGTTGTTTACCCTGGAGACAAGGAGGCTGAGAGGAGACTTATCACTCTCTACAACTACCCGAAAGGAGGTTGTAGCAAGGTGGTTGTCGGTCTCTTCTCCCACATAACAAGCGATAGGACAAAAGGAAATGGCCTCAAGTTGCACCAGGGGAGGTTTAGGTTGGATATTAAGAAAAATTTCTTTACTGAAAAGGTTGTCAAGTGTTGGACCAGGCTGCCCAGGGAAGTGGTTGAGTCGCCATCCCTGGAGGTATTTAAAAGACATGTAGATGTGGTGCTGAGGGACATGGTTTAGTGGTGGACTTTGCAGTGCTAGGTTAATGGTTGGACTTGATGATCTTTAAGGTCTCTTCCAAACAAAATGATTCTGTGATTCTATGATTCTAAATAATAGTACAGAAGCTGTGATGGGGTCATCCAGGACACAATTGAGCAAAGAATACAAATGCTCTAATACTTCATTTCAAATATCAACATCCACTGTATTACTGATCACTCTACCTCTGTCATTACTCCTACTTCATGTCAGTGGGATTACTGACACAGTGAAGTACTATCCGAGCACTGTCTAGTCCTCTCCAGAGCACAAGATGAAAGCTTTCCTCCGTGACTGATGTGAATAATGACCAAGAATAATTCCCGTCTTTTGAACAGCATTCCGCTGTGGAATGAACACTACACCAAAGAAAAAAGGAGGACACAGCGACAGAAGGAAAAGTTAAGTTCCTCTCTCAAAAGCAATGATTTCAATTGTTAATATTCCCCCTCCCCTGGAGCTATTTTGCCTTTGGCAATTCTTGTGGTCTCAGTCTTGCTGTGCTTTCTTCCCCTCTCCCCTCCCTATATTCATTACTGCTGTTTCTCTGAGACTCAGTAAAGCCCTTACTTACCTACAGAATCCCAGAACATGTGAATGAAACTTAAAACCTTTTCAACTTACTTTGTCATTCCATTTTCCTAGTGCTGCTTTCAAGATATTCATTAGAACAGGGTAGAGGAGAGGATCTCAAGATAACCATGATTAGTCTGATTTACTTCACAATTCTTTCCCTATTTTTAAAATTTTATCTGTAAGTATACAGGTAAGATATTCAGTGAGAAACTAAATATTTCAAACACTACTGTTTGTATTTAGATGTACCAATTTAAAACAAGAACAACAACAACCAAACCTACCCACAAAGTGGATTCTCTGAGTGTGGTGAAAAAGGTGCCTGGTAAGAGTTTCAGTCACAGAAAATATGTCTCCATGCTTTTACTGAACTACAGGGAGAGAATATTTAGCAATAGCAATTACAAAAGGCCAGAAATATATTCTTTTTTGGATGGTGACATTGGGGTATGAAGGAATCTTCAACAATCAACAATTTTTAAATGCCAGAAAATCAGTGTTTTGGGTTTTTTTTAAAAAAGTTTGAAGACATTTGAACAGTAAAAATTGTCAATAACTACTCATGATGCATTAAGCACATGACATTTTTTTATTTAATTGAAGAGCAGAAAGAAATTGACAGTGCTAGAGCCTGAAGTTCCTTATTTATGAGTGCATCTTTTATCAATTTATGCTTAGCATGGTGCATGTTGGGTGCCAGCACTAATATGCTGATATATTACCATTGTCTGGCTACCTGAAATAAGTTATAGCTGAGGAAAATAATAGGAAGTCATTCATTAGAAAGGTTAAGCAGTGTGCAGGGCACTATCTGTGTATATAGCCAATGCCATCAACATTAATTGCAAAGACTATGATAGCAGAACTGCTTGATAAAATGTTCACTTTTCAAACATTCATTGAGCTTTCCGATCACTCTCTGTTCTGCCTCAAAATAAATCTTGCAATACACATGTGGATAGCTGGAGATAGTCTGGGTATCCCACTCTCAATCAGGAGGAATTAGAGGTCTGTGTGTAGTTGCAGGGCTATGATCTCACTGGGATACCAGAGATGTCATGGGGTAGCTCACACAACTGGAGTCCTCCAATGGTCGGATACCGGCTGTTCAGGAAGGAAAGTCCAGGACAGCAATGAGGGGAAGTAGCCCTTAATATGAATGAGCAGTGGCAATGCATGGAGATCTGCCTTGGGATGGGTGATGAGCCAGCTGAGAGCTTATGGATCACTATTAGAGGGCAGAACAACATGTATTGGTGTTGTGTTGGGTGTCTGCTACAGACACCTGATCGGGAAGGAGAAGCAGATGAGGCCTTCCTCAGACAACTGGAAGAAGTCTCATGTTCACAGACCCTGGTTCTCTTGGGGGACTCTAACCAGCCAAATATCTGCTAGAGGGCCAACACAGCAGGGCACAAGTGATTCAGGAGGTTTCTGGAGTACATTGATGACAACTTCTTAACACAAGCAATCAAGAAGCCAACAAAGGAAGACAGTCTGCTGGATCTCATACTTATAAAGAACAACTTCTTGGGGATGTGACAGCTGGGGACAGTCTTGGTTGAAGTGACCATTAAGATGGGAGTTCAGGATTCTGAGAGGAAGGAGCAGGGCAAAAAACAGGATCACAACCCTGGACTTCAGGAGAGCAATTTCAGGAAACTGCTTGGAAGAATTCCCTGAGAGATGGAACAGGAAGGGGGGGGGGCGGTCCAAGAAAGATAAGTGATTTTCAAGAATTAGCTCTTTCATGCTCAAGAACTGTTTATTCCCTTTTGCAGGAAATCAAGCAAACACAGCTGGAGGTTAGTATGAATGAACTAGGAGCTCCTGATAAAGCAGACATAAAAAGAAGCCCATAAGAAGTAGAAACAGGGACAGGTGACCCAGGAGGAATACAGAACACTCTCCAAGTATGTAGGGATGGGGTTAGGAAAGCAAAAGCTGAGGGAAAATTTGTGTCCGCTGCTGAAAGGGGCAAGGTATCTGATGTCAAAGGACATGGAAAAGACTGATGTACTGAATTTCTTCTCCACAGTCTTTACTGGAAATACTTGTCTTCATCAGTCCGAGGTCCCTGAGACCAGTGGGAAAGTCTGCAGCAGGGAAGACTTACCCTCAGTGGAGAACTATCAGATTAGGGAACATGCAAACAAACTGAAGGTATATGAGTCCATGAGGCCTGATGGGAAGTACCCACAAGTGCTGACTGAGCTGACTGATGTCATTGTAAGGCCACTCACAATTACCTCTAAAAGGTCATTGTGACTAGAGGATGTTCCTGAGGGCTGGAAGAAAGCAAACATCACTCCCATTTTTAAGAAAGGCAAGAAGAAGAATCTGGGGAACTTCAGGCTGGTCACCCTCAACTTGATCCCAGGGATGGTGATGGAGAAACCTGGAAACCTGGAAACCATTTCCAAGCTTATTCAGGACAGGAAGGTGTTTGCGAGTGGTCAGCATAGATTTACAAACAGGAAATCATGCCTGATCAACCTGATACATTTCTACGATGAGATAACTGATTTAGTGTACAAGTGGAGAGCAGAGGATTTTGTTTATCTTGACTTCATTAAGGACTTTGACAATCTTTGTCATAACATCCTCATCGACAACCTGAAAAAATATGCGTGAGACAACTGGACAGTGAGGTGACTGGAAAACTGACTGAACTGTTAAGCTCAAAGGGTTGTGATCAGGGGCATGAAGTCCAGATGGAGGACAGTAACTACTGGTTTGCCAAGGGGCAGATACTGTGGCTAGTACAGTTCAATATCTTCATTAATGACATACAGAATGTGTCCAATGAGACAAAGTGCACCCACAGCAGGCTGGCAGACAATACAAAGCTAGCAGCAGCAGCTGATACCAGATGGTTGTGCTGCCATTCAGAGGGGCCTGGAGAAGTGGGGCAACAGGAATCTCATGAAGTTCAGCAAAGGGAAGTGCTAAGTCCTGTCCCTGGGGAGAAATAATACCATGCACCAGTGTATGCTGGGGACAACCAGCTGGGAAACAGCTTTGCAAAAAAGGCCCTGAGGGTTCTGGTGGACACCAAGTTACCCATGAGCCAGCAATGTGTCTTTGCTGCATAGAAGGCCAACAAGTCTCCTGGGCTGTGTTAGAGCATTGTCAGCAGATCAAGGGAGGTGACCCTTCCCCTCTGCTCAGTTGTGGTGAGGCACATCCGGAGTACTATGTCCAGGGCTGGGCTCCCCAGTAATAAACGGACACAGACATACTGCAGTATGTCTGCTAAGGCAGTAGAGCATTTTTCATACGAGGAAAGATTGAGAGAGCTGGCACTGTTCAGCCTGGAACAGAGGATGTTTGGGAAATCTTTTCAATGTTTATAAATATCTGATGGGGGCTACAGGGAGAGGTGTAAAGAAGATGGAGCCAGATAGCAAGACTCTTCTCTAGTGGTGCCCAGTGACAGGACAAGAGACAATGGGCACAAGTTGAAATACAGGAAATGTTAATGAACCATAAGGGAGGTTTTTGTGGTTTTGTTTGGTTTTTTTGTGTTTTTTTTTTTATTAACTATGAAAGTTGTCAAACAAAGGTTATCCAGAGATCTTGTAATGTTTTCATCTTTAGAGGTATTCAAAAGTGGACAGGACACATACCTAAGGAACCTGCTCTAGGTAACTCTGCTTTGAGCAGGAGTTTGGACTAGACTATCTCTAGAGGTGACAGCCAGCCTCAGTCATCCTCTGATTCTGTGTCTCTAGAAATGGTACCTTTTGCCAGTGAAAATGCCTAGATCCTAAAAAGAGCAATTTCTGGCATTGTAAATACAGAAATATACATGGTTCAGCTATAATGGAAGTAACCAAATTATTCTCTCACCTGGATTAGCTCACAGGTGCTAGAGTAGCTGTAAATCCTCTCCCTGGATAAAAACAGAAACTACAATTTTGCCCATAGGTGTTACATGGAAAGGGAAAATCCAGAATCAAACAAACTAGAAAAGAACTTCTTGCTAGTACGCCATGTAGGTGGTCTGCAATATTGCCAGAGTATGTAATTCAACCTTCTGTAGATCTGCTTCTGCCAACTGTAACTTATTGGCTTGTATTTTATATCTAATATTTTTCTTGATATTTTTACATCAGCTTAGCTAGTATTTTCCCTGCTATATCAGTATATCCTAAGAAACAATTCACTGGTGGAAATGGCAGAAGCTTTGCTATTTGGCAATTATACAAAGGTTGGACTAATGTATTTGCAGGAATTCTCTACTGACACAATTAAATGTATTAAAGATTTGCAGCAAAGGGGGAGGTGATTCTGAGATAGAAGCCATTTCAGTTCCCTGGTAGAGCTTGCCAAAGGAATGTGAACTGCAGGCTTTAATCCCGGGGCAGCTAATAGGCACCTTGAAGGCTGGCCAGGTTACGTCGCATAAATGTTGCCTTGAAAGAAGCAGAATGCTACATGAGACATCTTTGCCTGAAGCTTCTGTTCACTGAATATTACAGGAGGAATAAAAAGATGCTTCTACTGAATCACGGGTCAGACACCAACTACAGAATTTTTTCAGATGGGACCACACACACAAAACCCAACAACTAAATGCTTTGTTTTATCTGAAACTTGCCCTGGCACCAAAGGTGTTTCTTTCCTATTTCCTTCCTGGGAAGCAGAACTATAAAAAGATTTTTCAGTACTTGAATACTAATTCTGCCAGCTGTTAAAAAAGCAGAATAGGTATACTGTGCAGTATACAGCCATAAGCCTGATCTCAAATAACCCTGCATCGTTCAAGAAGTGTTTGCAGAGAATGGGATCACAGAATCACAGGGGTTGGAAGGGACCTCTGGAGATCATCTAGTCCAACCCCCCTGCCACAGCAGGGTCACCTAGAGCAGGTTGCACAGGACGGCGTCCAGGCAGGTTTTGAATGTCTCCAGAGTTGGAGACTCCACCACCTCTCTGGGCAGCCTGTTCCAGTGCTCTGCCACCCTCAAAGGAAAGAAGTTCCTCTTCATGTTTAGATGGAACTTCCTACGGTCAAGTTTGTGCCCATTACCTCTTGTCCTATCACTGGGCACCACTGAATAAAGACTGGTGCCATCCTCCTGGCACCCTCCCTTTAAGCATTTGTAAGTATTTATAAGCATTGATGAGATCCCCCCTCAGTCTTCTCTTCTCCAGACTGAAAAGACTCAAGTCCCTCAGCCTTTCCTCATAAGAAAGATGTTCCAGCCCCCTAATCATCTTGGTAGCCCTCTGCTGTACCCTCTCCAGCAGTTCCCTGTCCTTCTTGAACTGGGGAGCCCAGAACTGGACACAGGACTCCAGGTGTGGCCTCACCAGGGCAGAGTAGAGGGGGAGGATAACCTCCTGTGATCTGCTTGCCGCACTCCTCTTGATGCACCCCAGGATGCCATTGGCCTTCTTGGCCACAACGGTTCATTGCTGTCTCATGGTCATCCTGTTGTCCACCAGGACTCCCAGGTCCCTTTCCACAGAGCTGCTTTCCAGCAGGTCAGCCCCTAACCTCTACTGGTGCGTGGGGTTATTCCTCCCCAAGTGCAGGACCTAACACTTGTCCTTGCTGAACTTCATGAGGTTTCTCTCTGCCCAATTCTCCAGCCTGTCCAGGTCACACTGAATGGCAGCACAGCCTTCTGGTGTGTCAGCCACCCCTCCCAGTTTTGTGTCATCAGCAAACTTGCTGATGGTACACTCTACCCCTTCATCCAGGTCATTGATGAATATGTTGGACTGGACTGGACCCAGTACTGACCCTTGGGGAACACCACTTGTCCCAGACCTCCAGCTAGACTCTGTGCCACTAATCACAACCCTCGGAGCTCTGTCTGCCAGCCAGTTTTCAATCCACCCCACCGTCCATTCATCCAACCCACACTTCCTGAGCTTGCCTATGAGGATGCTGTTGGCAGACAGTGTCAAAAGCCTTGCTGAAGTCAAGGTAGACAACATCCACTGCCCTCCCCTCATCTATCTGTCCAGTCACACCATCATAGAAGGCTATCAGATTAGTCAGACATGACTTGCCCTTGGTGAATCCATGTTGGCTACTTCTGATAACCTTCTTTTCCTCCAGATGCTTTGAGATGACATCCAGAACGAGCTGTTCCATCATCTTTCCAGGGATGGAGGTGAGGCTGACTGGCCTGTAGTTTCCTGGGTCTTCCTTCTTGCCCTTTTTGAAGACTGGAGTGACACTGGCTTTCCTCCAGGCCTCAGGCACCTCACCTGTTCTCCAGGACCTTTCAAAGATGATGGAGAGCAGCCCAGCAATGACTTCTGTCAGCTCCCTCAGCACTCGCGGGTGCATCCCATCAGGACCCATGGGCTTGTGGATATCCAGTTTACTTAATTGATCTCTAACTTGATCCTCCTCAACCAAGGGAAAGTCCTCCTTCCTCCAGGCTTCCTCTGTTATCTGTAAAGTCTGGGACTCCTGAGGGCTGGCCTGAGCAGTAAAGACTGAAGCAAAGAAGGCATTCAGTAATTCCTCCTTCACTGCATCATCTGTCACTATGGCCCCCGTCTCATTCAATCGCGGGTCCACATTTTCTCTAGTTTTCCTTTTGCCTCCAATGTACCTGAAGAAACCCTTCCTGTTGACCCTGACATCCCTTGCCAGATTTAATTCCAAAGAGGCCTTGGCTTTCCTCGTTTCACCCCTGCGTACTCTGGCAGCATACTTGTAATCTTCCCTAGTGGTCAGTTCCTTCTTCCACTTACTGTAAACTTCCTTCTTCCACTTGAGCTTTTTCAGAAGCTCCCTGCTCAACCATGCACGTCTCCTGCTTCCCTTGCCTGGCTTCTTGCTCTTAGGAAGGCACCGGTCCTGAGCTTGGAGGAAGTGGTACTTGAATATCAACCAGCTCTCTTGACTCCCCTACCCTCTAGAGCCCTAACACATGGGATTTCTCCAAGCAGTTTCTTGAAGAGATCAAAGTTAGCCCTCCTGAAGTCCAAGGCTGCAACCCTACTTGTCGTTTTATGCCTACTGCACATAATCCTGAACTCGATCTTCTCATGATCACTACAGCCGAGGCTGCCCCCAACCTTAATGTCCTCCATCAGTCCCTCTTTGTTGGTCAGTACTAGGTCCAGTAGTACACCTCTCCTTGTTGGCTCCTCCACCACCTGAGTCAAAAAGTCATCAACAAGACACTGGAGGAACCTCCTGGACTGTACCTGCCTAGCTGTGTAGCCTTCCCAGCAGATATCAGGGTGATTGAAGTCCCCCATGAGAACCAAGGCCTGAGTTTGTGAGGTGACTCTCAGCTGCCTGTCGAAGGCCTCATCAGTTTCTGCATCCTGATCAGGTGGCCTGTAATAAACCCCCACAACAGTGTCCCTCATGTTAGCCTGCCCCTTAATCCTTACCCACAAGCGCTCGACTCTCTCTTCATGCACCCCCAGGGACAGCTCAATGCATTCCAGTTGCTCTCTCACATAAAGAGAAACTCCACCACCTCCCCTTGCTGGCTTATCTTTCCTAAAGAGGACATAGCCATCCATGACAGGGGATAATAATCTGAGGGCTGTACTAGGGATGGAAGTTTCTTCTTTACATCATTAACCCTGGCCCCAGGGAGGCAGCAGACTTCCCTGTATAGCGGGTCTGGTCTACATATCGGGCCTTCCGTTCCCTTCAGGAGCGAGTCACCTATGACAATGACCCTTCTTTTATTTTTTATTGAGGTGGTTTTGATGCAGGGGATGGTCCGACTAGGCCTCGATCACACCTTCAAGCTGGAAGGACTATCATCCTCACCCTTGTCCAGTTCCCCTCACAGAGCACTGTACCTGTTCTGCTATGGCACCTGGGAAGGTGGGGTAGTCACTGGGCAGACACGTTTGCGGCACCTGTTGCACCGGGCAGGAACATCTTGCCATTGCCCCCTGTTCTCCACGTCACCACGTTCAGTCCGTCAGAGAGAGGACAGGGAGTTCTCTGTAGCAGGGGCTCTGTCTGCCTGCTGGGTTTCTCTCATGGGAGGCAGGGTATGACTCCGAGCGTCTATCTTCCTCTCACACTCCCTGATACTTCTCAGCCTGCTTACCTCCTCCCTGAGCTCCACCACTAAGCAGAGGAGCTCCTTTACCTGGGCACACGTCCCGCAGGCATGCTCACCGCTGACACCCGACAGCGGTGTAGGGGCAGGGCCCACCCTGCAGCCCGACACCTGGGTGGCAGCGTGTTCCCAGGAGAGCTCGGTCTGGGAAGCTGCATCAGAGCTGGTGCCTGCAGAGCACAGGGATGCCGACGGTCCTCTTCCGAGTGGCTACCATGGCTTCCTGTTCCTGGGTGACAGCCACTCACTGCTTCCTTGCTCAGTGCCCAGCAACCTGGTTGCTTCGATCCCAATGGCTCGTTTAAAACTGTTGCCGGTGGTGCTTGCTCTGCCCATGCTGCGCCAGCAGCCCTCCCACAAGCTGCCGGTCCTGGCACAAGCTAGCCAAGGTAGGTTGTCTTGATAAAATTGGGAGTATCAGGAACGTTCCTGAGAAATACAGATTTTTCAGCTTCCTCTGACCTGGGATGAATCCTTCATAGCAATTTTTCCTTCTAAAATTTTCAGTTACAATATTTTGTTAGTCCTGTAACACAAAACGCAAAATGTACATGTGTGATTAATTGGGATCACACACATTTGTGTGATATCAGTTTAGAATGTGAATAGTATAAACTGATTCATATAACTCAATGAAATATTTATGAATGTAGGCATAACCCTTCACTGTCAGTTTTGGTGACATTAGTATTTGTCATGTTGTTCCTTTCCATCTTTATTCTGACTCTGAGATACATATTCCTTCAATACAACCGTTCATTTTCTTTCACTAAATCACATTTAGATTTACTGACCTTTTTTAAAATTAACATCTGGATGGAAGATGAACTTCTTTCCATTGATCAGATGGGAACAGCTGAATGTGCACTAGTTTTGTTAGCTTTACAGCTGGCTTTGGATGCAGCCATTTAGCATAATGTACAGTGGTAAAGAAAATGTCATTGATGTCTTAATTTTTTATACCATCTCTGGTTTCATAAGATTCTTATGTCTTCCTTTATTTTCTGCCTCATTTATACATGGAACCAATAATCTACCACATGTTTTTCTTAGATATAGTATTGCTAGCAATGTAAGTGGGAAAAATTGTAGCAGACACCAATATTTAATTAAAAGTAAGATTTTATTATTGTAATTATAATTGAGGATTCATAGATTTAAAATATATCCCTGGGAAACAGCATTAGTCTTTTGCCAAATTACATGGAAAGGAAATTCTAGAGGACCTCATCTGTGTCACATCCTCTATTGGTAAGCGATAAATGCACAAACTTGAATACTAACACCTCTTATGGTTACAATTAAAGTCAGAGGTTTAAAATTCTTCTCCCTCCTCTCCAATTCATTGCTGTATCCAGTGGGAAATAATAATTCTAAGAGTTTATAACCTGAGCCTGCAAAGCTTTTCTAGTGCTACTGTAAATGTTGTGTCCCGATTTCCGTTTTCATTGAAATCTAATGGGCAAGAATAATTACTGTTCATCTCTCATAAAATACATGGATAATTTTGTTGTATATATGTACTACTGGTACTATACTGTGTACACCTGGATTCAGATAGGTTCCTAGGAACAGAGAGGTAATGCAATTTTGAATGTCTCTCCTACTGATATTTTTTAATAGAGGTTGTGGTTTTTTTCAGATTGTTACTCTTTATTTTCTTTTTTACTTCATCATTTAACTGTATCTATCTTTACTTTTTAGCTAGTTCAGGATTTGTGACATATTTGAAGGATTTTCAAGGTACACTTTTTTCACTGGAACAGGTTCTCCAATTAATATCTCATTTAAAAATCAGCCATCCTGCTGTTGCAGAAATAATGCTATTGTACGTAGATGAACATATGGTAAGTGCAAAAAGAGAGAATTTCTTTCTTGTATCATTCTGATTTTTTTTTTATTTTGTTTAAGACAAATAAATAATTTATATACACACACACAAGCACACACAGAGCAACAGCACCCAATAGCAAAACGTGGGGAAGGGATAGCTCATAAATACATATACATATGAGAGATGCATATAAAGCATATATAGAAGGATATACACTTTATTTTGTCCCCAAAACAACAGAAGTGCCACATAATTAGCATTTTAGACATATGAGGGGAAAAGAATTAGCAAAAATCTGACACAGATAGTCCATCAAGAGGATGCTGTTTTAAACCAGTGCATCTGTACTGTTTGTGCCTCCCTCACAATCAGCATCTGTTTTACCTGATCGCTTCCAGCTTAACAACCTTCAGGCTATCCTGAGGGCTAGTTCTTTCAAAATGCTCTAGGATTTTTCTGTCTTATCTACTTACCTTTTCTAGCACAAATTTTTTTTTCAAATCATGAAAAAAATTGCAAATTTGTATTTGTACCCTACATATTCTGCAGCAAGGTGGAATAATTCTTTTTCACAAGTCTTATATTCCACAAAGAATTGAATACTATTTATCCATCAGTGGCTGTTTTCCACAAAACTTCTTTTTGACAATGGAGAGTATTTTGGTAGTATTTTTTTCCAGATGTTTCACTCCAGTATCTATCAATAGTCATTATATTTTCTAGGTAACACATCCTGCAACCTTTTTTCGCCTTTTTGCACGCACAAGGAAGTAATAACATAACTGCCAGTATCAGCTGTTCCATTTTATAGTTTTTTAATCACCAATGTTTTTTAATTCTAGGCAAATTAGACTCCAAACTTTCACTTAACCGTCATTTCTTGTATCCAGGAGAATGAACTCAAGTGTTTTTCTGTACTCCCGGTCTCCAATTTACCCACTTCTAGGAAACTTTGAAGAAAGGTTGCATCCTTGTGACATGTACAGGATCTAAAAAGAAGGTAGATCAAGGTTCTCAGAGTCTTTGTTTTAGGCTCTGTGCAGGCTCAGGCATGCACCAGGTCATGCTTGGTTCATAATTGTGCTAGAAATATAACGTCTAAATAAACCTACATAAAATTGCTTAATTCTGCTGGTCTCCAAAACTGAAGGATACACAGGTTTTGTGCAGTTCTATGTGATAAACATTGATGTTTTCCCGTAGCTTCCTTTTTAAAAATTTATCAAGTATCCAAATTTGAGTTGTTTCTCTCCTTCTGTAAAATTTTTATGACATCTCATTTTGACAGGAACATTTTGGTTACTATTGTCCTTTTCGCTATTAAGAATCCAATAAGCAAGACCAGGTATCATGGAACATTTTCAATTAGCTAGTTAGCTAACCTTTCTTCACAACCAGTTTTAGCCAGACATTTGTAGGAAAACCTAAATATAAATACCAAATACAAGAGGGAAAAAAGTACCTGTTATTCTGCAGACATTCAAAGAGGCCAATATAAGGATTAATTAAACAGCCTAGATAATAATAATAGCAAGTTCTAAGAGAGTTTCTACACTCTCTCATGAGTCCAAAGTGCCCAGCACCACAAATTAGGGGCAATGATGAAAACCAGGCAGAGGTTAAAATAGGCTTGCAGCTAAAGGAAAGATTGTGTTGCCAGTATTTCTTTGGCATTATAAGCATGATGAGACCGAGTATATATTCAAACTACAAAAAGCCAAAACCCATAAAGATTAAAAGTGATTGGGTAGGAAGAATATACTAAATAAAAATTAAATTAAACATCCATTAGTTATTTGCTCTTAATTCTCTCTAGCCACTCAGTATATTAAACTGATTTCCTGTTTCTTAAGACCATACCAATTTGAAAAAAATAAAAAAGGTCTTAAAAACTCAAAAATCTCTTCTCTATGTTTATAGTAGAAACTGGAGAAATTAATCTTAAAACATACTGAGAAATGTGTCAATCAAGACGCTACATTAAACTTCCTAAAATTAAGCATAATGGTCTGGATATCTCATTGCTAGCATGTGTTGTGTGAGAAGGCTGTGGAATCTCTATCAGCAGAAAACTTTAAGAACAGCTCCTGACAAGCTGTCCCTGTCTTAAAAAAGGAGAACAGAGTAGAGGATACTCTGAGGTTCTTCCAGCTCTAGCTTTCCTATGACAAAAACAGACAGCTCTCAAAAAATATGCAGTAGTCACTGCTAAAATAGAAAGGAATTCATTTCACATTCCAGTTTCAGGTAAAGTGCTTAGGTATAGAGAGTAAAGAAATAAGAGAATGCTGGGAATTCAGTCAGATAGGTAAAGAGATAATACAGCAAAGGAAGACAAACAAATCATATTTACATCTGGGAAAGTTATACTAATTAGCAACTGTAAATCATATATATAATATGTGCATAAAGTAATTTGTAAAGGTAGGTTAAGTAATTTTAGCTGTCCTTAAAAAAAGTAGAATTACCTCTTTTTAAAATGCAACCTAAACAAAATAAGTTACATAAATTTATATTCGCTTTTTATTTTGGAAAAACAATACCAAGTCTAGTACCAAAGCCTTATAATTCCTAACTTTTATTTATGTATATTGCTGTATTGTTACAGCTGGGGTTTTGGGTTTTGTTTTTATTTGGGGTTATCCCCAGCATAAACGCCTCTAGATTATCAAATATAGCCTAGTAGCTTAAGCTATTTGCAATCACTTTATTCTGTGTCTCCGAACTTCTGGATATGTTGTCCAGGTTAAAAAAGGATGGCTCTGGAAGTCGATAAAGGGTTAATTACTAAATACTTCTGAGGGATGGAAAATTTTATCTTATTTTTCTGACATCATCAGAGAATGATAGAATAAACAACATGAAAAAAAAAAAGAAACTATTAGATCATTTGTCTGTCTTGTACCTGGGTCAGCGATTGAACATGTAACAGGTATTTTGTCAGACTATGTTTGAATAAGTCATGCTCTAGGTTTTCTTTTTTTGTCCTTGACAAGTCCGTTGAAAGGCTGATGGTGCTCAATGTCAAGAATTTACTTCTATTCCTTATATATTTTCCTATTTTTTTAAAAAAATCTTGGTTATGTCTTGTTATAGTCACTTTGATACAATATTTTGCTAAGTATTTTCTCTCCTTTGCTACTTTTTTATGCATATCAGGTATGTATAGACTGTCAGCATCTGCTATTGCAGTAAATTAGTGTGGTCACAATTAAAATTATGTAGTACTAAAAATGTGACTATTTATTTGAAAATTGTAAACATCAGTATTTAGATGGTAACTGCTGCCTAAACTTCTAGGCTTTTCAGGTCACTCCCTTTTTCTCCATAATGATTCTGGTTGCTCTTCTCTGAACTTACTCCAATATGTCCATCTTTCTGATAAATCACTTCCAGAACGTAACACAATATTTTAGCTGGAGCTGCACTACTACATTAGCTATTAATGTGATGAACATTGATATTGATTGATGTGGTAGAATGATGTGATACTTTGAAATAGATTCTTTTTTAACTGAGTCAACATTTAAAGTTAGGTTTCTGGCATTCACTCCATATTTTGTATGGCATAATCTGGAAGAAGAAGATAAAAATATGGGTTATTTAAAAGGAATCTGATCTTTGAAAACATGCAGGGATTTCAACAGTTAGCTTTATCCTGTGTCAGGATGAGCAGAGTGCTAAAAACCAGAGAAAAAAGCCTTGACTCAAGGCCTTCTGCATTGGATAATGGCCAATAATGTGAGATTTGAATTTCTACTCTGCTTGAGTCAGACTCAAGCCAGGTTCCTTACATCCCCCAGAACACCTTTACTTATCAAACTGTGCAAGACATGATCTTTATTATTCTGACCTTGTCTGAGTGTCTCAGTCGCACAAATTGTAACTAGATTTTTTTTCTTTGATCTGCTCCATGAGAATGAATCCAGAATTGATAGTCGAAAGACTGCAGATTTTTCAAATCACTGTCAACTAAATATCTCAGTCAATTCTTATTAAAACATATCTAGTTAATCTTTACCATCCATGATACAATTTTTAATGGTTTCTCTGTAGCTGATTGTTTGGTTTTATCTTCATAGGTCAGGTTTATAGAAGATTAAATCATTCCTGTGCAGTAGAAGATAGAATTGTAGATTCATAGAATTGTCTAGGTTGGAAAACGACCTTTAAGATCATTGAGTCCAACCACCAATGTAAAACTGCCAAAACTACAAATATAAAAGTCATAAAGAGCTCTAATTCCTTGCCTCCTCTCTAAGGAGCAGATAGAGCACTGGCCATCCTCAATCCAGAGGGTCCTCTGGGACAGTTCTCTTACATGTACTTGGTATCTAATCCTGTAATCCTCATCCCAGCCTCACCCCTATATTTGTAGGTTCTAACCCACTGTGTGGTTGTTGGTTTAACAGAATATCACTGCTTTACATAGGAACTTTACAAAACATAATGAAGATACTGGCCTGAGTTTGTATCATTTAAATTAATGGTGTAAAACCCTAGGCAAATATGCTCTAGTGTATGTGGGGATGCTTTGGACCTGCCCAGTCACTAGTTTATAGTGTAAACAGAGTCCAAAACAAGGTTAATACAATGAATCTTTTTTAAAAACAAACCAACTGACCAAACAAACAAGCAAACAATCCAACCAGGGACTTAAAGACAGAGAACTGGTATCAAAGTATTCTAGTGGTCTTCGTGAAGGACTGCTGGTTTCTGAGAATCACTGTGTGCCCTCCATAGGTATGAGGTCCCATATGGCTTTTTTTTTCCCTTTCTAAAGGAAACAAACTTTTTGGTAGTAACATTGAGGCCTGATTTTGTCATAGTAAATGTAGGTATCTTGCTGATGTATATAAATTTAGAAGTGTAATTAGTTGCTCTATACTTTTTCTAGTATCCATGGAAAGACATGAGAAATCTTCAAGACTGCTTTCACTCTCTCTGGCTAACCGGATATTTCTGATTTTCCAGGTGAAAAGTAGGAGACACTACACTGTGGCTTAATACTGAGTATCATAATTGAGGAAAATCATTGAAGGAAGTGAATGGGAGTTGATCTTTAAATTTACATCCAGGAAAACAACTTTATCAAAGTATCAGGTTTTAAGAATCCCAGAATACCTACACATACTTTAAGGATACTTCTGGATTAATCTCTCTGTACCTTCATTTACCAAAAAAAAAAAAAAAAAAGGAAAAAAGAAAGTACTGAATAGATCCTACCTAACTAAGCAGTATTAGGAAAAGCTAAGAATAAACCAGTGAAAGCTTATTAAAAGAATTACTGGTCATAGAATTTAAAATATAACTTCTTAACCAAAAATGTTAATGTATATATCATGTATATATGCACATATTGTAGATTCTCAGGAGATGACTCATGTAGTTTGTATCTTGTTACGTGTTCTAATAATTTACTTGATTTAAACAAGATGTTTAACCTAACAGCAACTATCAGCAAAAAGAACTTAAATTAACATTTAAACTTTTTATTCTGAGATAAATTAGAATTATTAGGTGAAGAAGGGAGACATTTATAAATGAAATAATCTTGGAATTCTTCCCAGTCAACATGACAACAGGCATAAGCAAGGTTTTAAATTTAATTTAGTAACCAGCTGAGAAATCTGAACAGACTATTTCTTTCTCTCTTAGTTTTTTTACCAGCCCTCAAGAAACAAATAAATTTAAATGTAGTAATTCCTTAATTTGAAGAGAAAAATATGTCAATGAAAGCAAAACAGGAAAGGATTTGAAGATCTTGTATAGCAAAAACTGTGAGCAAAGCTGAAGAGATGGATCCTTGAAACCCACTTTAACAAACCTGTTGTTACAGTCTGTGGTAGGAAAAAAATCTTTTGCTTCTTAAAAATTGAGATGTGAATAATAAATCTTGGTGTCAGATACCATACTCAGTTCTCTGTTGCTTAAAGATACAAATCTTTTACTGTCCTGATTAAGGTAGGTAGAAATTAAGGACTGGGCAATGGACTGAATTAAGATTGTGTAGCAATCTCTCTTCCAGACACTTCTGGATATGCAGTGTAAGATTTTGGCATTTCCTACCTTTTACATGATTGATTTTACAATCTTAATGATGTTCCTTTGATGCTTATCTTCAATGAGATGGAAAATCTGCTCAAAATTAATTTAGAACACATCTCAGAGATCTTGGCAGATGGAGAGACCTTACTATCAGCCTCTAGGACAAAATTAATGTTATCAAAATGAACATGCCTTCTATAATTCTGCATGTCCTAAGAGGTCTCCTAGTTATCATTCATCTATATGACTGTGGGAAAATTAACTTGATTTTAAAGTATTTCTCTTGCAGGCAAATGAGAGAAAAAAAATAAATTGTTGCAATTTGCATCCTTTGATCTGGAAACTACTGTGTGCCCATCTTGCAGCTCTTTCAGATGACCCTTCACTGTTTTCCAGAAAATCAAACTTCATAATGCAGCACTGCTTGGCTTTCACTGCAAGAATAAGGTTTCACCCCTCATTCACAGAGTGGTTACAGTTAGCCTACTGCAGCTTAAACTGCAGGATGCCTCTTGCAACACCAGTTAACAGACAACATACACCACTTTGTCACAAACTTAGAATCAGAATCATCAAATCATAGAATCATTTAGGTCGGAAAAGACCTTTAAGATCATCAGGTCCAATTTATATATAATCACTTCTTGGAAGTTAATTCTAAATATTGGGGTGAGAGTACGAGAAAATCAACAAAAATATTACATGAGACTGGATGGATAAGAAGATAGATTGTGTCATTTCAGAGGCTCCTCTTCATGCAGGTGTAGTATTAACAACCATCAGTGTATATAGGCTATGTAGGTTAACCTAGTGAACCTTAAGAACAAACATATCCTTAAAGATCTGGGTTTTTTTATTTTGTTTTGTTCTGTTTTGTTTTCATTCAGGACAGAGAATACCAATAAGTATTATTTCTTTTGACGTGAAAAGAGTGTATCGGGTTCAAGCAGTCAGCTGCATGCAACATGTAACAAATACTGGCCCAAAAGACTTTTCCCATTTTCAGTCATTGATGCCAGTCCTCAGACTAAGATTTGAGTACACCACTGAACCCTAGCCTGTGGGGAAACATCTTGAAAGACATTAAAAACTTTATTATTGATTACGATTAAGACTAGCCCAAGCACTTGTCTCACACATGCTCTGCCAAAGCAGACATGGTGGAGTTGTGGATTACCAAGATGTTTTGGGACTGTCTCAGACTTCAACTGTCTTGGCTGAAATAAGTTAAAAGATAAATCTGATAATGATAAGTAGATGAATATGATAATACTTCCTAGAACTATGTTTTGGGATATATCCCAGCATCTTGGAAGGTCTCTAAGTTGCGGAAAGCCAGATTCTCTAAAGCAGTTTTTGTAGCCAGACAACATGTATTGCTTCAGATGGAAAATAAATACTCTCCTGGGACAGAAACTTGGCATGCTAAATTAGGGGAACTAGAAGCTAAGAAATGAATGCAGTTTCAAAGAACAGGGACCTTGAGACAAATCTGAAAAGCTTTCATCCAACTTTTTACAACCTTTGATTAATCCTTAGAAATTGAATACTGAGGGGCCTCTTTCCACTGTCCCAATCTCTCCAGTGTTTCCCCCACCCCCGTAGACATACTGTCTCCTTGCCCAACAAATCCTCCAGCTCTCTACTTCTTGTTTGGCTAGTCCCTTCTTTCCTTTGCAGTGCATTGGTCTGCTTTTCTGCTGCTGTAGCCTTTAATCACCCTCTTACTTATGTATAAGTGCTTCTTAGTCCCAGCTTTTTATTGCAAACATTTTGTAGAGTCACTACATTGTGTACGTGTTTCTTGGTTGTATTGAGTGCTAGAGCAGATCTGAGAAGACTGTTTCCAGCCAGGATCATTTGAAGATTTTACTGATGGATGTTAACCAGCTTCTGCTGTCTATGGTGAACTGCAATTCCTTAAAAGCCCATAATTCAATACAATTTCTGCTTCCTCTACTGTGGAGGACAAGGAATGTCTGCTCTCGCCAGATGTTGCATGCATTAAATGATATCTCAAACTGCGTTTTGTGTGCTTCACTTAAAATTTATATATGTTTTAACTGTGATAGTAAAGTTATATTATTCCCACATTTATGAAAGCATGTGAGAACTGTTCAGGAGACAAATTGCAATAGATGGAGCATCCTGATTTTACAACTAGATTTGTCATTCACTTCTGGCTGAGAAAGTTTTGTCTGTAGCACTAGGATATCTACAGTAGTATTCTCAATCTGGCATTGGATCCAGCCTAAGCTAGCAGCGGCAGAGCTATTTTGCAGGGAGGTAGGTATTGATCTGTCTTCATGATAAACTACAATCACTCCAGCAGCCTGTGGCTCTGCAGTCTGACAGGGAGGAAGAAGCCTGCATTGACACAGCTAGGCAAAATGCCTGGATTACAATTTTAATTTGACCTGGGTTGCATGTGATGGTGGGCCTTTCAGTGATGAGGCTCAAAGTCCTGAATCTGAGAAGAAGAACAAATCCAATCCAAATTACGATACAGTGATTTGTGTTTCTTAACAATTATCATTGTATGTTTTCAAAGGAACAAAGACTAGCAAAGGGAAGAGACAAAATCTGCAAAGGTGATTGGATGGGCAGATTTTACATTCTCAAAGTTGGAGATAGAAATATGGCTATATAGGATTTATTGAGTCAATACAGCAGTTAATTTAGAAAAAGATTTTAAAAAAAATTCAATTCATGTTGCCACAAATGATGATATAAAGGTGATGCTATACAGTAAGAGTATAAATGCAGCATTAGTATAAATGATGCATTTAACTTTACTGATAGATATTTTCAGAAATTTCTAATGAGTCTTATGTTACTCTTAAGTTGTTTAGCGCCACATTTTACTCCTCTCCCTGAAGTACTATTTTTCTATATAGGGAGAAAACCAGAAGGGTCAAAGCCCAACTAGAACTTAACCTGGCTTCTGGTGTTAAGGACAATAAAAAAATTTCCATAAATACATTAGCCATAAAAGGAGGACTAAGAAGACTCTCCATCCTTTAGTAGACAGGGGTGGAAACATAGTGACACAGGATGAGGAAAAGGTTGAGGTACTTCACGCCTTCTTTGCCTCAGTCTTTAACAGTTTTAACAGTAAGACCAGTTGTTCCCTGAGTACCCAGCCCCCTGAGCTAGAAGACAGAGGCAGGGAGCAGAACGAAGCACCCATAATCCAAGAGGAAATGATGAGTGACCTGCTACACCACGTAGACATACACAAGTCTATGGGGCCAGATGGGATCCTCCCAAGGGTACTGAGGGAGCTGGCAGAAGTGCTCACCAAGCCACTGTCCATCATCTGTCAGCATCATGGCTAACCAGGGAGGTCCCAGCTGACTGGAGGCTAGCAAATGTGACACCCATCCACAAGAAGGGCCGGAAAAAGGATCCAGGGAACTACAGGCCTGTCAGTCTGACCTCGGTGCCGGGGAAGATTATGGATCAGATCATCCTGAGTGCCATTATGTGGCACATGCAGGACAACGAGGTGATCAGGCCCACTCAGCATGGGTTCATGAAAAACAGGTCCTGCTTGACAAAACTGATCTCCTTCTATGACAAGTTGACCCACTTAGTGGACAAGGGAAAGGTTGTAGATGTCATCTGCCTTCATGAAAGACACGTTCTGCTTGACTAACCTGATCTGATTCTACGATTCTGAAGAACCATAGAGAGTAGCCTCATGGGTGGCTTTGCTGATGTAAGCTAATGATCACAGAAGAGGTCAACAGAAGAAGCTCTTTGAGACATCTGAAATTTAACCCTATAAACATACTTTCTTCCAAGATGCTGACCTGATTGGCTGTTTATGTGACCCCGCAATTGTTGCTTAGGATAGCAAGAACTGGGAATATTATATTAGGGAGGGTGGAAAAGGGGCCCAAGGAAGACAGAACATTTACTTTAAGGAACAATAAAGATTTAGTTTGTCTTTTATTGCTCGTGAAGCCAAAAACTTAAATGCACATTGAAACTTCATTGTGCTGAAATGTTGAAGAAACAACAGATCTCTTTTATCATGGAGACTCCTCTTTCAAACAAGTGATGACTTCTAAGTCTTTAAAACTTTCTGTGTGCAATGGTTGGGTAATCAGGGGCTGATTTAGGGGTTTTATTTCTTAAGAGAGCTGGTAATAGCAGAAATAGCAAAATATGTTGCAGGAGTTCTGAAATGGAACTTCATTTGACTTGTGAGCTGTGAAATAATCCAAACGAAATGCTGCTAAGTAATGGCATGCACAAATTCATTGCCTTTGATTCCACCTCTCATTTTAAATTAAGAATGAGGTTTCAACACCTTTGGCTCTGCAAACCTGCTCAGTACTGCTTTGTTAATTTTTATTCCTTTTGTATTAGTGTCAAACAGGGGAATTAAGAGTTGGAATTCCATTTCAAATTAAGCTTACAAACAGAAAAAACCAAACAGACACCCAAAGACCTTGGCTCCAGCAAGAGCTATGCATCAGTAAGAGCAGACTTGTAGTATGCTAGTTTTCACTGTTGCCTTAAAAAGTTCACATAAGGAATTTATTACAAACATTCTTTAAAGTTGATCTTTATACCTGACTTGTTACACTCAATGGGACCTGCAAATGCAAACAGAACTGCAAATTAAAATGAAAAGAAAGGGGGGGGGGGAGCAAAAAAGCCCCAACAATCTTCTATTTTTATAATCATGCTGCTTCATACATTGAATGTCTCCTTCCTCCAGAATCTAGCTTTGGCATATTTTCATAAAAGATAAGCAAATCCATAAACTTCACTTTCAAAGTATAAGACACATAGTTTCTGTCCATAATTCGATAATCATTGCAAACTAAACCAGCATCTGAAATAAATCTATTGACCAACTCTATTGCATAAGCTAATACATAGAACATGCTGTCTGTTATGAAAATATAATTTGGAATTCAAATAGCATGCATTTAACAAATGCACAGTTAATCCCAAAGCTTGGAATTTCCTATCATATTTTTCTTGGGTTCATATTCATAGTCTTTAATGTATCAAATATAGTCTCGCAGACAGCAGCTTATCTGTAATCCCTAGCTTCAGGGTGTGACACTCTTAAATAGTTTTATAGAAAACCTTCTGTTCAAATTTGATAACCATTAAACACAGGCTTTTACAAATTTCTATCCAGTCATGTCTGATTGCATTTCACTGCATTCCCAATACGAGAGCAATGAAGTGCTGTTAGCCAACAGCTATAATATTAGGCTGTATATAAAGTTGAGTACTGCATTTTCTTCAGTATTTTTCAAGTTATTTGATTACTTTTTCCTCTTCATGACATAAATGATTTTCTACAAATGGAAAACAATACAGTCCTGGTTTAGTGAGGGTATGCTAACAAGGTTGTTAAAATTTTAACAGTGAAACTGAGATATAGTTAAAATTAGAATATTTACGTATACTGATTCAAGATATTTATAAAATCGTCTTTTCTGTAATAGCCTTGTAGGGAAGGCTTAAGTTAGCAAGCAAAGTTAGTAAGCACCTTTTCTAGGAACAGCATAACTACAACAGCAGAAAAACTCCTTTTGTGAATATGAGCTGTATCTATGCGAGGAAATATGTCACCATTCATGGATCATCACAGAAAGAAGAATATCTGCAAGTGAGGAAGTGGTGTGAGTCCTGAAATAAATGGCACCTCTCCTCCAGTCCTGTGCACATCAAATATAAAACAAATACAAATCTCTGAGATGGACAGGTGCCTTTTTTTATCTTCCCTTTTGCATTGCAAGATTGAACCATGAGTTAGATGATGTTTACGTTATGTAGAAGGGAAAGGTTCCAGGAAGAAAAGGAAGGAGGAATTCAAACTGAATGATTTGTAAGCCCAGAGATGAAGAAGAGTTACTAGAACTGGAATCCCAAATGCCCCATCATGTATTGCACCAGTTCCTTCTGGTAGCTGCAGTTCTATCTCTCAAGACATAAAGAATTGGAGAAATGAAAATCTCTTGTTTTCAATAATGAAGCAAAGAAAATATCCTACTGGCTCAACATAGAAATGCATGAAAGAAAACGACACTATAATACATTATGAAACAACAATTCTCTTCTCACAGATACTCCATGAACCTGGCAAGATTTTTTTGGTTATGGTGGAGAACCTCTTCAGTTTTCAAACTTTATCTAAATTACTGCTGGAGAGCGCTGTGGGGTTTTTTTCTCTAGTCTGTATGAATGGGTTTCTTAGTTAAACTAAGACACAAGATGAGCCGGGACTGGCACACAATTATGTTTCCCCTCATCTGAGTTGAGATGAATCCCAACACATTCGGGAGCTGTGAGCTTGCTGGTTGTAAGATAGGCAGATCCGCAGTGACCACACAGAGGAACCAATGAAACACCGAATAAAGCTTTCAAGAGAATTTTGAGATCTCAGCTACTGCATTAAAAAAAACCAAACAAACCAAACCAAACCAAAACAAAAATCTATTTTGTATACGAATTAAGGCCAAGCTGGCTACCTTTTAGCTTTTGTTGTACTCTTTTTTTGTATTTGTGATTCACAATTATTGTTGGGGTTTGTTATTGTTGTTGTAGTAAAATAGTTACTTTAAAACAGGCTAATGATACCTGGAATCTGGTATGTTGTCTTTGACATTGGCTGGCATTTGAAGTGGATGAGAAATCCAGGACTAGATACATACACAGTTCATTAAGAGTTCATTTTTTTCATATTTGATTACCTTGCTCTCTGCAACTCCAAGTTTTCTATACCTTTTGCAGCTTTATTCTGTTTTGTACAGCTGCCAAAATTCTCATTACAAATGTAACAATCTGATCCTTTTTCCTGTTTACCATGCCATCTCCCCCAGAGGTGATAATGTGGTTTTGCAAAAGAGGACAGACAAGGAACCACGGTCAGGATAAAGGTCAGGGATATAAATGCAGATTTGAAGTAGGAGAATGTCTTGAAATCCTGCAAATATGCTGAAATCATGGAGGGCATTGTCCTCTTTTTCTCCACAAGCAGACTTCCTGTGCCATTGTCCACCCTGATCTCAGCGTTTCTTGTACTCTATATTAAGGCATTTCCATCACAACATGGAACCCAAACAGATACTATTTATACTTAGAGAGAGTTAGGTCCTGTATATGTGCGGTTTTATGTTTGGTCATGTGTGTATCTGTAATGGGTGTGTAAAGGTCCTGACTAACTAATTCTTTGTCCATGGATTCCACAAATGGATAAGATGTGTGAGGTATAAATTCTGTAGTGTGCTGTATCTTAGCTATCTATAGTATATGATGCTAGCCTGGAATTCTAAAGTGGCCATTCTATATTTTGTATATCCTCCAGCATCTTATATTTTCTTTTCTTTAGGTAAATTAAACATCTCCAAGTTTTTTATTATGTGTTTGTATGTAAGTCTATCTCCTTTGTTATATTTATCCTTCTTCTTTAACTCTTTATTTTAAATAATTTTTTCACTGAGCTACTTTTCCTTCAGACTTAGGCTGACATAACGGACTGTTAAGTTCTCTGATGTTATTCTGATATTTTCAGTTCAGTTTTCTCTTTTTTTTCCTTTTCTTTTTTTTTTTTTTAATCTATGGCTGCAGCCATTCTTCTAGATTTAGAGCAAATCAAACTAGTTAGTGTATTGTGTTTTCTGTGATCATCATCTGCTCTTATGCCTAACAATTCCTCTATTTCTCTTTTCATTAATATAAAAGTTTTACTTACTCAAGTATTTACTTTCTTTATGAGTTTACAAACATCGATAAATAACAGACAGCAAAATATATGAACTAACAGATCTTAGGGATCCTCTTTTCCTATAATATATTGATGGTCATTCACAAGTTCGAATTCTATCATAGAATCAGAGAATACCAGGTTGGAAGGGACCTCAGAGATCATCTGGTCCAACCTTGCCTGGCAAAAGCACGGTCTAGACAAGATGGTCCAGCACCCTGTCCAGCTGAGTCTTAAAAGTGTCTAATGTTGGGGAATCCACCACTTCCCTGGGGAGATTATTCCAAGGGCTGATTGTTCTCATTGTGAAAAATTTTCCACTTGTGTCCAATTGGAATCTCCCCCGGAGTAACTTGTACCCGTTACTCCTCATCTTTTCCATGTGACTCCTTGTAAAAAGACAGTCTCCATCTTCTTTGTAGCCACCCTTTAAATACTGGAACATGGTGATAAGGTCTCCCCTAAGCCTTCCTTTCTCAAGGCTGAACAAACCCAGTTCTCTCAGCCTTTCCTCAGATGGCAGGCTTCCCAATCCTTTGATCATCTTGGTGGCCCTCCTCTGGAACCTCTCCAGCCTGTTCACATCTTTTTTGTACAGCAGGCACCAAAACCGAACACAGTATTCCAGGTGTGGCTTGACAAAAGCTGAGTAGAGTGGGATAATGACTTCTTTGTCTCTGCTGGTGATGCCCTTGTAGATGCAACCCAGCATCCTGTTGGCTTTCTTTGCTGCTGTAGCACACTGTTCGCTTACATTGAACTTGTTGTCCACCAGGACACCCAGGTCCCTTCCACAGAGCTGCTCCCCAGCCAGGTAGATCCAAGCCTGTGTTGCACTCCTGGATTATGTTTTCCCAGGTGCAAGACCTCGCACTTATTCTTGTTGAACTTCATAAATTTCTTGTTAGCCCACTCTTCCAGCCTATCCAGGTCTTCCTGCAGGGTGGCTCTCCATTCTGAAATGTCCACTTCCCCACTCAGTTTGGTGTCATCAGCAAACTTTGTCAGGGTACACTTGATCCCATCATCCAGATCACTTATGAAGATATTAAACAGCATTGGGCCCAATATCGATCCCTGGGGGACCCCACTTGTGACAGGTTACCAGTTTGAAAAGGAACTATTTACCACCACCCTCTGGGTGCGGCCTGTCTGCCAGTACCCCACCCACCACAGAGACCACTAGTCTAGACTGTAAGGCATCAGTTCCTCTGGGAGGAGGCTGTGGAAAATTGTATCAAAAGCCCTGTAGAGATCCAGGTAGACAATGCGGAGTTGACAATGTGGTAGATAAGTGTGGGACTTGCTAGGTTTTCCTGTGCTTCTCAGAAGCGCCACCTGCAGAAAATGTTTAAGCACATGCAATTACAACCGTATGCTCCATTAGGTTTGCAATTATTTGTTTAAACCCTACAAAATAGGTTGATCTTTCTGAAAGTGTATTTCTCTGTGTCAAACATTAATCGTAAAAAGAGTCAAATGAAAGGGAAGTATTGTACTTATATGTGTTTAAATAAATCCTCCAAACTTTCAACCTGCTAATACCTGTAAAACACAATCAGACTGAATTTATGCAATATGAGCTTTATCACTGAGGGTCAAAACTATCATGTTCTGGACAAAGAAGGACTTTGACATCTTTTGTTTCTGATATCAGCAGGAAAATAAGAAATTACTTGGAAAACAATCAGAACAGCAGCTTTCATCTTTTATTGCTTAAGACAGAGACTGCAGCAGGATGATAGCGTTAGATGACAAAGGTAGGATGCAAGAAAAAGGTTTGCTTGATCTCTAACATGATTCAGTCTGCTGTGTCACACCACCATCCCCATTTCCAGTGTGTAAAGTAGAGATATCCATTAGCTCTTTTTGAGAATCATTTTAATGTTCAAATCCTATTTAGTTTTACATTTGGTATTAAAGATTGATACCTTCTCTCTGTTATGAGATGGTGTTTCTTCAGGCAGGACAGTGAAAAAATGATTTTTGATGTTAATAACAATCATGGTGTCATTTGAAATCTATTAGTCAACTTGTTTCAGCTGTTTTCTAATAGTTCAAAATGCATAGATAAAGTTGAAATGAATGACCTCAATCATCAGACTACTGTGGAAAGAAAAATAATTTAGAAACAGTGAGTATGATGATGTCTAGGAGAACATCAGCAAATCTGCATAACATGAGGTTATTTTGTGCTGACACAGATACTATGTGTTAATGAAAATTATTTCAAAATATCTTATGAGATTGACTGATTGTTGAGATTGTTGGTGCTCTTTTTTTCCTGTCTGTATTTTATGATGCTTCCATCTTCCACTGTAGAATTATTCAATTGCCAGTAGGGTTTTCTGACTACTTCTTGATCCTGTTCTTAACAGAGATAGCTGTGAGCTGTGGCTGGCTTTTTATGACTCCAGAAACTATTAACCACAGGTCAGAGGGTGAGGTTCAGTGTACTTCAGCCCCATTATCAGTTCCTTGGGAGACCTATACTCTGTACCTTAGGCAGAACATCTATGGACTATATTTACGTTAAGCATGAAATTATCTATGTACCAAGGTTTAATTCAGCAAATCATTTCCATAAATACAAATAAAGAAAGCATATGACATACTGAAACATATTTTGACACTTTAAAAAAAATGTTATGGATATTGAAGGGAAATTAATCTCACTGAAAAATAAATTTTTAAATTCCTCAGCATATTCCAGCTGATACCCAAATCAACAAATTGCCTTTCTGCCCGATTGACAGTAGAGATTTGTCCTGAGATCTCCTACATCTCGGAAGATTGCTCTTCCCAGGGCAGTCCCAGGGGTCCATTTTTTTTTTTTTTTCAGTCATTCCTATTAATCTTGCTCTGCCTTCTTCAAAGAAGTTTACACAATGAAGCAGCACTGAATTTTGGCAACCCATTTCCTAGGTGAATGCCTAAAACAGGAAGAGGAACATTCTCTTTGTCATCTAGTGAATATTTTCAATCTGCAAAAAGACTCTGAGGAAAAGGAAATAATCTTAGATGAATAGAAATTGCTATCTGAGCTACCAAAACCAATCCTTCACACAGCACAGGAGCTGTTGACAGTGACTGACCAGAAAGTGGAATATGTACTGCAATGCAAGACAGCATTCAACAGCCCTCCCATGGATTCACACAGAAAGTGCATACTGTTTAACGTGGAAAAGAAACATATGATTGATGTTTTATTTCAGAAATCTTGAAATGCACCAAGACCAAGGTCCCATAAGACAACTTTACAACTAGGATTGAATGTGATCAAAAGCAAAGTAAATACTTGTCTTCTGTTGAAATGCACAGCTTGCTTTCTGAAGTGCTGCATGTACATGGAGTTCTGAGTGACCAAGAGATCACCATAACTATTCCTCCGAAAGTTGAACACTTCCTCACATTTTAAGCCTGTAGGAGCCTGTAAATGGCAGTGCCATTTAGTGAGGTCTGAAGCACCTACAGCTAGGCCTACACCTGAATATGATTAATACAATGCTGATCTTTGCTTCTTCTAACTTCTCCCTGGGGTTCCTAAGAGTAAACTTCTCAGAACTTCTGATATCTTCAGCTTTATCAATAGATAATTGTATGCTTAAGGGTCTAAAAAATCATGATTTGATAAGCATTTACAGAAGGAGTTAGACAGGGCTTAAATGTGGAGGGCTTTTAACCAAATCAGTCCTTACTAGAATATATGAAATTTTTAGGAATGTTTCAGTGGATGATAAATTCTTTAAATATATTGTGATTTTATCAGTTTGTTGTGGTCATTTTGATTTGGTCATTGCTTTGAAGATTCAAATTCAAAACGTAAAGATTTTTTTTTCTGTCTCTCTTTGTTTTTCTGTGCTCAGCAGGGCTTCTCAACAAATGCCTCATAGCTTGTGGATGCCCTAACCAGTGCACAGCAACATGAAGGAATTAAGCTTCTCCTTTTACTTGCATACACATGAAGTTTCTTGTAACTATATGTATTTCTTTTATTACTGTCCCAAAGCAATTCATTCTTCAGCATATGCGTCTTGTTTACAATAGATAAATTGGTTTGAAAAGAAAACCCAGTCATCTGCTTTTGATCTAAATTATATTTCCATGGGGTAGTGCAAAACAATTTCTTTTTATACAGCATTCTTATATTACTATCACAAAACACTTTAAGGGCTAAGTCAATCACCAGCTAAAAGAAGTAGAAGGTATTAAAGTGAGATTTAGAAGATAAAATGTGCAAATGGATCATAGGAGTAGAGCACTGCAGATAGGTAAAAATAATTCACGTACCTTTAGTTGCAGAGTGGGTTGGAAGAGAATAGTTGTTCCAGCTTGAGAAAAGAAGCAGGGTAGAGATTATTTGCTATAAGCTCTTTCATATGGTTCGCATCACTACAATTTTGCATGCCTTCTTATATCCACACAATATATCATTTTTCTTCTTTTGTTTCCTTTGGTTCCAATGTAATTTATTATGTATTGTCCTTGTTATGTGTTACTGTTGTGGGAAAATGAGGGTCAAAGATGTGGACTTTTCAGTTTGCACTGAAGATAATGAGGTTACCATCAACTGGTCATGTTCAGGAGTGAGCTGTAAATTCATGGACTGCTCTCTGGGGAAGTCCTATCCCTGCATCCTAAAGACAGTAGAGTCCTGTAGCTGTCAAACCCATCAGACTTCCTTCTCAGGTAGGAAGCTTTTAAAGAATTTTTCCTTGGGGAGGCATGGGGTGTGGCAGGAAGCCTGGATGAGGAAGAATGAAAATTAAAATTTGACTAAGTTCCGTCTTCAGAACAGGTAGCCAATAGACCTGTAAGCAGTAGTGTCCAGCCCAGTCACTTAGATGGGTGATACAGGGTAACTTGTAACAAGGCTGGTAGTTTAATATCCCAGGATACGCACTCAGCTTATGCCTGGAAATTCACAAACTTTTTATCACCTACTGTCTTGCTTGATGTAGATTGTGAGTTAAGTCAAATCACATAGTCATATATTTGCCAAGGGCCATGAGTATGCATGGTGATAAGATATCCTAGCTCAGCTGATGAAGAGAAATTTGTCAACCCATGGTAGCTTAAAGAGCAGCAACGTGAACTTCTGAATTTACACAGTATTTATTAATTTTAATTCAAACAAATTCATCTTCTATGAGGAATGCATGAATATGTTTTTAATTTCTTGAAGAAAAGAACATAGAATAAGCATAAAAAAGTCAAATGCTGTGACAGAAGTGGCTTAAAGTAATAGAAACTCAGAGTCAGTTCAAAGTGGTGAAAGCTGACGATAGAAAGAGCTGAGATAGGGAAAGCAGGAAAGATAATTGTAAAATTTTCATTGTCAGGGTTAGTACACTCAATGGAAGATTCATCTTTCCTAACTTTCACCAACTTTCACCTTCTAAAGTGTCCATTTACTAATCTATTCATTGGGAAGAAAGGAGCTACACAGCACAGCAATTGATTGTACCACAAAAGAGAGATTCATACAGAAGTTTCCACTGGTGCTTACTTTCCTTGACTTCTATTGATAATAGATCATATTTCTACCTTAAACAAAACACCCAGCTTTTAGAACAAAGTGAGGCCTTCCCAACTCAAAATGTGTGAGCAAGTCATGGATTTAGTTATTTTTACCTCATTAGCTTTACAGCTAGAAAACAAGCTCACAAAAGGTATTCAATTGCTATCTTCAGATACTGAGATAGTCAAATGGTCCAAAGTAAGTCATTCATTTTCCCTTCACATCAAGTATTAAATGCTGGAATTAAATAGCTGGTAGCATTGCTTGCAAAACTGTTGTAGAATTATCCTTTGTGTTGCAGAGGAAATAGTGGTTTCACATATTTTCTTCAACGTTTTTTTTTTTATTTCTTCAAGCAATCTGTACTACCATTTGCATGTGTATACAATCATGTCAGAACTGGAAATAACAGCTTTTAAGGATAATGTCCAGAAAGAGCTAGTCAGCAGACAGTTCTGTTTAAATTCCGTCAGTGCAATATGAGATACTTGGTACTCTGAACCTTGTTAGAGAATTATAAAACTGTTTTACAATTAAACACTGCTAACCAGCATGCTAACAAACAGACACCAGTGGAAATGTGAAAAGTTTCTCAGCTTGGTAAAAAAAAATGAGATATTTTGGTTTCTGTGGAATAATTTTTATTCACAGAATATGAAACACTATGAAAATGTGTTTTAGCATCAGCACACCAGCTTAAAAAACACAGGTTTTGAAATTCAATTTGTTTTGATAATTATTTCTAAAGGGTTTTTATATAATATTTTCATTGTGTGCTATCCAATTCAAGTGCTTATTTGTTCATGGAAAGTAATTAGTCTGCCTATCTTGACTGGTTTGTCTGTGGTTTATAAGACTATTATTTAATCACATAAAAAACCAATTCGATTAACCTAACAAATACGATACTTCGTTGTTTTGCTTTGAAATCTCAGTGATTTTCATACACCAGCAAGCCAGAGCATTTCTACTACAATGAGACTTGTCTAACAATGAACATTGTAAAATATATATATTAATTACATAAATAAAAATAAATAATTTTAATTGGATTTCTAATATTCTCTCCTTTTTCAAACCAACCTTTTAACTATCTGAAAATGGCTGTTATAGGCTTTTGACATATTTCTGATCTTTAGAATAAACAACAGTAATTCACTCAACTATTTTTCCATAAAGGCCATGTTTTCTAGCGTTCTGATCGCTACCCTTGCCTTCTACCAGGGTCTCTGAAAGGGTCCATTCACCTTAAATGTAGACCAAACTGGACAGCTTTCTTCAGGCCTTGCTCATCTTTTACAATTTTGAGTATACCATCTGCTTTTTTTACAGTGACATGACAGTGTAGTCATTTCGTGGTGTAGCAGTCCTTGACAGATAAAAATGATACAGATATAGTTAATCCTGCCTTTAATGTGCTATATGATCTCTTGTGATCCCTTTCAGCCCTAAAAAAGACATTAGGAAAATATAAAGATTATTCATTTATTTCACCTTAATACACTTTTTAAACTAAAATATGGAAACTTAAGGCTGGAAGAGAATCTTTGTGTCAGCAAATCTAGTTCCCAATCCAAATTAACATCCATATCATGCTCTCTCACTCAAGGTGTACAAGGTTCCAATTTTAGATCTAACTTTTTCTGCCTAGAAATCATGTTTATTATGCACAGAGGGTCCAAGCTTGATCACACTGAAGCCAGGATGGAACCTTTCACAGACTTTGATAATTCATGACTAGTTTAAGTCTTAAGCAAGTTTTATTCTCGGACAAATCTGAACCAGGATGCAGGCAGCCTTTTTGATACGGAAATTTACTTTGCCCCACACACAGGTTTTTTCTCTAAAAGTATGTATTTTGAGTTCTGCATGCTAATTATATGTTGTTTAAACATACTTTTATTGTACAATTTAAAGTTCTTCTAGTTCCAGCACACATCCCTTAGTTTTGTAATATGCAGAAAGACAAAGAGAATTCTGTTCCTTTTTCTTACAGTATATTTTTTCATAAATAACCTCTTATCATGCTCCCTGTTAATAATTTCCCTAAACGATATATCCCTAATCTTTTCAAATCTCTTTCCACACCAAAGTCCTTAAATAATTTTTCATCTCCTAACTTCAAAGTAACTCATTTTTTTTCTATTTCTGCTCTATCTTTCTGGAGGCTGAATGACCAGAATCAAGCATACAGCTCAAGAAGAGGGCATGCCGTTGTTTCATCTCATGGCATTAACATTATAGAAGAACACAAGACTACATTCTGCCAGTGGTGATGCTCTGTAATTTGCTACCTCTGCTGCCCCAAAGGCTGTGATCACACCCTTTGTTACTTTCACTGTTAACTCTCCGTCAAGGGCAATGCTCTAAATATTCACAGGCCAACATGAAGAAAATCAACTTCTGTTTTAACAGAAAGCTACATTTATCACAAATGAGGACAAAGGTCACTGAATCACTTCATCTTTTATAAAATGAAAGAAAAAAAGACTGAGAAATCACTCTGCAATAAACAAAAGCTTCAAAATCTCTTTACAGAGCCTTTGGAGAAGGTTGAATAAAAGGCTTTGCAACAATACCTGATACAAACAGCATTGGTTTTAATGAATGAGGAACAGAGGAAACCAGCATATAAATTTTATATGAGGAACAAGAAAAAGTACAGCATACTATTGTAGAAAATTATGTTAAATATTATGGAGAACACGTTTAATAGCTTTCAGTCTACTTAGTGTAATTCTTTGGCATACTCTCAGCACAAATGTGCTATAAGTTTGAGGAAGTGCATTTGCTACCTAGTAATGCAATAGTTCTTTGAGTAATGAACTAATGCCCCCTTGCACTGCTCTGTCAGATTTCCTGGACACATTAGGCTCATTTCACATGTCAGGAGGCAATGTGTAATGTATATAGTCATAAAGCTGATTTGTGCATACCCAGAAGATCTGGTAAGTACAGCCTCTTAATTTTAGTACGTGCAGGGTGCACCAGAGTTAAAACCTCTGCATCTACAAATACAACTGCTGGAGCCAGCTAGTTTTGGCTCAGTCTGCTAAAAGGCAAACAATTTCTGACTGCTATGTAGATGCAGAGATCTCTGATGTCTCACACACAAAGCTGTGGGAGCCACCTACTGCCAAAGGTCCTGCAGGCATTCTTCTGTACTGAGGAAACAAGTCAGTACCAGTTGTCTCCAGGAAGTTGGAGAGGAGAACCCCAAAATCCCTGGTACTTGCAGGTGAAGCTGTAGCAAGAAGAAGGACTCAAAGGAACCCCCACAATTCCAGGAATGTTACTTCACATCATAGAACAGCAAATGAAGGGTGATATTTTCAGTCCAGTGCACCAAAAAACAGTTTATGAAAGTTAAGAACTCCATTATAAACACAGGAGTGACTGTCAAGGAATAGTCCAAAAAATTTACCTGGATTTGGGTCTTTGTCCCAGGCTGCTTCCAGACACAACTGGTTGCCACGAAAGGGCAGTAGTTCAAGGGATTTGATTACAGTGCTCCGTTATGGTGGTTGCAGCAATGACAGAGATATTCCCTACTGTCTACTTGCTACAAGAAAAACTTCTATGAAAATTGTTCTACCAATTACAGATAGGCTAAATCTGTCTTCCTACACGGCACTTGCTGTGAAGCCTGTGGGGAAAATGTTCACCATCTGAAAAGGCAGTTGAACAGAAAGAGGTAAAGGAGTTGATAGAAGACTGCAGGGCTTGGCGGAAAATGATCTAGAACCAGGACATTTCAGTAGGGGTTACTGAAGTCTTTAAATCTCTGCTAGATAGAATTAAGAGTCAAAAGGAAGCTAGGAAAGTAGTATCAATACTGGAGTAGCAGAAGCAGTAATACAGAAAATCATGGGCAAGGAGGACAAAGAAAAGGTTGGCTGTAGTTCAGAGAACTATGAAGCTCCTATCTGGAAATGGTACCTAAAATGTGATTTGGTAAATACTGGTTAATGTATAATTAGTCAATCTACAGAGGGTGTCTGTTTACAGGACTGAAGGGTAACACTGACCCAAATAACTTGATATGGCTTTGGCAATGCTCAAGATTTTGCAGCCATCTGACAATGAAAGGGTAAGTTCAGCTACTGATTATTTTTGCTGCAAAGTTGCGATTTTGAATTATCAAGCTTTAGGTTCCAAATCCACGTTCATAGAAAGATTGCATACCTCTGCAACACATGAGTAGTATGAAGTACTAATTTGGAAATGGATTATGACACTGGAGGTCAGATTGTGTCAGATAGATCATTATTTCAGTGATTTATTTTTTGTGAGATGGGGGCAAAAATTGTTTAGCAAGATTCTTGTCTTATTTATAATGACAAGAATACTGACATTCTTCAGGAAGTGAAGACTAGTGTCTATGGCACAACTTCACCTCTCTGTTCTAGGTGTGTATGAGGCAAGATAACAGCTTTCTTTAGTTAAATGGACTGTATCCTTGTATAATGGATGCAATAGGAACAAAGCTTTAAATTTCCTGTTTGAAACTAAATTCTGCAGCCTGGATAATTAGTTTCAGAGAGGGTCGACTCTAAGAGATAAATTGCCACGGTAGTGGAGATTAAAGAGAAAACTGCATCATTGTTTCAGTGATGTGAAGAACAGGAAGAATGATTTCAATGTATGGAGGATTCACTTTAAGTGTTAGAAGAGTTTATTGATGGAAAACTGGACTGGTGCTGGGCAGAAAGCAAGTTAGATGTCCGTAATTTCGGTTATACTTCAAGTTAGAAAGTTATGCCTAGAGATTGCTATACTTGAGCGCCTGAGAATATTACAAAAGATATAACAGTTTTAATTTTTCCCCTTCCACAAATCTGTGACAAGGTGGCTGAAAGAGTTCATCAACAGTTGTGTTTAATTTATACCTGGCAAAATGGGAAAACAAAGGCAATATAACTCACAAACCGATTGAATAACTCCTTTAAGTCCTTAAGTCTCATGCTTCACTGCCCATACCAGTATGTACTTTTCTAACTCATGGACCAAGCCTGAAAAATGACATAGGGGATGCTTTTTCACTTTCAAGACAGCATGGAAGTGATACACAGTTTTCCAAATATTAATATGCAATAGGTCAATCAGAAGCATAAAAGACAGATAAATGTCTATACCAGTGCTCAAACTATCCCCAACCAATCTAGAGATAATGTGAGTTATTCAATAAACACCCACAGGTGATGATGTCCCACTAGGGCATAATGGTTTGCTTAATAGATGGGACTGTCTTATTTATGGAAGTGCTGTGAATGGCAGACAAAGAACTAGAGTAGTTTGTGCTGAAAATGCTGGCATGCGTTTGATGGACAAAGAGTCTGGTGTCTGCCTAAAGTGTGATGACCTAGAGTGTAGCCAAACATAACACTTTGGGAAAAAGTGAAATGTAGACATGACACCACAGATGGCAAGATCCAGTGTAACTGAGTGCCAGAATTAAGCACTTAAAAAGAAGAACTAGCAGTCTGGGTCTACAAATTGATTGGTGTAGTACAAGCAAGTTCCAGAGGTGAATCTATGAGTGCACAGGATTTTGCCACAGTCTTTCTTCTTTTTTTTTTTTCCTCATTCTGTTTTATGGGTACCCGGAAGAAAACATCCTCCTCAAACTGCCAATAGGTGGAGCATTATCTGAACCATGTACTGTGGCACACAGTGCAGTTAGTTTTTTGATCATAATTTTGCCTCGCTGTCTTCCAGAGAATTCATCTTACAGAAACTGGCATGATAAATTTCTTAAGATGCTGAAAGGTGAAGAACTTTATCTTCTGTAGAAAACAAGCTAGAAGCAGTCCAGCAGAAAAAGATGCTAATACACATTGATACACTATATCTCCTATTCCATTTCAACAGAAGACGCTTCATTCTTGGGCTAGTGTTTTACTTGGTGTTCTCTTTTACCTTTCTATAAAGAAAAAAAGGAAGGGTTTATCTGCCTCCTTAGTCCAGTTACAGGAGACCTGTAATTAGTCACACACTAAAACAGGCCCATAATAATGGGGTTCGATAATATAACACAAGATCTATAGGATACCAACCCTTTCCTGAAGTAGCAGGCAAACAGCTGAGCCATCTCAAATGACACTAGATATCTGAATATGTGACAGAATCAAGCCTTGTGTCTAATTGTACCCACGAAGCATCTCTACTTGTCCCCTATACTGCAGATCATTAATCAGCTCCACAAAGCCTATAGTAAACACTAGACTTGAAAGCAAAAGACCAACATTTTCAAATTTAATGTGCTACAGGAAGTAAGATCAATTACCAGTGTCCCAGCCTGGGAGTTTTTTAATAAAATAGTGCCTGAGAGACTGCAGAATACCCTCTGTTGTAACAGGTTAAAGAAGCATCTGCTATGAGTGATGTAGCTGTAGAGGGTATGCACTGATGCAGAGAGAGCTCTTCAGTGATACCCACTTTCCTTCAGTCCTGGCCAGAGTTCATTTGTTATCAGGAGATACTTGATTTGGATGAAATCACTTCTCAGTTTTATTTCAGTATCTCTTTAAGAACCATTTCTGCTCAGTCCATGTTCCAGAGTATTTCTTCCTTCTCCAGAGATACAGGTCTGATGTCTGGATACCTCCCATTGCTGGTGATGGCACAATTCAGATGAAATCAGACCAGCAATTATCTGATCACACAGCTGACTTACTGCTTCACAGAATCACAGAATCATTTGGGTTGGAAGACACCTTCTGAGGTCATCTAGTCCCATCAGCTAGAGCAGGTTGCCTGACTGTGTCTAACTGAGGTTTGAATATCTCCTTGGAGATATTCAAAGAGACTCTGCAGCCTCTCTGGACAACCCATTCCAGTGTTTGTTCACTGGAAAAAGGGGTTTCTTGTGTTCAGATATAATTTAATGTGTTTTAATGTGGGACCATTGCTTCTTGTCCTGTCCATGGGCACTACTGAGAAGAGCCTGTCTCCCTCTTCTTCATTTCCTCCCATCAGGTATTTACATGCACTGATAAGATGCCCCCGTGTCTTCTCTTCAGTAGGTTGAACAGCCCCAGCTCTCTCAGCAATTCCTCATATGAAAGATGCTCTAGTTCCTTAATTATCTTTGTAGCTCCATGCTGGACTCTCTCCAGTAAGCAGTGATCACCCATATGTATTAAGTTTTTTTGGATGTGTTAATATCTAAATGATATATTTATCTTTATTAGAATTCTCTGTATTCCTCCACTGTACTTTTCTCTTTTTTTCCGCGTTTTTGTTTTTCCACTTTTTATGTAGTGAAATAAAATGATCCTGGTTCCCATGCCCTCTATGCCATTGCTTTTCCTGTCACTTTCCAGAGAACACACTGAACTGTAACCTTTGCAACACCATTTTCTCAGCTGATCTGCTTCCTTTAGCTTGAGCCTCTCTAATAGTTCTGCATCACTGGCTGCCATTGCTCTACTGCTCTGTTCCTTTTGTGAATGGCTGCACTTATGTATCCTTGTCTAGGTTTTCCAAATAGTCTGTCCTCAGTTTTATTTTTCTCACTCCACACTCTCGCTTCTAGAAACGGAACTGTTTGTCCCCTAAACTGCTCTGTTTCTAATTATGGAATATTTAATAAGTTACATGACAACGTTATGTGTCAATGTATATCCTCAGCTTTGTAACAGCTGTGCTCTCTACTTTCTATTCCTTCTTGTTTTTCAGTTTTAAGGAAAGAGGGGAGGGGAGAGGAGAGGAGAGGAGAGGAGAGGAGAGGAGAGGAGAGGAGAGGGAAGGAGAGGAGAGGAGAG